>OZ020521.1:18533998-18922126 GCA_963971425.1 Bryoerythrophyllum caledonicum | reverse complement strand
GGTATCTACGGTTGAAACTTTGTGGACTTGATTTTAATAGTATATCAGTTCTACTGCTGAAGCTTGGATCTATTAAGACGGTTGAATTAAGAGATACAAGCTCTTAAGATTCGGGTGAGTTTCCTTTCCTAAGGCTTGTAAAATTATATAGTTTTCTTAGATAGTTGGGTTTCTTTGTCCTAAAGGACTTGTGTATTGAAGTGATTGTCTCTTGAAAAAGACAATCTTCATATATATTTGGAGTTTCTCTTATCAAGAACTTGATTGACTAAAAGTGGCAGCCAGAAATCCAGTATTTTCTTGGAACATAAACTCTCTACCACGACAACGGGCTGTGAATTATTGGGAAAAATGAGAGCTCTTAATCCAACCGTCTTAATAGATCCAAGCTTCAGCAGTAGAACTGATATACTATTAAAATCAAGTCCACAAAGTTTCAACCGTAGATACCTCACGGATCTTGAGATATCACCGAAATACCTACAACCTCTCTAAAACCTTGTTTACAAACACCCGCGCACCAAAATCTTCATAACTTCCAAGAAAATGCTCCAAACGCTACGAAACTTAAGATATAACTTGACAGCATAATAAACCACCTTTTTAAAAAATCTTAGCCAAAAATTTGTCCAGAAGCCAAAGATATGGCCAAAACCGCCACCAACATCAAAGTGATATACTTACAGTCTTAGAAAATATTTGTGCGTTGTTCAGCTCCAAATATCTCCTACATAAAAGCTCCAAATCCTTTGATTCTTCTGCGTAAAAGGTAGAGCTTAAAAATACCTTTGTAGCCGCTCTTCCTGATCTCCAAAAGCTTTTTTGAGACTCCCGGGATGCTCAAAAGAGTGGCAGCAGGTTCCCAAATCGCCCCCTAACTTCTAACGCTCATAACTTCTTAACCCCAACTCCAAATCCTATGTTTTTTGTACCCAGAGTATAGCCTACAATCCAAACTACTCGAATATGGCCTCCTTTGATCAAATGCCCCCTTTAGAGTTGCTGAAACGCTTGATAAGGCCGCGGACAGCCCCCTTGATTCTCATTGAACACGAGAATCGGCGAATGGGAGGAGGACATTTCATCCAAAACCCATCCCTCTCCATCCCTTGCCACCTCCTCCTATCCTTTGCCACCTCCTTCTTATCCTTCTATCCCTTGCCATATCATTCTATGTTTTTTTTACACTATCTTTTGTATATTCAATTCTATCTTTTCTATTTAAACATTTAGAACTAAACTCTAAACTTTGAGGCCAAACTTTATCTAAAAGCTTAACATCAAACATTTAAGTCCTAAATAATCCAAAGACTTCAATTAATTTAACAAAAACGTACAAAATAACCCTTTCATATCAACTTTCAAACTAATTTACCAACTATTATAACAAACCCCAAACTTATAAACATATTACCAATCGTGATTGGTTTTTTACATATTTTGGGTAATCCCAATGCTACAAACGCTTACATACTACTGGATGATATCTTTGCACATAGATCACGGCTCAGCGGACTGGCTGAACGTTCCGCCACACTAAACTGGTTCTGAGTTCGATTCCCGTAGACTCCTTGAACGGTTAGTGTGACGCGTGGTCCTGGGGGCTGCTGAAACTTTAGCAGTGTAACAGCCGGTTGATGCTCTTGAATCCTGAGCTAGTGACAAGATGCATGAATAATTTCCAAGATAAGGCTCGCCCCAGTAAAGTATGACCGTGTGATTGAGGATGAATCCACTAGTCATATCTTCACTGTTGGCCTAGACCATTCAAGACCCCATATTTTTCTATATTAATATATGTTTTCACAGCATGTACTCATTTACTTCACGACACCGTACTTGGCAAAGCTAGGGCCTCCCAAGTATTATAGGGTTCCCCACCTTTGCCGGTTGAAATACCAAGTAGATGGAAGTCAATCTTAACCGTTACACCATTCACTATAATTGGTATTTGGTTCAACTGACCCATCGATTGAACACACCTTTGATCAGCAACTTTTAGCCTCAATATGGAATTTTTGTTTGGTGTGAGACCTGCGTCGTTCATGAACTATATCGACATGACGTTAACTGCAGCACCTCCATCGATCAAGCACCCGCCTACTTTGCAACTATTGACTGTGGCTTCCACTTGAGGTTATTTAAGGTCACTCTTAGTTTTGTCAGCTACATGCACTTCTGCAATCAATCCTCTCATTCGACTGTTGATGCCTTGTCGAAGTTCTTTTCGAAAAGACAAACAACGTGCAATCAATTGTCCCACAATTATATTGGCGAACTGACGTCCCAAATCTCGTAAAATGAAATATTCCTCATGACCCTGACTAATTAGCAAGTCCTCGATCTCGATCCGTCTTCACAATCGGCGCTCCTTGACGCGCAGCTCCGACTTGGAGCGTTTGTTGCTATGAGGCTCAATAAATTTGCAGTCTTTGGGAGGTCTCCCGAGTTTGGTAATCATCACCTTAGGCTCCTTTTCAACAACATGTGGCTCGCTTCCTACCTGTAACAGATTTACTTCGGCCAGCTTTGCAGAGGGTAATTTCTCTGCTTCTCGGCAACCACTCCTACAATGTCCCTTTTTCCCGCAACCATGGCATGTCACAAACTGGTCTGATTGATTGTTGCTCACTCTGTTATCCGACATAAGACTTTTAGAACGTGAATTATTTTGACCTTGAAGGAGGAATAACTTTAAGTCCCTCATATCATACACCAGTTGCGTAATTTCAGGATCTTTTGCCCTTGTCTCCGTCTTTACTGCCGTTATTGTAGGAGATGTTTGTACAAGCCGCCTCACCATTGAAGTAGTCGCAACACTCACAACTTGAGGTTGAGCAATGCTCTGTAGATTTAGTTTCTTTTTCTGTGCGAGTGAATGGGCATTTTCAAAGGTGGGCAAGTCTTTCCATGCTACAATCTCCTGGATCGTAGGTTTGAGGCCACTCACAAAGCTCCTCAAAACGACAGCCTCTATACTGCTCAGAGACGCTGTTGTATGTTCGGCAATGGTAGATGCTTGTGGGAAGGCGTTCCCACACACTTCCGGACCTTAATACTAAATCTGGAAGGAAATAAAGAAAAATTTAAAAAAATAGGTAATTAGTTTAGCTATAATAGCATAAATAGTTTCATTGTAGAAATAAGGTTTTAATGTTGAGCCGGAAATATTTAAAAGAGGCAGTTATAGTGTTTTCCCGGAAGTCCAGAAACCGGAGTACAGTGTCATCGGGATCCGAAACCGCCATTATGACGCGTAACAGTATCCGTACAACGCGTCAAATATATAACGCGACTGCCAGGCCTGGGTGCCATTATTTTAGGGTTTTTGTGCTCATTGTTTCTTTCTCTTCCGCGTTTTGTTCTCTTGCGATTCTGTAGTGCAGAGGTAGCGTAGACACGAGGGACTTGGTGAAGTCAGTGCGTGCAGGGTTTCCGATCACCATTGCGCGAAAGTTCACGGAGAGGTGGGCCCGGATGGCGGGAAAGAAGAGCAAGGCTCCAGCAGGTGGAACCCTACTGCTGTAGAAGGTAACGTCGGAGTGGCCAACCCCCGAGAAGGACTACAGGGTTTTGGAGACCTACCTCGAGGTGATGGGGAGAGAAGGACTCATTGGGGCACCTAGGACTTTCCAGAGCAAGACCATGGTGGCGGAGCTCCTGGGAAAGCCACCGAGCCAATACGAGGGGCGCATTCGGGCGCATCCAGAAGTCTGGACCACGTCAATCTGGAGCAATACTTATGGTCTCCGGCCCGGGACGGTCAAGGTGGCAGAGCGCGACGATAACATCTTGAAGGGGGAGTTCCTGTCAAAGGCAAACTCTAAAGATGGGTACGTACTCAGCGACCTCACCGATCCGGATGCGAGGTTAGTAATGGCATTCTTTAATCCTATATTCCACTCAAAGAAACCTAAACGGATAGTAGCAAAACTAGCTAGCCTAGTACTGGGATCGATGAGAGGGAAATTGTCCGTAGTTTGGGGAGCCATAATGGATGAGCAGATAGACCGCATGGTCAAGAACCTGCCAAAAATCCAACACCCCTCTCGACCTACGTAGTCCACATGTACGCAAAGCAGAAGATGTTGCGTCCGGAGGAGCAGGACGTGTACGACAATCTACTCAGCATCCAGTCATACGGAGGGATGGAGACGGAGGAGGAGCAGGAAGTTTCAGAGGGCTCTGAGACTGAGAAGTCGCCGTCCCCTCTTCTCATTAGGAGATCTCGGAAGTGGAGTCGTTCAGTTTTGAAGACTCCGGAAGCCGCCGGATCCTGCCAGCCTCCGGCAACAGTAGAATCTCAGAGCCCGACCAAGGCACCACCACCCGAAGAAGCTGCATACGAACGGTTCACGACCGGGTTAGAACCAAGACCGAACTAGGCCCCAAACATCGTTGGCGACATTCCGATGGACGTTTCAAAGCTCTGCAAGCATATCGTCTGGCGGACTAGAATCTAGGAAGGAGAAATCCGGGCATGGACCGCCATGATCATGGCTATAATGCAAGAGGTGGGGACGGAGCACTTCAATGACCTCATTCCGCGACTTGCGCAGATGAGGGCCAAGGAGGGTTTGATCTAGAAGCTGGAGCAGAAAAACGCCAACTTCACCCAGACCAACATCCAGCTCTAGAAGCAAGTGCAACAGGCGGAGGCTGTGCAAGATGCAGCCCAACAAGCAAGAGTTGTGGTGGAAGCGAAGGTCCGGGCAACCACTTAGACCTTGACGGAGATTTGCGCACCTTTGGATTTTCCGGTGGACACCGTCAACAGGGCCCTTCTTTACACAGAGAGTTTAGAGAAGAACAAGAAGCTCAATAGCGGGCAGATCCGGTTTCTCCTAGACCACAGCCGGAAGATGGAGGGCACCTGGAGCAAGATGTAGGAGCTAGTAAAGAATTCGACTTCCAAAGCTCCAACGGCACCAGAGGTTCCGGTTTCGGAAGCAACACTTAAGGCTCCGGACATAGTAGGGCCATCCGGATCCACTGCAGGGCCATTTGGATCTCCATCCGAACCGACAGCCGGATCTCCGTCCGAACCTACAACGGGCTTTCCACCGATACCTGCAGTCGGCACGCCTCAGACCTTTACTAGAGGCTTCAACGACCTCGTAGGGACTCCAGATTTCAACTGTCCAATGAGTTGGAATGGAGTGGCCTTCCCGAGCACGGAGAGTATACAGAAGTGGCAGGAGATGTCAGGAGACCCCTTGTAGATATCGCCATTGCCTTTCCGGATTCCGTCAAAGTCTCCATCTTCGGTTCAACCGAAGACGGCCCCGTTACCTGGAGGCTCTACCGCGATGCCCATGGATGTCAGCCCTAGCGGAAGCTTCCGGGACCTATCAAATCTTCAAGTCCGAACAGTTGCTCCACCAGCAGGCACATCAACAGCAGAAGATCCGGAAACGCCTTCCGGACCGAATGAACAAGTGTTTGCCTCCGTCCCAGAGCCGCCAGCTACCATTCCGACACGTCCGAAAGCCAGCGCAGCACCAGCAGAGGTAACCTCTACGCGCCAAAGTAGTAGGAAGTGCCAAAACAGGTTACACCGTAGATAGGTCTTTTAGTCCTTTCACTTTGATAGCGACTAACGATGGAGCTCAGGATTGCACCCGGCTATCACACCGTAGACTAAAGAAAACCCTAAACTAGGTTTTTGGTTAGATCCGAGAAAACCGGATCTCTGATCCAGAAATTCCGGATCTGAGTTTTGAATTCCGGATTTCTAGGAATAAGATCCTTTTTACTTTTAGGATAGGATTTTCTGGACTTCCAGCAGATAGGATAGGGTTTTAGGTTCTGAAGTTAGTGGTTACTTAATAGATGAGCCTTAGTCGGCTCATGGTCTTGTTTCTCTCTCATGAAGAGTATTTTCTGTTAGTATACTTTCTCTTCGTGAATCTATGATGATTGAGTACATTTTTGTGGAGAGGGAATAAGATCCATTGTGGTTGGTGTGTAGTGAACTAAGTTCTTATGTGTGAAGTGTCGCAAGGGTTGTATCTAGTACAACCGATTGGGGCTTGCTTTAGAAGATGGCCCGGAAAAGCTGGAGGAGAGGTTAGGTAGAGTTTGACGATCCACAGGGACCGGAAGTAGCCTGGAGGGGGAGGGAGGGTACTGCAGGGGTGAGCCTTGGAGCTCCCAGGGCACGGAGAATCCGTGTGAACCCGGATTCCGGTTGCGGCCGGAATTTTCCCTTACGATAGAGGAAAAAGCCTGAGGTGTATGTCTAGAAGGCAGTCTATGTGCAAATCTACCACACTCATCCAATAGAACCACTGAGCATCAACCGGAATGTCGTTGTAGTCCGGACGAACCTCTGAGTGACTATATCTGGAAGGCCTTCCGGATGATGTGAGAGTGCGAATCTGGCAGCAACAAACCAACTACCAGTTAACGAAGTAGGAAGAGTGGGTGTCGAGCCACTATAAGTCTCGGGCAGTGGGTGTCTAGCCACTTTAAGTCACAAGATAGTGGGGAATCCGGTCACTTACACAAAACAGGATGAGTGGTATCCGGCCACTCGGTTAAAAACTTCGGAAGAAAACTCCGTCTGAAACTATCCGGAATCCAGAAGGATCCGAAATTTGAAAGAAGGGACATCCGAAATCCGGATGGATCCGAATGAGTAGATCGAGGGATGAATAGGAACGCTAACCGATAGATAATAGGGTGGTACACTAAAATTTATGTTTAGTGTAGTATACACTAAAATGCAAATCCATACACCAATTGCAAACGAGGCATTTAGTGTAGTCACAAAATCCTACACTAAATGCCAACTACTACACTATTTGTCAATTTTAGTAAAGATTTCAACATAATTTTTTTCACTTGTGCACATTTAGTGTATCAATAGAAGAAGTATTAAAAAGGTCCAGTAGTCGAGGGCTGTCAGAGTATCTTTCAATTGGCCACAATTCATTCATTATAAACCCAAATTGGACATATGAGGTGTTTTTTGGCATCTACGGAAAATGTAGATGCTAAAAAACACCTCAATTTCCCAATTTGGACAAGTTTTGAATGAGTTATGACCATTTGAAAGTTGCAAATGAAGAGAAGCATGGGCTGGAATGATTGGGGGATTGATTGGGGTTTGAGTGAAGGTTATATTAATGACATTGGTAGCTAACACCAATTGTCAACTTCTTTACAAATAATGTACTAGGGTAAGTACACTATTCGTACCACTACTCTAAACATAAATTTTAGTATAGTGGTTAGTTGTACTTATCATTTGAGAAAGAAACAATAGGTCTCTGTGGGAACGAATTTAGAGCAGATACTTTGGTTACATTTAGCTACAACTACGTGCTATCCGGAGAAATACTCACTCTACCAACTGCAACAATGCTCCCCCTTTTCCAACTTTCATTAGTAGGCATAGACTCCGCTCAATTCGTTATTGGAGTTCACGAATACGTTCACTAAATTGGTGTACGCTTTCTTTGGAGCTTTGTTTTATTAAACTAAATGTGCCAAGTAATCCTTGGTAGCTTTCTCGTTCTTGGAACGCTGTGATTAATACTGACGTTAAAGTGTTCTAGGAAGAATTCTTGTCTGCAGGCTGTTGTTCATACCAGAAGGATGCCGTATCCTCCAAGTAGATTGGCAAAAGCTCCAACTAGCTCTGCTCGGTTTGATCTCCATTTGCCATACACGCGCGCTTGTACTGACGTAGAAAACGCCCGGGATCTTCTTTTTTTCTCCCGGAAAAAATTGGTATTGATACCATGGTGTCGATGATTGGCCTTTCCTTCTTAAGACCTTTCGGGTCCTTGGACTTTTGCTCCTGTCGTTTTAAAAAATGGGACCACAGTGTCTCTTCAAAATAAGATTCTTCCCTTTCAGTATTAAACCAATTGTGCATTTGTATGGTATTTCTTGTGCGTTTTCATAGGGTTAACTTGGGCAATACTCACTCGCACAAACTTTATAAACATTCACTGCCCACTTCAGGTGCAAATAAATCTCATGAAGCTTGAGTACCGTGAGACTGGACCTCGCTTTTAATGATCAGTAATTGACCTTGAACAAGGATTGCTTTCGGCATGCTCGAGTCTCCAGGCACGATCGCCACGAGTTGGAAGTGGCTGCCATCGCTCTGGGCGCTTCTCGTCGCTACAGATCACCTTGACACAGTGTTAAGCTGGCAACCATCAACGCATCTTCACATGTGAGCACAAACTGGTGAATTTCTTGTTGAGATGGAGAGAGATGTTGGAGAGGCGTGAAAACAACAATATTTAAGGGGCTGTGGGACCTGCAGTTTTCAATGGCATTTGGAGTGTAGTAGTGTTTGTGTAACACAGATCGATGCGTGGTTGCACCATCCACGGAGTTTCGATCGTTCTCTCTCCCGCTACAAGCGCAATTGGTTTTGAACCATTCCAAACTTGTACGCAACGTATTTGCTCCTCTTTTGCTATCTCGAGTCCTGTCTATAAAACTCCTCTAAACGTCCATAAAACTCCGCTAAACGTCCATTTAACTCCGCTAAAATGTTGGCTTGTGGGTGTTCGCAATCATGGCGTCTACTTATCGATCTCGTGATATCTTAGAGTCTAGGCATTCTTAGCTGCGTTGTCGGCATGTTGATTTAAGCTACGAGGTACATGACGAATTTCTATTGAATCAAACTCTTGAAATTTACTCCTGGACGGTATTGTAATATGAAAGTAGATTTTCTGAACACACCTCCCAGTTTGCACACACTTTGTTGCATACCAGTTTGGAGCCGCCGAGTATTTTGAGGTGCTTGATATTTTTCTCCCTTGCGATCTCTAACCTGGTTACAAGAGCGGCGTAGTCAGACAGATTGCACGTCAATCCTTTTTCCGAATCTTGATGAAAAATTTGTTTATCACCTGATGGGTTTTCCAAAACTATTCCAGCTCTTAAACCATAAATCTTTGAAGATGAGCCATCAAAATTCATTTTCTAAGAGCCCATATCTGTATTGTACGTGGTGCATGGTGGACGCGTGCACTCAATTCCTAATTGTGTGGAACAGGTTGTAACTTCATACTTTTCTTGCAGTGTTGTAATCTCTCTTTTATTATTTCAGCTCTTACTCGATATATTTTGCTGCATATTTTATTATATGCAGCATCCTGAAAAGGTGACCACTCGTGTGTACGCTTGCACACCCGCAATATTCTGATATATTGATTCACTGGAATAAGAATACGAGCTTGATTTGCTGCTCTGTGAAGTTCAACATCGTTAATAAAATATCTCAACTCTGACAAAGTTATAGGGGAACAAAGATACTTAAGAACCATATTCAACCATATGTGTGTTGGAACATGTGTCCACCCTCGAAAGGGGGAAGTAGTTTCACACTACTAAACCATGCCCGGTGGGCATGGACTTAGTGGTGGAATGAACGGACACTTCACTCACGCCGGCCCCCTCCGGGGACCGGCGTTCTTCTTCTGTGTTGGAACTTTATCTTGGAAGATTCTTTGCTACAGTTTTGTCCCACTGTGACCGGTCTACTCTCCAAAAGATGATCTTCACTTGCAATAAAACGCGGCTCTCACCCTTTCAATAAATCGTGGTCTTAGCAACAGAACCAAAGATGATACATGCAAATCAATTACATGTAGCGCCACAAAATGAAATAATGAACGTTGTCTTTATTCATGAATGATCAAACCAACAAGAGATGAGCACCACCCAGTCTTCTGCTACTCTCCGGTCTATCTGTGAGTGGCGATGCTCATGAGTTGCAGCGAGCCTTTTGTCCTCCTGGACCTGCTCGGTTGACGGTTTCGCTTCTTGGCGTAACACTAACTGAACGACCATAGAGAGTTGATCTCACAAGGAAACTTACTAAGTGATCATGCTGATCGAGGTGATAAGGTTCAATTCAAGCCTCCATGACGCATGGCTTCCTTTCAGCATTGTAGATACCCGGTTCTAAATAGCAGTTTTCAGTACCATCAAATGTTTCGTTACCATGAGCTACTCCATTGCCATGATTTAAAATTATGCTCTGGTAAAATGTATTTTTTATAAATGTATTTTCCATAAAGTAGTGGTTGTAGGCAAGGCTTTTCTTCCCCCCTTTCAATGTCAAATTGCACCAACTAAAAACTAATCTAGCTACAAAATTGCATTATTATAAAAGTTGTACAAATATTATCCATGAAGTATATATTGTATTGTGAAGAACTTAACAGGTGATGGTCTAATTGCCTTAATGTAGAATATAAAATGCAATAATTATTTTAACACCACTTGTCATTAATTATCAAATTAATATATTTTTTACCTCACTTTGACTTTAGTTGCATGCAAACAATAGTCCCTTTGACCTTCTTTCATAAAAGAATCCCCACTAAGAGAGCTACTATTGTCTTAGTGCCATGGTAGTATTTATGTTCTATATTTTGGTGTAGCTGCTGGGAAGGCTTCCTAGCTAACAATAGCTACGAAGAAGATAGATGAAGTTTTTTAAAGTTAGGAAAATTGTAGGTATAGTAGTATGTCATAAGGAGGATATTAAATAGCTTTCTTTGTAACACTTAACCGGTTAAAAAGATGGTATATAAGCCAACTTCAAATTAACAGCTTTTATTCATCTTCAAAAAAAATTGTACCAGAGTAATTTTTATTAAAAAGAAAGGGGGGTTGATGATAGGAGAAGAATACTAATCAAGTGTTTTTTTAATTTATTTTTTAATAAATTGATATCTCTAAATTGAAGTGAACTGGCTAGATAAATAGATTTTTTTGAAAGTCCTTACTTGTTTTCTTCAATTTATCAAGTGTTCATAGGATTCTATTTTGAAAAAAAGTTTCTCCTTGTGTGGGATTCTTTACAACATGATAAGGAACATCAAACTATATAAGAATCATTTCCTTTACTTTTGGAGGATAAGTGAATTATATTATGTAAAATATAGAATGCAGGACAACGGATAGGGAAGTTGGTAGTTAGAATACAAATTGTTATTGTTACTTATTGAATGAAATTTTATCTTTGGTCAATATGGTAGGATAAAACATTTACACAATCAATAATCTCTTGTAAATGTAGCACTTGGATTGGTTATCCAACTACTAAATCATCCACATATTTGTTTCACTATAATCTTCCTACTAAATGAATAATTATTTAATGCATCGGTTTCTAAGTAGAGAGATCATAGCATCTAAAATGCATTCATTTGGTCTAATACAGTTATAGATATTTTTTTAAAACCAAAGAATCTTACAAAATTATTGGTAAGATTGAGATGCTTGCTAATTTTATATCAAGGAGCTTGAAAAAATGAAACAAATTTAGTTCAAATATTGGCTTAGAGGATTGAACTATTAGCCATGATGATATTTTTGATACAAATACAAATCATATATTGAAAGATGAATTGCCATTCATAGTTATTCACGGAACTTAGAAGAACAATATTTGGAAAAAAATATTGATATTGATTTGATTATAAGTGACCAAAGCAAGAAAGTAGTGGAACAAAAATGGCAACAACAAGGCCCAATTGTAATTGCTTACAACACCTTAATAGATTACCTTCACATAATTTTTCTATTATTAAAAAAAAAAGTAATCAAAATTATAACAAAAAAATAGATGTCCTTATATTTGAAGTTAGTCATTCAAATGAAGCAAAGTTAATTTGGATATTTTAAGATCATGGAAATAACCACATTATTTTTAAGGAGAAATTTACGATCTAGAAGCCTTAGAGCAAGATGTTAGTTTGTATTTAGCACCTAGGTAGTGCTAAGCAAAGTTTAAAAGAACAATAGAAAAAGCATTATACGTGAGAACATGATAAGAAATGAGAGATGATAAAAAAAGAAAAATTTAGTAAAATAATAAGTAAATTAAGTATGGAATCATATCAAAACTACTAACATATTAATTATTGATGTAAGGGCTAATGAGGACTAACTTTAAAAAACTTATTAAGAAGAATATTACATAATATGTATTACAGATAAATAATAACTCAAAGGTGAACATTTATTGTAAAAAAATTTGAATTAGAAAAGAAATATCAAAATATGGTGAAGATCATAGAAGCAAACAAAGATTTATCCTACACATGGGTAAGATAAAGAAATGGATAATTTTAGATATGAATAAGTAAAATTATGAAATCACGACTTCTTCAAAAAAAAATAAAGAAGGTTATATTAAGACAAAGATATACATGATTATCATATTGTAGAGCAAAAAAAAAGAAAAAGACAAGGTCTTGTAATTAATGTACAACTCTAAGGGTATGCATGATCAACAATGCTACTTGAAGATTAGTTTAGAATTTTTACTTTATGAGGGCATCAATTCTAGAAAGTAGGAGATTATGTTAAATGAGTTTTTGACTTTTGAGCATGATTTTACATTTTCAGTGTAAACAAGCCTTCAAAATTATTTAGAACCTTAAAAGTGTAAACAATTAGGTTGGAAATTGTTTAAGTTCTTCATTAGTTGTATATATGAAAGTGTGTGACTTTTCACATGACTTAGTATAAGAAAGACATGTGGTTAGAGGATCCTTATCACTTATTAGGAAATGGAGCCTACTTCAAAGTGGACCTTTGATGTCCTTCAATTGAATTATTGTTGTAATTGTTAATTTTTAAATTGTTTTGATTACCAATGATTGGTAATTGTTGATGTATAAAATTGCATTTTTACAAAATTTGTACAAATATATCATAAAGTAAATAATGTATTGTAAAGTAACTTAAAAGGCAATAGTTTAATTGCCTTGGTGTAGACAATTGGACTATTGAATGCTTAAATATAAACACCATTTGTCATTACTTATCAATTTAAAATCCTTTCTGTATCACTTTTACGGTAGTTACATGCAAACAATAGTCCCATTTGACCTTCCTTCAAATAAGAATCTCCAATAGAAGAGTTATTGTAGTTTTAGTGGTCTAAATTTTTTCTGTTCTACAAAGAGCAATTTCAAAGTAGAAGATGGTCTTCCCTCCCTCTCGGCAGCCCCATATCCTTCAAATGTTCTTGGTTGGCCAAAATCACATGTCCGTAATCAGACTTAAAAGGGCCAACTCTAAGTAAGTTGGTCAATCTTCTTAATTATCTAGGTGTGGTTTAATGAGTATGAGCCCCTTTTATTCTTCATAATCTGAACGTTTCGTAATTCCATTGTTGTTTCTGCAGTTACGTGTTCTTTCTAGCTTTCCATTGGCGCAAGTCACCTCACCGAGTTGTGTATATCCTACAATCGGATCATTCAACAACATTGATCTCTCCGGCCTTATTGAAACTCTTCTTCACTCCACCAATGCTGAAATGGATTCATCTCTTCGTCGCTATCGTATAGTGGTCCATGTTCAAGTAAAGGCGAGGTTGGTGTTGTCACTCCCTCGAGAAACAATGGATCTTGAATGCTTTGTTTGCCTTTGCAGATGCTCAAATCGAGGTGGACTTTGGTAACGTCATTAAGGAAAACAATAATTGAGCTCCTCTAGCAACTAAACTTAGAGGCTCCTAATCACTAAATTTTTCAAAGAAAAATAGACACTCCCTCCTAAAGGAGATGCAATCAAAGTAGAAGTATACTTGACCACATTCTTGCATGAAGTAAGAAGAACTAGACCTCACTATACTAATGCTATCGTTTCCTTAATTAATAAGCAATAAACATTAAACAATAAACAATAAATATTTTAAAAAAACAATAACAACAAATAAACAATAAACATAAATCCTTTAAAAAAAAACTAATTAATGAAAAATAAATAGTTAAGAAACAATAAAAAATAAACAATCAACAAAAAAATTAACAACTAAAAAGAAATAAAAAATTAAGCAAAAAATAAAAAATGTAATAGGCAATAAAACAAATAAAAAGTAATAAAAAATTGAACAATAAATAAATCATAAACAACTAATAAAAAGTAGAAATTAAACACTAATAAACAACAAACAATAAACAACAAGTAGTGGATGACAACGCCAATGTTGGATGATTAAAATAATGACTTTCTATCCAAAATAATCCAAAATGGAAGTATCTACTACTATAACAGGCGTCAGTGTCTGTCCGTCCGCCGCTCCTATCAGACCAAGAAGCACCGACACCAAGAAGACCAAGAAGCACCGTCACCAAAAAGACTGACTCGCATACTACTGACTAAGAAGAAGATGAAGAAGAAGATGTGAAGCTCCGCTGTGCGTTGCAGTTGGCGTTTCTGCGCACCTCGACGCCCATGGACAGCCTTGCACGATCGTCTCCGCCGCCAGCGCCCTCAGTCGGCTTCGAGCGAGCTTGATTTCGCGCAGTGGCGGTGGCGGCAGCTAGGGCTCGCAGTACGGCGGTTGCCGCTCGAGCACGCGTCCAAGCACTTTACGCAGTTGCAGATGCGGCGATGCACAAGGCCGTGGCGGCAGTGATAGAAGCGGATGCCCTGCGTGCGGTAGAGTTGGCAGAGAACGCAGAAGGTGCGGAATACATCAGACCACCTTCTCTTTTCTCCACAAATTTCTCAGCATGCAGGTTTAGGGCTTCTCCGCCTACACACGAGAGTTGCAATCTGAGTACAGGACGTGGGATTCGTTTGGTTTGATTTGCAAAAGTGGCAGGTCAAAGAGAGGCGGTTCCGTTGATGTGAGGGATGGCGAGGTTGCTGCTGTGACGGTTCGTGAAGTCGACAATAGCGTGGTTGCCATTGGGTATGGCTGGAAGGTGCGGGAAGCCGCGCGCTTCGACGTCGAGGAGCTCCGCGTTGTGGCTCGCGTTCAAGCTTCGTCGTTTCACATCGAGGCCGCCGTGTTCGACGACCTCTTCTTCAAGCTCTTTAAGGTGGAAGTTCCGTTTGATTCTCTGCAATTTTTTTCTTCTGAGTTTTCTCAGGTTATTAGGGTTGGACGTTTTTTTAAATTTTCCCGCTTGAATCCAGTGATGCGGAGCTAACTTGATCGTGAATTGATTGGTCGAGCCCTCTGCACCCTGTGATGTTCTGCAAGGAGGTGTGTTGACTTGCTATGGCAGATTTTTCTCGCTTTTCCTATTTTTTTTCCAGGACAGATGGTGATCAACATGGGTTGTTTTGTTCCAGTTCATAACTCGATCACGGATATGGTGAAGCAGAAGATGACGACGAAGAAGACAAAGAAGAGGATGTGAGGCTTCGACGTGCGTTTCAGCAGGTGTTTCTGCGCATCCTCGATGCCCATGGACAGCGGAAAGCGGAAAGCAGTGACAACAAGGAGGTAATCCATGCATGCTGTTGTAATGTTGGAAGTTTCGAGCTTCATTTTGAGTTTTCTTTTTGAGCTTAATTTAGTGAATTTTCTAGGTACCTTATTTGTTGTGGCTGCGTATCTTTCACCAATTGTAAGTATGTTAATTGAGCTCGGGGTTTTCCTTGGTGTTCAGTATCTCACCATTGAAGGTCTTGCTGCGTTTAACAAGGCTACGGTAGAATTGCTCTTGGGAGCGGACAACGCTGCCATCAAAGAACACAGGGTAAGCCACAACTTCTCTTTGGGTTCGCCTTTTACATCTCCATTTGATTTGCTACACTGGAAAATTTATGTCGCTACTATGTAGGTTGCTACCATCCAAGGCCTCTCCGGAACAGGTTCTCTTCGCTTGGGTGCCGCTTTTATTCAACGCTATTTCCCGGGCACCACGGTGTACATCTCTTCACCAACCTGGGGTAAGCAGCTGTTTCTCCTTCATATTTCTGACGAGAATTTAGCAGAGAAGTTTAGCGTGATACTTCAATACAATGTGTCACTTGCACAGTCACCTTACAAAGTCTGTTCACATGATTAGAGAAGCTAACACTGAAAATCGAACATAATCTTCTTCATTTTCAAGAGTGACCTATCTTATAAATGCTAGGTCCTGTGGTGCACGGAAACATGGAACAAGCCCTTAAACTACACAAATGTGAGCATTAGGAGCTTACGAAATACATAAGTCTGCAATCAGGCCCTTATACTTCGCAAAGTATATGTTTGTTGTGTTGGACGGGAAAACCGGGACCCGGCGCGTGAAGTGGGAAATGGCGGGGCCAGCGCTCGGACGACGACAGCTTCGTCCCATTTAGGCTTCGTGATTGCCCCCGAATTCTCATCTCTGCAGTAGCGGGTGGAGACCAAGTAAACTGACCGAGGGAGACGCTGGGACGAAGCTGGAGAGACTTAAATCCTAAATCTTAAAATCTTAAATCCATGTATTCACACTAATGCATCGGAGAGACTTCTTTGCAGATTTTCAGGTTCCTGATTCTATATGGACTTTAAGGACCAAGAACCTCAATCAAGCTTCGAACAACGAGGATTTTCTTGCTGAGCTTTTTACCTCCCGTGCCTGCTTGGGTGAGAAAAACTTCTAACAGGATCTAGTCACGAATTGCAGCAATCTGTTGTAAGCAACCTTTTATCGAGAATCTCCAATCGTATACAACGCCATCATCCAAAACGAAGAACATGACATTACAACCACCTTAACCCAACTGATCTTAAATCCAAAATGAGATATGCCACCAGCTTCAATATGGAATCAACACTCAAACGTAGGAGAATATGACGCCATCTTCTTCACCCAATCCAACATGAGCATATGACATCATACTCTTCACTTTAAAATACGACCTTTCTGGTGATCAATATGGAGCCAGCATACTTGACCGAGCTCCAATGCGAAATGACAAATAGGACCATCTTCATTGCCAAAACCCAACTGCTCTCCCATCGTAAATGCAAATATGATATCCAACTGATCTCCAATCCAGGATGAAGAACATGACACCGTCTTCAACATAAGACCAACCGAGAAATGACACCACCTTCTTCTTCTTCTTCATGCATTCATAGATGAGAGGGATGGTACCGTAATGATGACCCAGAAGGTACAGTAAGCGAAGAGCGTGGTGCTGAAGAGCAGCAACAGGAATCCGATGGCTCTGTCGCCGAGCTCCATCTCGAGGTGATCCATCGTCGGTGGAATTCTTTGATTCAATTGGTCTGGACTACGTCTAATGCTATGGATGGGCAGTGAGTGTATTTCTGTTTTCTAGCTTTACTAGAAAACGTACTTTTCTAGCTTTACTGTTCTTCTTAAGCAGAAACCGTTGAACGGGCCAGCGTTACTTGCTGAAGTTATGAAAGCCATTAAAGGTGTTTCCAGTTCACTTTCATGAGTTTCGGAAGGAGCTGAGACGAGTTCTTTACTGACTTCATCAGAAATTCTTGCATGGCACCACTTATGACTTGCGAAATAAACTCTGTGCAGGAGGAGGTGATTTGAAGAGTTTCAAAGTTGAATCTCTCAAGACATATTTGCGTCATCATGGGCTACGTATGGTTGGTGTGAAGGCTCTCTTGCTTAGTCGGATCCATGAACACCTGAAGTATGGGATTTCTCTCTGTTCGAAAGATGTATTGCAAGGATCTGTTGAGAATTTGAAGTTCATGTTGTGGTAACCGATTATGATATGCGTATTTCAGGATTAAAGATGGGTGAGCACGCCATAATAGACGTATGTGGGGGTGTGTAGATGCTGCTAATGGGGCCGATGAAGAGTCTGAGAATCTGCACCGCAGCTTTCTAGCAGGAGAAATTGAGCTGCTTGATTTCTACTCTCTTTTGAGTAAATTGTTACTCTGGGATTTTCTTTCCATTTTTCAAGGTGTTCTTCTGAGGAGCACTAATAAAACCTTCCCCGGTCGGAACGACGGATACCAAAACTTGTATGCACATAAGAGATGACTTTCTATCCAAAATGTGGATGAAAAAAGTGTCAGAAACCAACGAACCATTCATGGAACGCGAATCATCCGAGCCAACTGCTTTCATCCACCTAAGGGCACTGCACGACCCCGACGCGAGCTCCGACGAGAAAGCGCGCTCCGCAATCACGATCTGGATCACAGAACGCTGACGAGCTCATGCTAATATTACGCTCGTGGCGCTCGCCACCAGTGAAGGTCTTGCGCTCCGTCGCCTCCGATCCTGGGCATCTGGTGTGCATGGCAGTCCCGCACCCCGCCCATCGCTCTTGGTTCACGCGCCTCGTCCGCCGTACCTTGTCGCGTTCTAATGCTAACGTATCGATCGCTCGTTCATCCGAGGCCACTGGTGGTAACTTTGGGCGCCGGGACCTTGCAGTAAGTCAAACAACCTGCGTCTCATCGGAAAGCTTGGCGCGTTTTCTGCGTGCGCTGAGTTCGGATAACTTATGGGTTGAGGCCGTGATGTTTAGTTCAGCAACTTGATCGTTTCGATCTGGTTCCGTTTCGACCACGTTAGGTTAGGTTGTCGATCAGGTTTTTGAGAGGTTTTTGGATTGGGTTGAGAGCCAGAAAATCGGTGCCGATGGGGGCTGGGTGGTGGTGGTGGTGTGACAGATGATGCAGCAGGGGTGGAGGTGGTTGTGTGGGAGGAGGATCCGCGGAGTGTTGTACTAGATGGATTCTCAGAGAGCGTCGGGGGAGCTCCAGGGTGAGGCTGTGCAGCAGGAAATGCAGGAGTCGTGTACTGCGGAGATTACCTCGTCGGCATCTTCCGAGGTTCGATTGCGAGCATCCAATTTTCTCGATTGTGTGGTCATGGCCGTCTAGTTAGGTTGTGTGTATTCGACAGGCCGGAATTCGCCTCCAGTGAGAGCGTTGCATTATCTGGTACTGTGGGGTAATGTGGGGTGCCGAGAGTGTTGCGCAATCCGTGTGAGTAATGACGCGTTCCAGTTACTAAGGTTTGTGTGCCTGAAGCCCTAACTCTCTAGGGTTGTCTGTCACCTCAAACCCTAAACCCTTAAGTGTAATTGTTTCGACAGATTGGATTCAATTCAGACAGGCGATCAGGGTTGCTAGTCCCGGACGGCACCTCCAAGCCCGCCGCGAGCTCCAGCCAGCTGCCGCCTCTCTCTGCCACTAAGTCCGGGAAAAGCTCTGCTTCGCATGCATCGCAAGGTCCTCGCCCGCACCTACGATCACGCGCCTCGCTCGAGAAGAACAAGGTCAACATTCTCTTGACAGGGACCCCGATCCTGGTTCCACCAGTGCCGTTCGCCGACAAGAGGGCGTCCTCGTTGCCTGTGCGCACATCTTCCGGAGAGCCCATCAAACCGCACAGCCACGAATTGCCAATCATCCAACACTCTGAACTGGTGCGCTCTTCTCTCTAAACTGTAGCCATGGCGGTTTTCACATTGCCAATTCTGCTATCTCTTTTTCACCTATGTACATATTCGGGCCTATTGTAACAAGTCCCATCAGTAGAGCTTGTTTAGAATCTGAAAATGTTAAAAAATTTGCATCAGAAAGCCTTGCACATATGGCGTGACCGAAAACCGACAATTCAATGAATATAGCCATCGTTGGAGTTTTTTGTTGCAGCCAGGACTTGAGTAGGTGAACATCATCTGATCGTTCCGACATCCGATCATGTGATAAACTTAGCAAATCCTATTGCATCTGAGCATGCTTAGAATCTCAAATTATTGAAACTGCACTCTAGAATTTGCGTCTAGAAAGTTTCGGTAATGGCACCGAATGTGATAAGTACTAAAGCCATGTATAAATTGGAGCAATTGTGTTGCAGCCAGGACATGAGAAGGTGAACATCATTCGATCTTTCTCCACGCCCGCGATCGGGGACAAGGTGGAGAGTTTTCGCAAGGATGGCAAGGGCTACGTGCTGCTCAGATCCGCCAGTCCCAGGACGCACTCCTCAGTGCAGCCATCGTCTCAGAGCCACCATGACCCTGTGGACGCCATCATCAGCGCACATATGTCGATAGACTTCGACATTGAGAAAGGTCAGGACATGTCTTGAGTCAAAATTTCAATTAGATACCTCTCTTTTGATTTATAATACCACTCTTTCCTCACTCGTAATAGCTATCAGAGCAATGGAAGAACTTGGAGTTTCTCAATCAGAATTATTATGAAGTATGGAGGAGCTTTGTGGTCTCTGAACTCAAGTTAAAACTGATGCTGTATCGTGAATCTTAGTCACCTTTTTCCTCTTTGAGCCAATTATAGAAATTAAGGCTGATTTCAGAAACTTAAAATGAAAAAGAGGTCAATTCATGGTATCTTCACAAACAAGGCAAACTTTGGTTCAATGGAGGGGATGAAAATTGCAGGAAAAGGCTCCACAAAGGACGAGGTTGAGGAAGCCATTCCCGAAGAAGAAGCCGTGTGCCGAATCTGTATGGACTCGCTGACGGAGGATTACGGGGAGACTTTGAAGATGGAGTGCCGCTGCCGCGGCGAGATGGCGCTGGCGCACACGGAGTGCGCGTTCAAGTGGTTTGGTATCAAAGGAGACCGAGTGTGCGAAGTGTGCGGGTCCGTGGTGAGCAACATCCCCGTGACAGTAGTGCGCTTCCCTGTAAACGAGACCATCAGCCATACACGGTCTATAGACGTACAAACTGTAAACAGGTAACAAGTCTGCACATCCATTCTTTTCCATATTTTTTGCTCTATTTTTTAATCTATTTAAGATCATGGAGAGGCTGATGGTCTGTAAGATTCTTTACAAGGGGAGATCTCAAGCCCTGAACCCCGTTAAAGTTTATCTATGAAAATGAGCTAGACTTTCAGTTCTCTAACCTCTCTTTTCGGCCTAGAATTGTAGTTGCATGAATTGAGTTCCTCAACCTTTAATTGGAACTCATGAATTGTGAATAGTAGTCGTGGGAGAAGTTTATGTTGCATGAGAGAATGCTCCCTGATCCTTGTTTTAGCTTGTCCTCAAACTAGCTTTAGCCACCTTTTGACCTCAGAACCCACTTTTGCGTTGATTTCTAGCCTCTTCTAGTAACACTCTACGCAATTTTGGTGCAGAGCTTCTGTATGGCAGGATATTCCTGTCATGGCGATAATCAACATGATGGCGTATTTCTGCTTCATCGAGCAATTGCTGGTACTAACTCACCGTATAATTCTCTTGAATTTGACAGTTTAGAGGTGTAGACTTGATTTAATCCTCTCTGTTGCTGCTGTTTCAGGTCAACAAACTCGGCACCAAGGCGCTGGCTATATCGATTCCGTTTTCTGTCATCATAGGTGTCCTTGCTTCGGTCACCACCATTGCCCTAGGTGAAGCTCCTTCAAGTATTTTCCTAAATGGAGTTATGTTGAAAATTCAATGTTCATGAGAAAGATGTACTAATCACCATGAGGTGGTCGTGGTGGTGTGTAGTTAGTAGACGGTACATCTGGATGTACGCTTCCGTTCAATTCGCCCTCGTCTGTCTATTTGGATACGTCTTCTTCTTCAAGGTGCACTGTTACTCAAAAAACTCATTTGGAGCCTGTCATGACGATTGCTGTCGTTTAATGTTTAAGGTTCATGTCGTGACGATTGCTGATTCGAGGAATATGGCCTTCTGTATTACATAATTTGCATGGCTTTCTTCTTCTTCCTGCATGATTCTGGGGTAGCCAATGCATTAAAGTCTTACTTGTATAGGTCAGAGAGCATTCATGAGTTCCTTGGCTGTTCTAAGTTTGTGCTCTTTCCAATCAAGAAGAAATCAATGTCACTATTCATGTCAAGCACGCTACCAAAAAGAGAGATCAGAGGCTAACATCACTGATTGATAAACTGCAGACGCAACTGGAGGCAGTATTAGCAGTCCTTCTGGCGGCGTTTTCCGGCTTCGGCGTGGCCATGACGAGCAACGCGCTCATTCTGGAGTACATGCACTGGAAGCAGAATACTGCGTGGAGGGTGGAGCGGCAACAGCATCAGCAGGAGCAGTCGTCGCCACCGAGCACGGTGGAGGCGGAGGTGTCGTTCCGGGAGGGCGTGAGCGGGGAGCTACCGAACTCCTCGCAGTGGTCGCGCGAGCTGGCAACCGCGTCGCAGGGGACGTCGCGGGAGCTGGAGAGCGGCAGCGAAGCGCCCACCACGGCCAGGGGGAGCCCCAGCGCGCGGAGCCAGGCCAACTCCGAGAGCCACCACTCCATGCATTGCTCGTGATGCTACTTACAGTGTCAAGGTTATTATCATCCCTTTTATACTCTATTTGTTATTGGTTTACCTTCCTTGATGCCTCACCATAGCGCATTATTCTCGATGCGCTATGCTCAGCTGAAACTATGGTTCTCGGAGCTGGATTCATGGTACATGGAGCTGTTTCACGTTACGGTTCTTGGAGCTGAAAGTATGATTCTCAGAGCTGGTTCTCGGAGCTGGAATTGTATGGTTCTTGGAGCTGTTCAAGTTATGATTCTCAGAGCTGGAACTGTGGTTCTCACATAACAGTTCTCTGCTGAGATTATGGTTGTCGAAGCTGGAATTATGGTTACCAGAGCTGATCAAAGGATGGTTTGTGGAGCCGGAATTTGGTTCTTGATTATGGTTCTTGGAGCAGTTCAATTCATGGTGAACTTATGGTTTATCTCAACACTTGTAATGTAAGTTGAAGGCATGGGAATTCCTGGCTGGTAGGACTGTTTGAAGCGTGGCATTACTAGGTAGGTAGGTAGGTAGGTAGGTAGGTAGGTGGGTGGGTAGATCATTCATTGTTACTCAAGATTCATATACTTCAGCTCGTTGGTTCAATCGATTGACCATTTATTTTTTCATTTTTCAATTTTACTTACTGCTGCGATATGTGACCCAACATGATTTTTAGAAGTGGCCAGTGTCACTGGGTACCTGTTCCAGGTACGCATCATCGGGAATAACATGGTTTCTTAAACTGGAAAGATATTTATTCAAGAGTTTCTACAGATCTCTGGTTCAATCTAGATAGCTCTTTTGGGCAAATGAGCCGTTGTGTGTTGATTCTAGTGTTTGTTTGTACAGTACAGGGATGTGCAATATTGAACGAGTGTTTGGTTCATTTTAATCTAGAGAAAGACAACATGTGTAACAGTCTAAACCAATCTTTGGCCAGAGTCTCTTGAATCACTGCTGATTTCTTGCTCATTCCTTCGTTATTACATAAAGACATAATACATTCCTTCATACATTAATTCCTTCTTTTATGGCCATTTTCATTACCTCGTCGAGGTAGGACAACCCAAAACTGACCGGCGACCCAAATACTGCTCCCTTCTATATCCTTCCTAGATTTTAGGTAGGAAATGTAGCTGGTCATCACATCACTTATAAATTCATTGGTCAGTTGATTAACCTATTCAAAGATTTTTTTTTATGAAAGGTTCTCCAGCATTGTTTGTCCTTAAACTAGCACCAACTCCATTACATGTACTTGAACCACCACGGATGAGCCCCATTTCATCAAATTTTTCATCCTGCATTGGAATTGGTGTACAGAGGTGCGCTCTATAGTGACTCCCATGTGTAGAATGTGGAATGTGTTGAGCTTCAAATTTGTGATGAAGGGGAAAAATGTATATGGAATATGAAACTTGGTGCCAAGCTTATTAGAAGAGGAAAGTAATAAATAAATTGACAAGTCACCATGTTTGTGAAAACAACACATGCCATGTGTAAACATCATATGACCATGCCAACTTGTACCTTGTCCATGGGCATGTTGTTCATGTGTTGGTTGGATGGTTGAAAACCTCAAAGTTGATTGTCCTTTTAGCAATTGTCATGACAGGCTCCAAATTGCCCTTACAGGGTTGAGGGTTGAGGGTCAAGGGTTAAAAACTAAAAAGACAATTTGAACCTATAGAATGCAAATCAAGTTTGGGCAGGTTTCTATAAATCTAATTTTGAAATTAACTTTTTGAAATTTTTAATGAGAATAGGAAAATTGTTATCTTTATAAAGGATTTTGTCCCCTTTTAATGGACTTATAGGGGAAAAGCTATGGTGCATCAAACATCAAATGCTTAAGTTTGGGGGAGCTAGGAGGGTACAATAAAGTTAAATAGTAATAATGTAGAGATGAATAGTGAGGTGGGTATGGTTTGAATGTTTGGCTGGGTCGCGGGTTTAGGAGGGATTCCAAGTGCGTTACAGGGCTCCTTGTGTGTTGAAAGTGTACATTTAGGTGAGAGGTTTGGTTTTGGATGTGGTGGCGGTTTTCTAGGTTGGAGTTACTTACCACGAGATTTTTTGATAGTTTCTTTTTGGACTTTTTGGACTTCTTATTGAATAACTCACAGGTTTTCTATTCCACCGGAAAGGATCAAGCATTTTAGAGAAATCTCTATTCCATTGTAAAAAAATTGTTTGAGAATACTGCAGGATTTTCTTCTAAAATTATATAAGACTAGGATTGGTACCCGTCCTCCCGATGGGAAGAGCAGAGGGTGGTGTGTTAAATTTACGTTTGAATGTTTTGTATTTTAAAACCTATAAGCTCAAATTGAATCTAAATGGAGAAATACTTATATTTTTGGAGTGCATGTAAACATTACACTTCCCTAATATAGGAGGAGAAAACCCTTCATATCAAGAGGTCAAAATCAAGAGTCATTAGGTTACTACCTAATATAGGAGGAGAAAACCCTTCGCATCAAGAGGTCAAAATCAAGAGTCATTAGGTTACTACCTAATATCAAGAGTCAAGAAGAGTGCATCACCGTGCCTCACCTTTCACATCAAGAGGTCAAAATCAAGAAAGAGAGGTCACGTGACCGGACAAACTGATGCCTTTTATATTTTTAGATGATGTTATAAAACTTTTGTAATTTAGACTATGGATTGAAAGCTAATTGCAAATTTTGTACCCCATAGGTACACTTGGTCGTTTAGGGGTTAAGATTACATATTCATGGATTGTGAGGAATAACGTTTATTTACTACTAGGATTTTCTTGGATGTTTTTTTAAAAATATTAGGATTCTCAATAAACAATTTTTTTTTAACCCCTAAAGGACCACGACCTAATTCGCTCAAAAACCAGTCCAAAACTGCCACTGTCAAAAAGAGACATGAAAATCACATTTTAAAGTGAATTTCCGATTTTCAACCGTAATATCTTAAAATAGACTTCCACATAAACATGCCATCAAATTTTGGTTGCGATCCACCGCACGGATTGATAGATTTTAGTGTTTAAAGTCAAAACAATGGTTCATTTTCATCCCTGCGTTGAGTAGATCAGCTGACTTTGACTTCATTTTGTATCAAATTTTTGCATTGTACAAGGTCTAAATCTTTTACCATTGTCTTAAGCATGATGTTATTTCCCAACACACCAATTTTTAGAGGTAAAAAAGGAGTGTAGCATATTTAAAACAAGTGTGCAAGGAGTGGAGGTTCAAAAATTGCCATTTCACGTTTTATTCTTTTGTGAACTACGTACGTAGTCAAATGATAATCCGAACGGTCAATTAGAAGGTTTTCACCATATATTGTTGTTGAAAAAAAAAAGTGAAAAATATGAAGATCTCTAGGTTTTATGTAGAAAAGATGAAGTTTTTTTCCCCCATTGCCCGAGAATGAGTGAAAATGTTTGACTTGGAATAAAATGCCTTTTTACACTAAAGACAAGATTTTTTTTTGAAAATTTCCAAATAAGGAAATATTCTTTACATGTGTGAAAAATCTCAATGTCAATAGAAACTTTTGTCAAAATTTTTGGAGGTGCCCGAAGTCCCACTTTTGGCTTTAAGTGGTACTAACTTTCAAACCACAAATCCAAAAAAAAATAAAAAAATATCTCCACAAAGCTCTTATCAGATCCTATCTTGAAAAAAAAGTTGATTAAAAAAGGATTTTTTTTCGAATTGTAGGTACATGCCCAAAATCCAAAATGACCCCGGGGGGACGTTTGGTCCTTTAGGGGTTAATTAGCTTTCAAGATACTATGTTGATTAGGTTATTGAGTATGTTGGTAGGACGTCTCAGATTTTGAGGGGAGCACTTTTTTCACCCAAGTTTCAAAAGAACATTAGGGGGGGGTAATTTTTTTTTGTGTAAGCCGTCTAGAATAATGGTATCATTTTTTTAAGTTATACTTTTAGATGAAAGGTTACTATATATTATACACTAGGAGATTATGTAATTTGGAAAGAAATTTGTTTTTTTGGTAAGGTTGGCCCTTGAAACATTTGATGTAACAAGTGATTTTTTTTTATTGCTACACACGTGTAATTCACTTCCAATATTGGAAGTGTTAGGAGTCTCGATGATGTGGCAAGACAAGGAGTTGTGCCGTTTTGTGGCCTATGTATAATTTAAATTTATCCAAAGTTTCACCAAACTTTAATTTTTCAAAATTTAAAATTTGAACATTCTAGCCTAAAAATTAATATTAAACCCAACTAAAAGGGAAAAGTTTCAAATCAACTTTTGTATGGTGTTCTAAATTTAATAGTAAAATTTTAGGGTTATTTACATTTTGGGGGAAAAAATCTTTATCAAGGCAATAAATATATTTTGTGCAAATGAATATATATTAATTGAATGAAACATTTGACTAAATTTGTGTGATTCAACAAATTCAATAAATTTGTTAAATCAATAAAACAATGTTGAACCAATAAACATTGTTAAATAATTGGCAAATTAGACCGAGAACTAGTTGGTCCTTTGTGGATTTACTTGATAGTATTTGTGCAATTTGGCCAACTAGTTCGCGACTAAAACGCCAAATAAATGTCGTGTCTGTATAGTTTGTTTAATGTAGAGGCATTTGTTTGAATGTTCTAACGAGACAACACCATGATTTCAACAACTAAAAGGAGCGGATGCAAAAGGGAAAAGCAAAGCCGACTACAAAGATTTTAAAAATACTGCAATTTTTCAATGCTTCCCAGGCTATAATAATTGCTGGCATAATGGAATTTATTGAATGAAATGAAACATTCGATTAAACTTGTGTGATTCAATAAATTAATTAAACTTGTGTGATTCAATCAATTAATTAAAATTATGTGATTCAATATAACAATTGGATCTTTTAAATCATTGAAATATTTATTATATAAATCATTAAACAAATAAATCAATCATTGCTTCAACTAATCATTAAAATGGTTGTACTAATTCTTAATTGAACCCATTGGTAAATCAATTATTATATCTATTGAATAAATGAATGAAATAGCTTATCGACACTTAGAAATAATTTAGTGACAAATACAAGAAAATCTTGTACTAGTTCATCTTGTGAAATTTGAATTCACACAAAAATCAATCTTGTAAATTTAGAAAACTTTTGTATGTTAACATTAGTGTCACACTCTACTTGTAATCCAAATGATAGAATAATTTAGCAAGTTAATCAGTTTAACACTTTTAGAATTCAACAATACCTGAATAATTTAGCAAGTTAATCAGTTTAACACTTTTAGAATTCAACAATACCTGAATATTTTAAGCATTTTACATAGATTTTTACATTTTAATTAAATACATTCTCTCATTGTCAATTGCACGATCGCAATAGTTATTCATAAGTTTCACAAGCTTATGAGCTTTCGACAATGGAATAATTCCATCATTTAACTTATATTTTATACGTCCTGAAAAAAATCACATAAATATATATGTTTTAACCTGCAGCACTTCTACATTTTTGAAACGTACTTGCACATGTGATGTATACGGTATCCAAAACAATGTGAGATTTTCACAAGTTAGGTGACATTAGGTCAAAGATTTATTACACCAAACTAAGCTGGCTAAGAGCTACTTTAAAAATTCCAAAATATTCTAGGTTGCTTCATTTGTCAAAATTCTTAATTCATACAATACACCCCTTATGCGCAATCTAATATGTGGTGTAAACAATTCCAGACGGATAAGGGTTGAGAGAGTGAATGCGACCAAGTAAGGTAAGGGTCTCTTGATCCGACCCTGTTTCTTATACCGTCCCCCTCTGAAATGTACACTGTAGGTACACTGTGGGTACTTTGAGTTAGAGGACGGTTTAAGAAACAGGGTCGGATCAAGAGACCCTTACCTTATATTGTGTGAACGAGGCAAGCTGCAAATAAGAAGCACCCTTGAAAAAGCAACACGTGCCTCCACAATGGAGAGACATGGTGTGGGACACGCACGCCATCTTAAACTACTTACTATTTGTATGAAAAAAAAAACTTGGTTTAAAAAGGTAAAAGTGGAGAAACTTGGAAGATTTGTATAATGAACCTAACTAATAGAATCATGGGAGGTAATTTTCTATGAGCTTTAGGAAGAATTTGATAAATTAGAGGTAGATAGAAAAACAAACGTGTCAAAAAATTACAAGGAACGTTGGCAAAAATTTCCTTGCCACCAACTTGCAAAGTCGCCCAAATTTCCTCTACTAATTAGCCACTCCATAAGTTTTTTTTTCCATTGGAGGATAATGTAGCAATCATTTGCGATTGACAAACTAGTCATGATGATAAACATCCTATTTTCCTCTTTTCATCTTTCCTTCTTTTTATTTTTATTTTGTTCTTTCTAATTATGCTTTCACTAGTATCGCTACCTGTCATTCCGACCACAGAAGGTTTTTTATTAGTGCTCCTCAAAATAAAATTTGTTTGACGTACTATATTTTAGATTGCAATTTGCATCCCTCGGAACGTCGTGCATTGATCCGCAAAACGTCATCTTTCCGTGCGGCAAGGATGGCACGACCGTTGAAGTACTTCCGCGCATTTGCTTCGACGTCAGCAATTCCTCCATAGACGGCATTGATCAAGCCGTTCAAGGTGTGATTGCCGACAATCATCGCCCGTGGACACGTGATCATGTCATCCTTCACCTTCTCCAGCCTGTCCTCCCCCAACGCCAGGAGCCACTCTTGAAATGTACGGTTGCCCAAATCCACACGGCGTTCACCAACAACAGTGCGCATGTTCCGGCTAAGTCTTAGGTTTAGGGTTTAGGATTTAGGTTTTAGGTTTTAGGATTAGGTTTTAGGGTTTTAAGGTTAGGTTTATGGTTTATGGTTTTAGGTTTAGGGTTTAGGTTTAGGTTTAGGGTTAGGATTAGGGAGCGGTGGACAGTCAGACTGACGCCTATTATATAGGTAAATTCCATTTATTTTGTTTCCTTTTCTTTTCATTTTTTCTTCATTTTTTCTTACCTTCTTTTGATTTTATATCACTTCAACGTTTTTGCCCGTCACATATCTTTCACAACTCCCCAAACGCCCTCAAGAGGTCAGAAATGAACCTGGTCTTCAACACTCCCCTTGGGTGCTAACAAACTTGGATTTTATGCAATCCAAAGGATATTGGTAGAACCTTCTCTCTACTACTCTCGTTGGCAACTAGAACAAAGAGAAGGAAGCTTCATTTAGGAAGACTTAGAGCTGGGCCATATCATTATGACACCTTTTGCCAATTTATGGCGTTAGATATTAAAGAAGGCCATATCATTATGACACCTTTTGCCAATTTATGGCGTTAGATATTAAAGAAGGCCTCATCCTTACAGTAGAGTCATAGTCTTAAACATATGTGAGTTCACAACATCACTTATGCCACTCCTTAAACTACTTTGACTATAAATGTACAAATTCTAAGTCTCAATATTTAGGGTCTTAATCATCTGGAAAATATAAGTAGGCTTAGAAATGACTTGTTCCCTTTTCTCTATAGCCTGAACATTAAGTTTTCAAGAGCTCAAATTGAAAGGGCAGTTTTTAGAAAATTTGGGACCCCATTTATATAACCAAGCCCTAGCTTATCACTTTGAGATGTCGGAAGCCAACCAAGCATCGCTGGGATGCTAGGGACTATCTATATTAATCTCTTCCAAAATTCTTTCTTTAGTTAGACATCTTGATTGCTCAAGCGATAATTTTGCGCAACGGGTCAACCTTCAAGGGGCCCTTGGAGGAGACCCTGAGGTTCTAAATGTGTACGTTTCACACGTCTCATTCCAAAGGATCCTCCTCAGACATGAGTTGAACGTTGCCCACACACTCACCTGTAAATGGATATTCTCCGGCGACTAAAATTTTGTCGAAAATGAGAAGGACAAATTCTCATCCTCAGAACGTATGCTTCAACTCAGATAGAGAATCGCAAGATTTCTCAAGACTTAATAAACTTCTTGATGTCCAAAACCTCTACAGATATGATGAGCCCATTGAATTTACATTGGACATAGAAAAAAATGAGG
Organism: Bryoerythrophyllum caledonicum; assembly: GCA_963971425.1. Lineage (NCBI taxonomy): Eukaryota > Viridiplantae > Streptophyta > Bryopsida > Pottiales > Pottiaceae > Bryoerythrophyllum > Bryoerythrophyllum caledonicum. The sequence continues at coordinate 18,892,139 of OZ020521.1, read as the reverse complement.
ACAAAAGGGTTAGGCTGACAAGATTGGATAGGTTCATTGTCTTTCAAAGGCTAGACGGCTCTCCCAATCACTATATGAAGAAATATATGATTCTTGGTGATGATTGATACCTTCATCACCTACAAGTTGTATTGCTAGTGAAAGTGAACAATGCTCAATATAAAGGTGCAAAGTTCAAGGTCAATGCCTAATATTTGAGAGATGCGCAAGTTGTTTTGGAGTTGGTCACAATCGTAGTCTTATTCGTAATAGATGGGTTTCTTTGGAAAAATTAAAGGGATTGAAAAGTGGTATGAAGAGTTTTGTAAGAACAAAACAAAATAGAGGAGGCCCACTAAAGAGGAGTTATGTAACGTCCGCCTCAAACATGATCGTGCGACCCTTTACATGAATCCAACAGTTGCGACTATACAAACAAGGGAAGGACAAGCTCAGGAAGCACTCTAGCATTGCAAAGATTGTAGGTTGGAATAAGATTTGTTGGAGGCAAGTTGGAGATAATTCAAGCATACAATTTTTCCAGTGTTTGATTGCCTTTAACATGACGGAGCTTGAAGACATGAGTGAGAGTATGCACACTTGGCATAGTTGGAAGCCATTTACTTTGAGTTCTATTTCTGACTCTAAGCTCAAAGGAAGAGAACGACGGACTTGGAGGAAGCATAATAGCCCATTCTTATCTTGCTCTTTGAAAAACTAAGCTTTGAAGATGTCGTTGAGCTGCCAAGTTATTTTAGAGGAACTCACCTCTGCGGTGAAAAAGCATGCCTCTCATAAATCACCATGGTTTGATGGTATTGTCGCCGAGTTGTACAAGGTTCTCTAGCACGTGCTAAGAGCATATTACTTGGCTATGATTAAAGCGGCGCTCGCGTCAGACAACAATGACTCTTCCATAAGACGTAAATTGCTAAATAATTGGCAATCCATTACCTTCATAAATGTCTTGTATAAGTATTTTGCTAAAACGCTTTAAATTAGATTCCAACCAATTCTGATGGAATTCATCAGTGCGGACCATATGGCCTTTCTTCCCATGTGCTTCATTTTTGGCCATATTTCCTCTTGCAGGAGACTGTTTACCATGCCAAAGTGTCCAACCAACCCTTACGGTTCCTTAAGTTGGACTTTTTGAAGGCATATGACCACGTCGACCTGGACTTCTTTTTTTAAGCTTTGGAGATGATAGAGTTCCCCCGGAATTCAAAGCAATGCTTTCCCAGTTCTTCAAGGGGACACATGCCAAAATCAACGTCAAAGGACAAGTTACCGAGGCCTTCATGATTAATCAAAGCGTGCGTTAAGGTTCTCCAATGGCACGTTACTGGTTTCATCTAAAATTCAAGACAATTGCAAATACTGATATTCTTGGCTATGGCAAAGTGATTGTATTATTACAACTTGCATGTTTTGTACATTGTCACATAAAGATGAGACAAAGTGCAATTAGAAAGTCTGTGCCAAAACGTTGGGAAAATAATTATTTGTATGGATAGTATTTGCGTTAGAAATATTATATTTAAGTGAATGGAACATTTTTTCCTTGAGATAGTTCAAAATTTTATGTATGATATTGATGGAAGTTTTTTTTTACATAGTTTGAGAGAAGTGGAGTTCTGAGGGATCATGCTATTCACAAAGAGGTTTGTAATATCAAAATGAAGTGCTATTGTATTTATTTATTCAGAAGCATCTTTTAAGTTCATTTCTTGTTATGTGCAGTTTTTTATTTTGTTGATATTGACATCTTTCTTCTTTGAACATGTCATGGAATTTGTGATTAGTGGTGCAAAAAGATCTGACTTCAAGTGTCAAGGGTTGGATTCAATCTCCAATTATGGGACTAAAGGCATTCTAGCATGCTTTCACCATCTACTAAATTCAATAGATTCTTCTCCAATTTCTGATTTAACAATAGAATATGAAAAAACTCACCTCACGTAATGAAGGACTTCGTTCAAACTCTGCCCTTCTGGTTCATCATGTTTCTTGTTAATAAATGATGAAACCCTAGTTTGTTGTTGAAATATCTATTGTCATGTGAATCTTCTCAATAGGAGTTCAATACAAAATCTCATTTACAATATAAGAAAGTATGAGCCATTGATTGAATGTGGACAATTGATGCACAATCAAACTTCGGAAAGTGATTTTTCAATGTTGCGAGCATTTGAAGCGAGGGACATAGATTTGTGGATCAAAGGCTTAATATACCAACATCATCCAATATCATATAAGCATCCTACTTTCCAAAGTTTTGTTGATTTGTTAAAATTTGCATGAGATGGCAAAGATGGATTGTTTGGTTATGTAGAAAGCCTCTCAAAATCAAAATCTAGACTTCACTATCGGTTGATTGAAACTGAGAAAGGCCTTATCCATTAAAGAGCAATTAACTTCAAATTTTAATATAAACAACGGAGGAGAGAGAAAGTTGTTGCATATTCGTGAATCTGGGATGCAATTAAGGATGGAACTTTAAAGGAAAACCAAATAACCTTACAAGAATTTGAAATTATTAAAGCTGAAATGAATAGTTTGAAGCATGAAAACGAGCAAATAAAATTTGGTCATGGAAGCCATATTACCTTGCTAAAGACCAAGTCCTTAGAGAGTGCAAATCGTCAATAAAAAATTGAGCTAGGTTTGTGAATTGAAATTGAAACTATGAAGGAATATCATGAAAGAAGATTAATAGCTGTAAAATTTGAGCTAAGATGCACCAAAAATATGTTGAGGTAGAAAGAATAAATTGTCCAAGGTGATAAAGACTTCATATGGATATAGAACCATTATAAGATATAGAAAAGACTTATTCTTTTTGCACCAAAGATAGGCCATTCAAAGCAAACTATTAAGATTGCTTGTACCATATTGGCATCAACTACAATCAAAGACATTAGTGCTAAAAACTTCAATAGCGGTATATGAGAAAAAATACATGGTAGTAAGAAAATTCAACATAAAACATGAGTAATATTTGCTGGGATGTATTTGCAAACTAAGGTCAATGGCGCTATTCAATAGCCAAAAGTAAATTCAATGCAAGTAAAGGCAACCAATTATTATCTTGATAGAATTAGTGAGCAGATGACTATTGGTGTCAACTTAGAAACTATTGATAGAAACTTAATTACTCACAATGGTTAGAGAGTGATTTTCAAACCGTATAACGGTGCAACGCAAACGTCTGGTCATGGTCTTTGTATTGGAGTGCTACCCAATCTATGGGCAATTCACAAGGCTTGCAATTTCTTGAACTTAAAGCTTGCCCAATCAATCGCAAAAAAATACATTGCAATACTCTTTGTTTTTGTTCTCATGCATTTGTCCACTTTTGTACTCTTAGATGTGTTGGTGAGTGTTTTTTTGCGGAAGTGTGAAATAAGGTTGTAAATGGGTGTGGGTGTGCAACTCTAAAAATGGTAATCATGCTCATGATTCTATTGGGGCTTGACATTCAACTCTCTTGTGGTTTTTAAATGCATTTTGTATGTATCAGCACATTCAAGGTTGTTTTGCGTTTTGTTTTTTTTATCCAATGGGTGCAATGTTGCCTTATGTTAAACTTACAATGTGAACCTTAAATTGTAGATCATATTGATCTAGTGTACAACCATAATCAATATGATCAATTTTTTGTATTTAAGTCATTTAATACATAGGTCTCGTTTATATGTGCAATCATTTAATCTGAGCTCTTAATTTAATATGCACTTTTATTTCCGTTGCAATAATAAACTCAAATCTATAATCAATTTACTTGATTATGGAAATTCATGAATCCTTTTTGAATGTGGTCATAAAGTGAATATCTTCCAGTACAAACATGAATAATAATCAAATTAAATTTGTAAGAAAAAAGACTTGCAAGTTGCCTAAAGTTGGTGCACTATTTTGATTGAATATTTTGGTATAAGGATTAGGATATTGATTTTAGCTTGCAACGTTGTTCTCTCTTCAAAGATAACAGGTAGGTTTAAATACAAGCGGGTATGTGGTAAAAACTTAAAAGTCTTGATGTGTGCCTCTTTTGTACATCTCCCAAATTACAAAGTACATACATTTAGTTGTCTTTGAGAATTAGATGGCAAGCCATTGCAACTAGTGACTTATAAGGATATTTAATGTGAAGGAGAATATTTAGAAAGAATATTGCTTTTAAATTCTAAATATAGAAACTTTGAAATAACTTATACTTTAAATTCTTTTAAACAATTTTTTTTAAATATTATTTAATATAATTGTTATTTTTGGGATTCTTTTTATATTAATCTAAGTTCTCATGTCTTGAATCTTCTAAATATATATAAATTTGTAGTATATATTGAATATTTGAATATTAGCCTCCAAGATTATAAATTTGGATGGTATCATAAATTAAACCTAATGGAAGTAGATACTTGAGGAACGTGAGGGAAGTGAGGATATAGAGACTTTACGGTGGTCAAGACTTGGGGGACTTGAGGGTAGTCAAGACTTGAGGGACTAGAAGGAAGTAATGACTTCATGTAGTGTACTTGGGAGAAATGGGGACTTGAGAAACTTGATGGAAGTAGGAACTAAGAGACTTGGCCCGTATATATACTCATTTTTGGATTATTCGGGGGCCATGCAATTAAAAAGTGCCGGGAATCTCTTCCAAATTTTCAAAATCTCATTTTAGATTTATTTTTGGGCCAAACCATGCCCTCAAATATGGTAAATATTCATATGGTCAAAAACTTTCAGAGACTATATGTATTTCTATAATTATTAAAATCCATGTAGTCATCCAAGTAATCATCTATGTAGTCATCCAAGTTGTCATCCATGTAGTCATCCATGTACTCATTCAAATGTATTGTTTCATTTGATATTCAAATATCACTAAATAAATATTCTATGTCATTCAACAAAAATATTTGTTTAAATTCTCAATATTTCTCTATTTTTCAATGAAATTAATAGATGATCAAAAATTGTGCAACTTAACTTCAAAGTTATCCTAACTTTATATTTTAAAATTTTAGATGTACCCACCATGTCAAATAAATGCTTCACAAAGCACACCATCAGCAAAAATGCCCAACACATCCATTATGATATAACTCACCTTGAGAGCAGAATACATCAAGTAATCACCATTTAATGTAAAAATTCACAAGCTTAGAATGATCATCAAGCAATTTGGTTGGGAATGATAGGTAAGTTTTACTGTGAATAATCACTCATTTCATTAACTTACACCTATGAGGCCAAGACTATCGTACTTTAGGGTCACCTTTGGTACTTCCATGCCAAGTAATTCATTCATTCAAAAAAAATCCTTTTCGATTTCAAAAAGACAATTGAATTTTTTTGCCAATAATACATTGCTATACTTAGTCTATTTTGAGAGTCAAAGGGATTGAATCCAAGACCGTGAGCTCCTATTCAAATACTTCATGCACATTCTTCCAAAGATTGAGGCTTTTCCACGGCCCATTCCCCATTCAAGTCATATGTGGTCGCAAATTGTGAATATTAATATTTTTCTAAATTCAACATTCTCAATTAATAATTTACAAATACTTTGGCATGCCCATTTTTAATTTAATAAAGTTGAGCCTGACCCTAACTTGCAATATGTTTCACCAAAAAACCACCTCAAAATTGCCTCACTGAGATGAGACATTGCAAGAGTGATTAAAAAACTTATTGCTATTTTCAATTGTAGGATCTTCTAGTTCACTACTACAAAAGAAACAAAAAAAATATTTGTACACTTTGACCACACATTGTTGAATACATGCATTTGAAGAGTGCAATGTAGTTTGTTTTTCCATTGTGCGCGAACAAGGTCAATGTACTTTGATTCAAGAAAATGGCATATTTTTCCCCTACACATTGCATTAATTTTATATATCTATGTTCTACCTTGTGTTAAGTCATTACATGCCAAAAATATCAAGTAACATAGATGTTTAAAATAAGAACAATGGAATAGCAATCTACTAGTGGAACAAACAAACAATTTATTCACTCCGGCCCCCAGTGGAGACCGGAATTCTTCTTCTTCTTAGAAAAGAAAATGTTGGATCTAAAATCCAAATGTTGTATAGAATTATTGTGCCTTCTTCTATAAGGTAATTTTTTTTGGATAAAAAGTGAAATCCTTCATTTCTATATGTATCAATGTAATAACAAAGAGGGTTGCCTAGAGCTTTTCTTCAATGCTACCCGCCTCGGAAAAGTGCACTTTTCATCTCTACAATAGTACTATTGAGCTTTTTAATACCCTGTCCAGCTGCCCCAAGCTCAAGCATTTGATGTTTGAAGCACCATAACTTTTTCCTTATAAGTTCAAAAAATGAAAAGAAAATCTCCACACAGCTAATCCGTATTCCTATCCTTTATAAAATTTTCAAATTTTTATTTTCAAAATTAGATATTCAAAAACGTGCCCAAACTTTATTTGTAACTTGTAGATACAAATTGTCTTTTAGAGGTTAATACAATGGTTATCTTGTTTGGTAAATTATAGCATTCCATTAACTTGACTTGTTGATATATAGTGTAAAGTATTTAGTGTAGAGAAGATTTTGAGTACATTGAGAAGAACATTCATTTGCTATAAGAAGATTGAATGAAAAATCACTTGTGTATCAAAAGAAATTTTACCTGCAACTTTATAATATTCAAGAAACACAAATATACATTAGTTTGCCATGAGTTATTATGGCATTTCTAATCCTTTGAGTTATGATTGATGCTTTTGCCTTAATCTTGAAGTTGGAGAAATATTTCAAGTGTCATTCATCCTTAAAGCCAAGCCACACCCAAGTATGGACTTTTTAGCACATGACATTTTATCATAGTCTACTTGTCTATTGACATCTTCAACCAAATCCGCTTCCAAATGAAGGAAAAACCTCTTACCTGGATTAATAAGCATGCTTGACCTTGAGGCCTATTGTACGTGCGGGTCAATTTCAACACCTCTGTGCTAAAATAATTAATTTTGCATGACACAAACATTTGCCAAAATGGGTATCACCAAGGCATTATATGATTGTCGACTAGGCATCACATGGGCATCACATTGGCATTGCATGATATATCCTAGAAATATCTTTTGAAACTTTAGTTTTTTTGGGCAATCTCCATAGTGAATTAATTATGCACAAATGAGATCCATAAGTAGGGTAATCACCGTTGTGTACGGATTAACCCTTGAACACCAAAGCAACCAAAAAAAGGCTTCTTGGATGACATTCCAAGACTGATAATTGATGTAAACCATCATTTTTAATCCAATTCTTTTTTGGAGAGTTCATTGAATGTGTAAGCATTACATGAATGATGAAACTTGCCTCATTGAGTTAGTCATGTTTTTATCTAAAGTTTGTGATATGGATCTCAATGTAATTAATTTAAAAAGACTTCTAGCTTTTGCTCTAAATCTGAATTTGAGTCATTAAAATGATACTTTTTGAATTTGAAGTTAACTAATGAAATGAAGCTTATGAAGTTTACTTTCCATTCCAATCTAAAATTTACGAAAAATTCATACAATTGAATAAGTTATGCAAATCTGAACTTGAACCACAATCGACTATTATTCTAATTTTAGCTAAACATGAAAGTTTCATTTACACCACAATTTTTGTACACCTCTTGTGAAATTTTCAGAATTTTCAAGCATAATTGGTATTTATTATGAAGCTTCTTCACCTTTCTTTAGAAAATCACAATAATTTTGAATTTTGCACTAAAAGAAAAGGTGATTTCTGTGATATGAACAAGGCAATGTTATCTCATATCTAAAATATGGAGTAAATTTTTTTTCACTTGTATTAAATGAATAATAAGAGCACATTATAATGAAAATTAGGATCGATGCCATTGTCCTAGGCTGCGGTCAGAAAAATAATTTCGAGTTGAAATCTATAGGCCAAGTTGGGCTCGTTATTAGCACGTCTTTTCAGGGTCACTGCGCCCCATGTTGGCCGCCATTCACAACACAAGAATCCAAGTTACTGTACCCGTGAGGTACATGTACTAGGCTTTGAATTCCTATTCATGATTATGGAGGTACAGCTTGGGAAGGACTCCACCACAATGATTTTTGGAGAGTTGCCTCCAAATTACAAAGCCAACGGTATTTGGTACCATACGACCTTTGCGCAGTACTGCACTGATTACCCACTTTGTGCCACTTATACTATCTTACTGAAAAGTGTTATATCTTTTTAATATAGTGACTATTTTTTACCAAGTGCGGCAAAAGGCAAAAGAAGGTCGTTTTGTAATAGTAATATGAAGATGTTTGCTCTTCGTACAAATTTTTCTTACACTCATCCCTCTCATAGGTTATAGCTAAATCTAGCCCCAATGGATTGAGATGGTAAGAATTTATTAGAGGTTCAAAGTTACTTGAGGGTTTAGTAGAAGATTTGGTTACTTCACCCATCAACTGATGTCAAATTCTCTAGAAACCTGCACAAAATCTCTAGGCACAATTCTGCTAAAAATATTGTTATGCACTAAAGATGCCCCTGATTTAGTGGTGTCACATATCATTTGTAGTCACAATCAACTACCCTCATTTGCGTCATGTTCTCTTGCTTGCATGTCAAGTTGGGCTCAATCTCTAACAAAGTGCTTTCGGTGAGCCTAACAATCCATTCTAGAATGAGTACAAGAAAAAGCAATGTGTAAGCTAACATTTACATCAATTTTCATTTTGAAGACAATAAATTATAATGTAGGTGAGATTATAGCTAGCTGTGGTTATAAGTTTGCAACATTATACCTTATTAAAGGTATAACTCATGGAAGGGCTAAGGGATAAATTATGTATACGTAAGAGTTATGACTTTGAGTAAATAGTTAGAATGGGTGGTACTACCCTACTTGTAGGTCACTTTTGTACCAAATTTATACACAATGGAGGATGTCCACTTTTTAATTGGAAATTCAAGAAATTTGTCTAGGAGATACCCATGTAATGCCTAGGTAATACCTCTTGTACAAAATGCTTGCGTTAGGCAAATTTAAATATTTCAACACCTATGTGCCAAAACTAACGCGCATGTACGGTATTAGGGATAATTTGAAATGTAATACGCCATTGTATTAGTTCACCAATTGTGCAGAGCATGCTCAGAAAGGGCTTTCAGGTTAAGTTGTCAATTGCATGGGGAGAGGCTTGTCTATGGGGGCCTCACAGGAAAGGAGGTACTTGACGAGGCCTCCCTTCCTACGAGGCTCCTAGGGGTGGGCCTCTCCCTCCATAACATTCGGGGTGGATGTTATTGCCCGTGCTGCTCAAGTGACACTGTCTAAATTATAACCCCCACCAAAATGAACGAGATGGCAAGTCACTAGAAGTCAAGCCAACCACATTTGAGGGATTGAACATTCATTAAAGTTGAACATACATTTGATATTTGCAATTGTCAATCCCTATTGGACAATTGTTATGGGATATGTCGTAAGTTTGGTTTGCTGCCCAATATTTTCTACGTGAGGAATTTTAGATGGGAGATTTTGTGAGTCCCGCTAGGAGAATTATTCTGCCGAAACAGGTGTTCTGGGTTGAATCGGCCCAACACCCATCCGGGTGTTAAGACCAACATTCTACCCCTAACCAACATTTGCTGAAATTGCAACAGGTTTGATCTCAAAGATTTTCAAAATTAGGCTATGTGTTTATCTACATGCAAACTATGTGTAGTTTCTCCCTCCAGTTTAGGCCACTCACAAAGGTTAAAATTGGATCAATAAAAGTTTGCCAACCCACATGTCAATCGAAAATAAGAAGAAGAACTCCGGTCCCGCTGAAGGGGCCGGAGGGAATAAAGCTATGTCGACCAGACATAGAAAATGGATGTAGCACCGGGACTTCCCGAGAGGTCACCCATCCCAGTACTATTCTGGCCCAAAGGCGCTTCACTTTTGAGTTATGATGGGATCTGGTGTAGTAGCCTTGGTATGACCGCATCACTCAATCGAAAATACAATATACTGGTATGCACGACTATAACAATGGTATGAGGTGACCATTGAGTGTACCAAATAGTATTAATGTGCCCGGGAATTGTTCCATGTGAAGCTTATAAACTAGTGCCAGACACGTTTACAATAAAAATAAAATATAATTTACACAGAAGGAGCTATATCCCGGAAAGCACCAGAATGGATCCTAAAATGACGGCCTCGGCACCAAAGGGTTGAAGTACATAATTTAGGTTAGGCTATGTTCTTGATTAGTCCACGTTTTAGGCCAAGGAACAGTTCACTCTACATTCTAAGTTAGTCCAAGTTAGTCTCGGCTAGCCCACGTTCTTGGGTAGTTTAAGTCAGTCTAGACTAGTCTACATTTGAGCTAGTCCACAATAGTCTAGGCCAGTCACATTGTAGGTTGGTGGATAGTTCAGCCCATGTTCTATGTTAGGTCACGTTAGTCAAGGCCAATCCACATTTTCGGCTGGTGGATGGTTCAACGTACGTTCAAAAGAGGATGCTAGTACTTGCATATTCCTCACTGATTTAATTGACAATCAAGTTCACATTCTAGACTACTCTATACTTTAGTCACGTTCTAGCACGTTGTCAACGCCTGCATATTCATGAGTGATTTGATTGATAATGAAGTTCACGTTCTAGTCTACTATCCTACCCTTTAAGGCCTAATGTCCATTTTTGAATCATTTAGACACGATAATACCTGTAGAAAGCGCTACATGCTACGTTCGTGGAAAATTTGAACTGTGACTTATAAGCAGAGCAAAATGAGTATCTACTGAGATTGGCACCACTAAAATCAATGCAAGCATTGGCGAGCTACAGTGATTTCCATAAAGTGGGGTCATCATGAAATGTACCATTTGTGTAAATGTTGTTCTTCATGATCTATCAGATTTGTAGATTCTCCCAGACCTTGTGAACTCATCTCGTTTAAAGGGTTAATCTCTGTAGCAAGCTACAAGGAAAAATTGAGACAAATTTAGAGGCGGAACAAACTAAGCATCTACTGGAATCGGCGCCACAAAAATTGGTGCTAGCATTGATGAGCTACAATGAATTCAGTGAAGTGGAGTCATAATAAAATGCATCGTTTGTGTAAATGTTGTTTTGAATGATCTATTACACCAGTAGATTCTTCCAGGCGTTGTGAGCTTATTTGCCTTCAAGGGATAATCAATATAGCAAGCTACAAGGAAAATATGAGGCAAATGTAGAGGCGGAGCAAGATGAGCATCTACCGCAATCAATGACACTATATTGACACAAGTATTGACAATGATTTCCACGAAGTGGGCTCACGATGAAATTTACCCTTTGTATAGATGATAATCTACATGATCTATTACACTTGTGAATTCTCCCAGGCCTTGTGAGCTCATTGGCCTTGACCCCTAAATTTTTGTGATAATTTTCTACTAAAATCTCTTCAAAATTGTTGATTCTAGTGCAATGAGTAAGGAAGGCAATAAAAACTTTTATTTACTACATTGGCCGTAGTGTCACATGACGTGGCATTGGAGCCTCTCCTCATCGTAGTGTTTCAACGTATATTAGTTTGTTACTGATCTATGGATTTAGGGACGTACGATGGTGCACCGCATTCATCCGTGGATGATTTCCATCCACTTAGGATTGTGTGTGTGCGTATAGTGCCACACACGTCCTTGACTTGACGTCTTTGTCAAGTCAAGCTTTGTAAGTGAGGTTAGAGAGTGATTAGTGAGTTCTTTGCTTGAAAGTGATGGTTTATCATTAATAAAGGCTTCGGCTTTTTTACTTAAGTTGCACTTGTTGATTCTCTCCTTGTGGAGTGTGTATCACTAGACTTCTTGTGTATCTATTGTTTTTGTAAATGTCAAAAAATACCTCATATGCCCAATTTGGACAAAATTTGAGTAAGTTATGGCCATTTGAATATTTCAACGATTGGTTGTTTTGTCCAGTTCTAGTGAAGTACCCGATCTATGGGTACAAATTAGGTTGACTTGACCTAAACTGTCATTAAATTTAGAGATTGAATATCTCCCGAAATAACAAATATGGTTTTTACCCCTCTTCGTGTTATGTTAGACTCTAGAGTTCAACTAGTGATGAATGGCAAGCATATAGCCCAGGATTGGGTCTAGGCGCTTCGGACCTCAAGCCTTGCCCATTTACAATTCTTACATCGATTGAGGGCACAAAGATGGCCATGGGCTACACCCGGCATCCATCGCAATTGATGTTCAGCGTGGGATCTGGTCCATTGTTCTCCCACATATCTCTCCAGTGCGTTGTAATTGGTGCCACCAACTACGGTGTTTTGGTCGATCAATAGGCACTTTATCCACTTGGTTTTGGGATGGATAACTAGACAGAGGAGGCCTAGATTAGGCCTGGGTGGTCTGTTGATGATGGAAGAAAGGAGCTCATTTTGGTTGCCTTTGCAGCTAGCGCGGTGACTTCCATGGCGGATCCTATGTATGGATGTAGTGCCTTGGCATTTTATTTGCCATGTGGTTCTACGCTTTTGAAAGAGGTATATGCTTCTATGTTAGGGGTAGCAGAATCATGTGAGCACAAATCAGTGGAGATCCTTGCATGTCATTGCAATGATCCACTTTGTCCATGGGAGACTTAGTTGGAGCTTAATCATCGCAGTTAGATGTTCGTAGATGCTCTAGATGCTTCACATCTCTTACTGTACTCTTCCACTCTGTTGTTGGCTCCCACTATTGAGTGGCGACCACCATATGAGGGTATTATCCTCGTACAGTTTTTCGCCGGTATCGGTATTGCTACAGGCCTCACGACTATGTTAGAGGCCGAGCTCAAGGTACGCCGGTACCTCCACGTGGATAGTGGCTTTGCAACCAACCATGCTGCTCACCATCTCATTTAGCATCTTCTAGCTTTGTAGCCAGAGTAGTTACTACCTTATGCCATTTGAGGGTGTTTTGGCAAATTCCATGTGATGTGACATTGATCAGTAAGGATGAAATGTCTCGGTTAGATCATGTAGACTTGGTGATTGCCGGATGGCCTTCTCAAGACCACTCACGGGCGGGAAGTGGACGTGGCTCCAATGATCCACGGTTGGAGCTCTTTGCGGATTTGCTTAGGCTCATCCAATGGTGGATTACCCACCAATTGACGCCACCGGGGTACATTTTTTAGAATGCACCTCCATTGGGGGATATCCGAACGAAGGTGCGTATGGATGGAGCATACATCCAATACCTTCTGGGTCCCTCCATGTTTGTAGATGCCGCGGCGTTGAGCTCTTACGCCCATCGGCCACGTTGGATTTGGACCAACATGGCATCATCGGCAACACTCACCACTACACTTATTCAAGTGCAACGACCCATGCGCCGTGAGGTCGATGGCATCTTGGACGTCCACTGTGTTTCCATAGAGGTTACCAAGGATGATGATCCATCATTGGCGGTGGTTAACCGCGTTTATTTCACTATAGAGGCATTTTCCACGTTGATGTACTACCCGAGATCTTTTGCCTTTGAGACACGCCGTCCAAGTAAGGTTTGGGATTCTACTTTCCAAACTTTCTAGGAGTCTTGTGCCGATGAGAGGGAGCAGGCGATGGGCTATTGACAAGCACCACCGCCGCATCGGATATCTTTGAGGGTCAACGTCGTTATTTGTTGGGTCAAGCCATTGACCTCAACACTCTTGTTTGGATTTGTGGTCTCTGTTTCGCCATTCAACATCGTTCGCGTGACCATCCACGCGTGCTGGGGGCAAACTTTGATGGTAAAGGGGCAACGGTGCCACATCTCATAGAGATCAAGGAAGCGGAGCTTCTTTTTGTTTGAAGAGGCATGTAGTTGAGGAGCTTTGTGCGCAGCGTGTCTTTGTAGCTTGGCCAAGGACTTTGGTCAAGAGGAGGCTTGGGATATCCTTTCTCGTTTTCATCATCATGATACGGGATTTTCAATGGATTTTGTGAGTTGAGATCCTAGGGGCATGAATGCTCTCTCTGCTACGAAGTAGCAATCATTGGTTGTGCCGGTATGCGGTAAATCTTTTTCTGTGCTTGGCGAGTTACTATCGCCGGTTTGTCAAGAACTTTAGCTTGATTGTTAAGCTGTTGACTATTCTCATGGAGAAGGATAAGCCATGGACTTGGGGTCCGGAGCAGCAACAAGCGTTTGTTACTTTGAAGCTGAAGCTCGGTTTAGCGCCTGTGCTGCAGCTTCCGGATGCTACACAACTTTTTCTGTTGCACACAGACTGGAGTGTTGTAGGACTGGACGTAGTGTTGACTTACAAGGATGATGAGATACGGGAGTATGTTGTCCAGTTTGCTTCTAAGAGCAACAACAACGCGGAGTCCAACTATTTGTCCTATGAGGGGGAGGCTTTGGCCACGGTTTAAGCCATAGCTCATTTTAGGCCCTATTTATATAGACATTGTTTTACATTGGTGACCGACCATTAACCTTCAAAGTGGCTCATGGAGTTTGTCATGCTTACTCACAAGCTTACAAGAGTATGACTTTGAGGTTGTACATTGGGCCGACATCGCGAACTTGGACGCGCATGATCTATCTCGCAATCCAAGTCTTTCAGAGGAGGATCTGATTGGTGCTAGGTGGCATGGGGACTATGATAGAAAGTCAGTCCTAGGGTGGCATGCAACGGCTTACCTCACGGTGATGATTGGCTCGACATTGTCGTTGTCTGATCTGGCAACGGATGAGGAATCGGATAGGGCCCAAGTTGTTAGCAATGTTTAGAAAGATGGTCCAGTCTTACATAAGCTACAACATAGGATACGTCCCCGAGCTCATTCTCTATAGAGTGTGATTGAGTTGGGCACAGAATAGCAAGGTTCTGTTGGATGCACACCCTTCTATTTCAGGTGTGGCCAGATGGAACTAGGCGCATAGTTTCGAGGCCAAATTAGAGGTCTTTGTTAGTGCGGTAAGTACTTGAAGACCTAGGACATTTTGGTGTGCGATGCACTCATTCAATGTTGCGCAGCTAATATTGGTGGAATGGCATGTAGTAGTAGGTCGCCACATATGTCTCTCGGCGTGAAGTGTGTGATCGGGTCAGATCGAGCTTCAACACCTTGTCACCGCACTTGTAGCCTTTGTCTATTATGGGGCTTGGATACCGGTGGTCTTTGAACTTTGCTGGTCCACTTGTCGTAACTCTACGCGGAGCCAAGTATGTCTTGGTCATAGTGGAGCATTTCAGCAAGTGGATTGAGCTCGTGGCTCTTCCATAAGATTCCTCAGAGTTGGCGGCCATGGCATTTCTTGACTAGGTGTTGGTTTGTTTTGGAGCCCGAGCTGAGGTTTTGAGAGACCAAGGGCATCAGTTCCTTGGGGATTTTGAAGCTTTGTGTATCGAAGCTTTGTGTACCAAAGCTTTGATTGATCATTGTTCCACTTATCGGGATCACCTGGAAGTGGACGGTTTGGCGGAGCATGTGGTTCATGCCGTGAAGTGGGGCGTACGGAAGTATGATTTTTTGACAATGGCCAGCGTGATTGGGATCTGCTGATACCATGGATCGCCATGAGTTACGAGTTTAGCCGACAAGCTTCACTAGGTACTTTCAGTCTGTAGCAGTTCTTGTACGGGCGGGAGCCAATATTGCCGAGTTCCGTTCGGGAAAAGTTGGCTTTGGTTGTGGATTTTGACCACCTACTGGTGTAGGCCTTGTATCTACGAGATCAAGCAAAGTTCCTCAAGCGGGCCATGCCTATGGCCATGGAGAATTTATCGATCGCTGAACACCGTGATACCTTACGATACGCTTGTATTTGTAGCAATGCCTATCAACCTCAACTGCGACATTTTTCCACGGGGGATTAAATTTATCTGTAGCGTGAGGCGCTCACGACGTTGAATTTCAAGGCATGGCGCACTATTTTTCGCGTGATGGATGTGTTGCCTAGTGGCATCTTGTTGCTGGAAGGCAAGAATGAACGGGAGTGTCCGGAGCACTCTAAGAATTGTGCTCCTTGTCATTTATTCATTGATGGCTCTGTTCATCCGGAGTTGGCGGTTGTCCTCGATGGCCTTCCGTGTTTCGTGTATGATGAGAAGAAGGGCGCAACTACTATGTTGCTTTGAGACGATTGCCAACGTAGTTGGCATATGGCTTGCTTGACGCCACCTCTTTCTACTCTAACGTCCGGGATTGGACTTGCCCTCGTTGTTAAAGGTCTTTGAGCCACGTTTCATCTGATGAATCGACTTGAATTCCTCGTGGGCTTGAAACTTTGTCGTGCGTTGCCATCCAATTGGAGTTCCTTGTTTCGATTGAAGGGATAGGCAATGTGAAGGTTGACCAAGGGATTGACAACAAAGTTGCCAAAGGCAATTAAAGATGGGGCTCACATTGCACTCGGCCTACCGTCTCTTTGTTCCTTTTTCATATGCTTATTGGTTTGGCGACGGGCGACAACTTCGACTCAATGCGTACAGTTGTTGCACCAACAATACCATCGGTGGCATTTAGTCTTATTAGTGGTGTCGGGTCCTAGCTGGATAGAGGGTTTCTTTATCCGCTAGGGGGGACACTTGAGGGTGTACTACGTACATTTGTTTTAATGTATGTTTTTTGCTTATTTGATGTTGGTTAGGACTCTCAATCAGTTGTGGTTATTAATCATTCTTTACACAACAGGTGTCTCTGGACGTGGTGTCGAGGGCCTCTCTACTTCGTAGTGTTTAGCGTAGATTAATATGTTACTAATCTATGGATTTCGGGACGTACGACAACACATCACATTCATCCATGGATGATTTTCATACAATTATGGTTGTGTGTGTATCCGTATAGCGCCGCACACGTCTTTGACTTGACATCTTTGTCAAGTCAAGCTTTATAAGTGAGGATAGAGAGTGATTTGTGAGTCCTTTGCTTATAAGAGATGGTTTATATTAGAAAAGGCTCCGCATTCTCTTTTTTAATTGCACTCCTTGATTCTCTCTTTGTTGAGTGCATGTCGCTTGACTTCTTGTGGAAAACACATGTCCTTCCTTGAAGGTGTACTACATATACTTGTTTTGATGTATGTTTTTTTGTTTATTTGATGTTGGTTAGGACTCTCAATCTGTTGTGGTTATTGATCTTTCATTATACGACAATAGGATCTCAATTAAAACCTGTTTAGTAATATAAACACAAAATTTCATACACTTTAATTGCACAAATTGAAAGATTACAGTGTTTGAAGTACAAAAATTGGTCATTGTTTTTTCCTACGCTGAGTGGATCACCACATTTTGACTTCACTTGGTGTCAAAGTTCTATACCATCATGTTAAGCATGGTATTTGTTCCTTGAACACCAAGTTTTAGAAGTACAAAAAAGGTGTTGCATATTTCAAACAATTGTGTAAGGGGTACACGTTCAAAAAATGCCAATTCACGTTCTATTTTTTATGAACCTGATATGTTTTAGAATTGAAATCCAATCTGTTTATAAGGAGGTTTAAGCCACATCTTATAATAGGAGAAATAAAAAGTAAAGAACATTAAACATATCTCTAATTCTTATGTAGAAAAGAAGAAGTTTTTTGGTACCTTGCCCGACAACGTGTGACAATGTTTAAAATTCATCAACATTTTTGGTCCGATGTATGGATGACAACTCAATCCATGGAGAGTGCAATTTTTTCCATCTACTGAGTTACAGGTTCCATCCGCGTTTTGGGAGATTCCGAGATCCATCCAAAAGAAGGGAAGGGCATGTCTTCATCCAAGGGCAGGGAAGGGCATTTCTTCATCCAAGCACATAACTCAGGCTCAAATCAGTTGAAACGTGAGTGGCGCAGCCGTCAACTTCGTGCATTGCAGAGGCTGCGGCTGCGATTGACTGCCCCCACACCACTAAGAGGTCACGCTCCACCATAAGCGTCATGGGACATGACCAACTTCTCTCATCATCTTCTCCACTCATTGTCACCATGACGTTCCACCCACTCCTCAACAGCAACATAATAATCATATAACCCTCCACCTTCTCACTTCGCAGCTTCATCTTCTTCCATCTCTGCATGTGCATGCCCAGCTGAGATCCCCAGGTCCATGGTCCTCACCTTCTTACGTATGAATCTCACGTTGAAGGTTATCAATTTGTGCTGTATGTTACTTGACGTGTTGGTTGAAGTTGCTGGAGGTTTATGGTGGTTTATGTGTGAGTAGAGTGTGTCTGTGGGCGGAGTGAGGTTTGTATGGAGCTTGACAATTCTCTACTGTTTTGGATATGTTGAGGTTTGAGTTATCAACCATGTTTTGGATGTGTTTCTTCTCATATGTATGTGTTCCATTTGAGTTGGGGAGCTTAATTTTCAGTGCTAGTTCAGTTGTGGACGTCCTTTGGCTTGGCTTGGTGAAGAAGCTGTTGATTATTAGGTTTATTCAATGTGGGTGAAGTTTTGATCCTGTTTTATGAGCTTCTTGGTCACGCCTCATGTGCTGATGACAGAAGCGCCGCTGGTTTATGACTTTTATGCGAAGTCTTTGAGTAAAATTTTGGTTTGAGTTTCTTCAGATGCTTTGTACGTGTTGAGAGCGGTGGTATCAACTGGTATGTGTTTGCGTTTCGTATGAGAAGATATTTCTTGGGGAGCCAGTTTATTAGCTGTTTCACCCCCCTTAGCCAAGTGTTATTAGGAATGCGAGACGAACCCTGTCTTTATGAGGAGCTTGTTGGTGGCTTCTTGGAGTTTGTTGTGTATTGTTTGCTCCGATTGTCTTCCTTTACTGTGCATTCAGAAGCTTGTCTTCGAACTTGTTGAATAGTCTGAAGGAATTGAACCGGTGTAGAGAATAAGGACGTAACCCGCACTGCTGTGTGTGATCTTCGCCCCATGTTGTTAACCAATGGGCGATCCGTTTTGTTCTCCTGCATTGTTGCATTATGTAGCGTAGTTGAGACTGCTTCCTCGAACACATTACTGCCTGAACAATCGGACGGATTTCCAGTGTTTCTTGGTTTGCAAGCATCGCATCTGTAGTCCTGATCACATTGTTTTGTGACGTCGACAATGTTTGAGCTATGCCTGACAGCTCCTTTGAAATTGCTCAACGTCAGCGGCGATCGTCACACGAAGAGACTTTCTGATTGCGCAACCGTTAGCTATGGAAGGCGCAGAGATGGACCTTCCACCGCCGCCGCCAGTGCCTCAAGGCGCCGTCCCCTCCAAATCACCACGGAACGGAGGAGGCATCAACGGGGGCAGCGGCAGCGGCAGCGGCAGCGCAGCCTTGGCATCACTCGCCCTGCTCCCTAAAATCCCCATCCCAGCAAAGGCAACGCGCCCAGGTTACGCCAAAGCAGGACGCCCGGCGACACTCTGCGTTAATTACTTCAGAGCCAGACTCCAGAAAGCCGAAGACGTTTACCATTACAACGTAAGAAGCATCTATTTCCTCAGAGGTCTGGGTTGAAACTTCCTCAAAAGTTTGGGAGGAGCATATCCTCGCTGATCGATTTCCTCAAAGTGTTTGACAGGAGTAAATGTTTTCTCACGAATCCAATTCTTCAATGGTTTTAGGAGGAGCATGCATTTACTGACAGACTTCTTCAAGGTTTTGGGTTTAAGCGCAGATTTTGGTATGTGATTTCAGGTTTCGATTGAGCCAGCGGTGACGAACAAGAAGGTGTCGCGCGACATCTTCAAGAAGATGCGCGAGACGTTCGGCGAGGCGGAGTGCGGCGGCAAGAATGGCGCTTACGACGGCGAGAAGTCGTTCTTCACGAGCGGTAGCTTGAACTTCAACACCAAAGCGTTCCCCGTCTTCCTGGACGACAGGAAAGGCCCCACGTTCCGCCCTGGCGACCGCGGCGGAAGGCCAGGAGATAGCCCGCCCATCCACAGCCCACCTCCTGGTAACAAAACCTTCGCTGCAACCACGATGGTTTGTGAAATCACAGGATGAGGATTCTGGAACCGCAACTGGTATGGTTTGAGAGATCACAAAAGAATGCGGTTTGTGAGTTGGTTGATTGATCGGCACTAAATTCTGCAACCATGATGACTTCTGAGATCAGGGGATGAGGATTCTGGAACTGCAATTGGTGTGGTTTGTGACAATGTTTATTTGAGGGGATTGATTGTTTGTTGGATTGATTGATTTGTAGGGAGTCCTGGTGAGGAGATCGCGGTGAAGAGGCGGAGGATGGCTTCTAGGGGACGGGATTTTGTGGTGAAGATTGAGTTTGCTGCGACTATCAGGATGAAAGCGATTGAGGATATGATGCGGGGGGCGATGGGGAAGGGCGACTTGGCGCAGGAGAAGTTAGCCCTGGATGCGCTCCGTGTGCTTGACATTCTCCTGAGAGAGAGCGCTTCTGAGAGGTACGTGGATTGATTTCTTCTCAATTTGTGCTGTTAGTGTATGTGATGGAGCTTCAGTTTAGTTATCATGTGATGTTTCTTCAGCTTAACGTGAATAAGCTTTGCTCTGTGTATGATGGATTGTCAGTTGGACATGAATATGTGCTCTTTGCATGATGTGTGATCTTCAGTTGAACATGAATAGCTTGTGCTCTTAATAGTATGATTTGCATCTTCGGTTGAACATGTTTTTAAATTTGCAGAGGGTATCTTCTAGTGAGGGACAACTTCTTTCACAAGGAATTGGGCCCGGTTGGAAACTTGGGCGAAGGCGTAGAAGCGTGGCGAGGGTACCACTCGAGTGTGCGGCCGACTGGGTTGGGATTGACTCTCAATATGGGTAAGTGACATATCTCACGAGTCCATGTAATGCTTGATGGTCTGTTTTTAAAATGACATGTGAAGATATCCATGATGATGGCAAAAGAAAATGAGCTTGAGAAACAGTAGATGTACTCCTTAAACTGCCTGAAATGCAAGAAACTAATGTGGGGTGATGGTTGTCCCAAACTCTCTGTCGTGGATGGTATATAAGGTGGATGTGACCATGTTATGTATCAGATATTACCATGACGACGATAATGAAGGCCATAAATGTGGAGGACTTTCTCAAGGAGAGGTTCGGTGCTAGAGACCTGCGTGATCTGCAACAAAGGGACTGGGTGAAGGCCAAAAATATCCTGAAAAATGTCCGAGTGGAGACAACTCACATGCACGTCTCAAGATCTCATAAGATATCCGGGTTCAGTGACAAAGCCATCCGTGATCTCAAGTAAGCCGAATGGTTTTTTCCTCGAGAATTTTTCTGGTTTTCATGGAGATTAAGCATATTACCCTTTTTCTGGAGTTTACTCAACCTGGATTATCCTTACTGATGATGCTACAGGTTTACCAAGCGAATTAAAGATGATGAGGGCAACGTGAAGGAGGAAGAGATGTCAGTTGAGCAATACTACTTTGATGTGTACTCCTACACTCTGAAGTATCCGGGCCTTCCAGCTCTGGATGTTGGTAACAAGAGGAAGCCCACCTTCATTCCGATAGAGGTAGAGTAATACACATTGCTCTACTACTGGAACTTTTTTTAGGACCACTGGCATTGAATATTGTGCAGAATTTTTTCAGATGCATATTTCAGGTGATATTCAAACATTTTAAGTTTTTTGGCACCGTAAGTGTGTACGTACGCTCTGTTGTGTAGGACATGTTTTAAAGAGATATGGCCCATGTAACGAGTAGAGCTCTATGTCTATCTGGGTAACTAGTTTTCTTTGTTTTTCAAACTTCGTTGTGACATTCGGAGGTGGTGGTGGGTTTTCTATTTCTGTAGCTGTGCAAGATTGTGGAAGGGCAGCGCTACACTAAATCCTTATCTAGCAAACAGAGGCAAGCCCAGATTGCGGCTTGCAAGCAAGGCCCTCAGGAGCGCCAGCAAATCTGCGAGAATGCCATGAATGTGAGCAAGTTTGCGTCTGACAGGCTGATCGCGGAGTTTGGGCTGCAATTCGAGAGCAGGCTGGCTGAAGTGTCGGGCCGAATTCTTCCACCTCCACAGGTTTGTTTAAATTAACATATTTCATGGATAAGCATCATGGTGATATTCACTGCTTTAGCAGTTTCATGCTTGCCCGATTGAGGCTTTGAGTTTTATATTCATGTTTAGATAGGGCTTGAACCTAATCTGCCAAAGTTGAGAGAAACTGTACGTCATCATGGTCAGTAACTCCATCAAGCTGATTGGAGATTTGTCTTCAATTGCACCACTAATGGCGCTTCACGTCTATGAGCAGCTGGAGTTTGGTAACGGCAGGAGTGAGGAGCCTCGAGAAGGCCGCTGGAACTTCACAAACAAGGTTTGAGCTCAGCCATGTCTGCGTCTGTGATCATTAGGGATAAAGGGACACGTTAGACACGCTGAGCGATCTCTCTCTGACCAATTTGTAAATTTCCCCGCTACTCATGTGACGTATCTAACATGGCATGCTCATCTGTACAAGAGTACCTATTCGATATACAGTTAGAATTGAGTTTATCTGTACCTTACAACGTTCAAATTGTACTTGGAATTTTCATCTAAAATGTGCAAATGCTATTGAAGACTGCCAGTAAAATAAATATACATAGTTTGGTACCTGAAGTTGGTATCCATTATCCAATGCCCAATCCATGTCCTACAACATGTTCTGTAGACTCATGAGGTACTGTCACATGCTCTGCAGACTCTGAAGCAGGGGGTGAAGATAGACCCATGGGCTGTGGCTGTGTTTGATGGCCGCTGCAACGATGCTGCCCGTGTGGCCGATCAGCTGCTGGAAGCCTGTTGCAAGCGAGGGATGATGATGCGCAAGCCAGCGGTGGTGGAGAAGGAACCCCAAAATGCCATGAGCTTCCCACCTGAAAAACGAGTGGAGCGCATGATCACCGCTCTCAAGCCATACGCGCCTGCGTTCATCCTCGTCATATTGACTGAGAAGGAGAGCCCCATCTATGGTACGTATGGAGATACTCCTACTTTGGCGGTTGCAAAATTGAGGGTTTGAGGTTCATAGTGGTTAAAAGTACACCACGTTTTCCTGTTTTAAGAGGGCTGTTCTGATGAATGGTGTGGCAGCTCCTTTCAAGAGATACTGTGAAGTGACGATCGGGGTCATTTCGCAGTGCATGGTGAAGCCTCGACAGGTTAACGACCAGTACCTTGGGAACCTCGCTTTGAAGATCAACCTAAAGGTGTGTTCAAGCTCTTCTTTCCTCCCCATCTAATAGACTTATTTGTGAATTCCCTTGAAGTTGGAATAAGGTCTCACCACTGATCGTTGGTTGCACAGATCATTTGACCCGCTAATGTACATGATTTTGCACATGTAGATGGGAGGGTTCAACTCGCCAATGAGCTCGCGAATGACGCAAGTGCTAGGAGAGTCGACCATCATCTTCGGGATGGATGTGTCGCATGGCTCGCCCGGGGACGCGAACGTGCCTTCCATTGCCGCCGTCGTTGCCACCAAAAATTGGCCAGACGTATTCCATTACTCCACGCAAGCGAGAACGCAGCCGGCCAAGACGGAGATGATCGAAGGGCTCTATGAGCCTGGAGGCGGCATGGTCAAGTAGGTCTCTCATCTCTTCATAAGTAATGAGGGTGGTGACAGCTGTTTCGAAGGTCTCTTTGAAATTTCCTTTGAGAAGGACGGCGAGTCTCTGTTTTCTTCCTCTTCGTTATTGAATGATGGCGAACATCCTTGATTCCCGTTATTGAAAGGCCTCTTTGAAAGTTCCCGTTACTGAAAGGCCTCTTTGAAAGTTCCTCGGTGCTTTGGAGAGCTGATGGTATTACACTGTTTTTCTTTGATGTCGTCATTACTACACATTGGTGATGTATGTTATTGAAAGTCTATTTGACTTTTTCCTAAGTGCCTTGGAAGGCTGATGGGATGTTCATTCGTAACTATATGATGGTGATTATTTCCGTCATGAGAGTTCTCTTTTGGAGGTTGTCGGTGATGGTGAATTTTGATATTTTTGGTAGGGAGTGCCTGAAGACATATTACATGACTTGCCGGAATACCAAGATGCGCAAACCCAGCCAGATCATCGTCTACAGGTGAGTAACATCATTGGCAAATGTCACTAATTAGTATGCATTTAGCTCCTGTTTATTCATTACTCTGGCAGTTCTATGAGAATTCAATGAGCCTCGAAGCCCAGGGTAAAAAAATGAATCACACTTCCATGTTTAGGAAGTGTTTCCGAAGTCACAAGAGAATGCCAATATAAGAACTAACTTCATTTATGAGAAATTCATACATTATCATCTGTGTGATCATCATTATCATCTATGAAGTATTGAGGTCGAAGTGGAATTTCAGGGATGGTGTTAGCGAGAGCCAGTTTCAGGAGTGTCTGGAAGTGGAGTTCACAGCGTTTAAGCGGGTAATATATGTTCCTCTCCTTTCCACGATCATGCTATTTTGTGTCCTAATTTGGGATATCGCACTGGCCTTGGTGTCATTTCCGTTCTGACTACAGTATCGTATGTTGCATCACAGGCCTGCGAAGATCTGGAGCCAGGGTACAATCCTGGGATCACATTTATCGTTGCCCAGAAGCGCCACAACACGCGCTTCTTTCCGCGGGGCGACAAGCTTAGGAATGGAAATTGCATCCCAGGTATGAAGATAATCTGTCATCCCTTCACCCACCTCAGCTTGCCCAATCATCTCTATTAGTAGCACGTACACAAGGAATCTATAATTTCCAGCTTTCAATTTACTTCGTGACTGATATTGAGAGTTTAGATACCCTCCTCATCCTGGGTCGTGAAATCCACTAGAAAACAGATGTGAAGGATGCCTGTGATGGTCATTTTGCAATCACATATTTGGTGGATTCATCGCAGGTACTGTGGTTGATAAGGATGCCTGCCATCCTCACAACTACGACTTCTTCCTGATCAGCCAAGCCGGCCTCATTGTACGTGAACTTCTATACACCTCTGATTGTTCACTCCAGTCTTTTAGTTTTATTATTCTAAGGTGTACTATTTTTGGCGCGAATGTAGGGCACGTCTCGGCCAACTCACTACCATGTGCTTGTGAATGAGAACAAGCACCTGAAGCCGGACGACATCCAGTCCTTAACCAACAATCTGTGCTACACGTAAGCCTCGGTGTCTAGAATGCCCTTTTGAAAATAAACTAACATGTTGACTACCTTTCTTCCTCTTGTTGAAAAGCATAAATATCCAGCCTTTCACATGACATCAAATTTTTGAGTTAACACTCACTAGAGGCTGGGTATGTTTCCAGGTTCGGGCGTTGCACCACTTCCATTTCTATGGGTGAGTCACAGGCTTCTCCTCACCTTTTTCGTTGATTTTTCACCTCTATTTCTCCATCAATATTTTTCTCTGATGCGCGAGCGTGCATGTTATTTCTTGCAGCGGCACCGGCAGCATATGCCCATGTTGTTGCCACCCGGTACAGAAAATTGGTGGACACATGGGGTGGGTCATCCGGAGGCTCAGATACCTCGTCCCTGCAAGGTGGACGAGGGTCTGCAAGACCTGTGCAAGCTCTTCCTCCCCTCAAGATCAAACCGGAGCACTCCATGTTCTTCTGCTGAGCATGGAATGTGTTTGGGATCACTAATTGGAAGATCAGTAGCTCTTGATTTTATGTTAGCTCGAGTATGAACTTGCTTTGGAAAACTCAACTCGTAAATTGATCATTCCGTCATTTTTGTGGGAATAATGGCATTTTGACAATTGGGATGATCAAACACTTTTGTTGTGCGGTTTAATCACAGTTCTGGCCTCAAGTTTTTGTTTCACTTTCTCCTTCTTATACTTTCTGCCCCTTTTGGTTTCTTCCTCTGGTGGTTGCACGACGTATATGCCTTCGCAGATGTATTTCAAAGAGTATATTTAATTCGGAATGGAACAGAATATTATAAAACACAAAGTGTACACGAATTTTTTTTCAAAAACTAACATTAATGAGTAACATTCCTTTAGCGTTGAGGAATATTCAAGCCACAAGGAAGATTTTTGCAACGATAGTTGAGACAATTCAGCGACGGGGAAGACTTTCCCTATGATTTTTGCTACAGAACATCATCGGCAGTGCTTTGAATATTATACGGCTCTAAATGTATAAATTGGACAATTGAAAGTTTACTTTTGTAGAATCTTTTTGGAACTTGTTCAAAATGATAATTTCAAGTAAAACTTACACATTTTTTTGTGTTTTCAAACTGTAAGTGTGTAAATTATGTTTAAAAAGTACCAAACAGACATAGCCCAAGAAACAAGTAGAGCCTTGTTTTTATCTGAGTACATTGGTTATTTTGCTTTTTAACCCCTGAATTTCTTTGACAATTTCGCACCAAAATATCTATACACCTCCATTACTTGTGGTTTTTGGCATGCATTGACCTAACACAAGGTAGAATATCAATCCATAAACTTCATGCATTGTATAGGTGAAAATATGCCATTTTCTTGAGTCAAATTACGTCGACCTTCTTCGTCACTACAAGAAAACATGATGTTTAGCAACACCTAAAAGGCAACGTCCTCGGATTTAGCAACGTCTGACTATTATTGGGGTATTATTGGGGTTCTGGGGCAATATTTGAGCAATTAACGACGTTTTTGGTTACCTCCAACTTTCCCCTGAAAAAAAAGCACGTACACATGAGATTTTGATGAACATGCAAGATTTAGGAAATATAATATCGATGTGGATGCTTCAGTTGTTGTGTCACCATAGAGGTAAACTTTGTGGCAGTACGCTTTGGCATAAGCGCTTGTCATTATATAGCGTGGACATGCCTTGAGTAACTTGCCATTTATATATTGTGTATGACTGCCTAGTCACGACTTTGTTAAATTAGTTGTAACCATGCCTCGAATTAACGGTTTGCTTGCTTTAAATATAAAGGTCAAAAATTACTTTATTGTACAAAAATTGCTTGCTTGCTTTAAGTATTGCTTGCTTTAAATGAGTTAAAATTTAGAATGCTTAATATTGTGAGGTCAAGATTGGTGAATGTTATGCTAAGAATGGAGAACTGTATACTTAATGTATACATGTTATTTATTTTTATTCTAAGGATTTTTTTTTGTTTTAGACTTTTGTATAAATTTAGAACATTTTTGTATACAATCAAGTAGACAAAAGTAAAGAAATCAACAATAATCTTGTATATATTTTTTCTTCACATATGATATGTCAATACAAAGCTATCAACGTAGTGCACTTGTAAAACTCTTTTGCTCTAAGTACAAAATTTCTTGGAAGACTCTATTGATGATCAAATAGCATACTATCTAAAGTTCACAATTTTCATAAGCAATATACAGTAGCTTTAATCACTATAATCTATTCCATCAATTGTTGATGTTGTGCAAATTTTTTCCAAATGAGGATAATGGTTTCAATTTAATTTTGTACGGTTGGATACTAGAATTAGTCATTCTATTTCCATCAAAGTTAGTTGAATGAAAAAATTCAACACATCTCTTGGTTTTGCGAAAACATGACATGCGCTCCAAAGCATTAATTTTGTACACCACATTATTTAAATTATAACTTTTGCATTCAAGTTTAGGAGAATTCATGGAAATAAGACAAGATTCAACAACATTTGAGAATTGTAAGAATGCAAGAGATCTAACAAAGCACTCAATTATCCATGCATTAATCATCAAAAATCTATAATAAGTCTTTCCAAGCTCATTTTTTCCTCATCATCACCACGTAGTTCTCAAATAATCCGAAACTTGCTCAAGGAAGAAAAAGTCACGTAATGCTCATCAGGGTTTATCTAATGTAAAAAAACTTTTAATCCCAATATTTCTTTTATATGATACCTCTTCAAATGTTAGAATCCCATATGTGTTATGGAAATTATGCTCCATAACAATTTATACTATAAACTCTTATCTTAAGTATTATGAGATGTCTTGCTCCCTACTTCATCAATTTTAATTCCACAAATCCCTGCTTTCAATTAGCTTAGTGGAGTTATGATTTATATTTTTTGTACTTTCAGCTTTTACTTTTATAATTTTTATATATTTACTTTAGAAGTATTATAAATATTATTTCTAGAAATGTTACAAACTATCAATATTGAGTTCTATAAGTATGTTTAGGAGGTAATATTCAGGTGGGGTTGGTACAATTTGGGCAAAAAAAACCATACTACACATTATGTTTTTGTTTAGGCCTTTACTATGGTTACGTTCAAAGAGAACTGCGCATTCAAGTTCCTGATTCTAATAATGGCCATTGAATTGCAATCGTGAAGCTAACAGCTAGGATACATAGTTAAAGATTTGATAAACAAACTTAAGTGGACAAAAGTGAATATATGTCATTGATATGCTAACATACACCACTGTGATGTCCAACTTTTCTTTACAAGGGTATGACATTTTTAAAAACCTATTTAGCGCCAAATTAACATTGATATGGAAATAGTTCCAAGGTAAGTTTTTGCAAGTCTTGGGCATTGTCATGGTTCCAATCAGTATTTTAATTTTTTAATTTTTGGGAATAGATGGAAGAAGACATGGGGTACATATTAATGTTCTTAAGCTTTGTCAAAAAACATCTCCTTTACTATGTGGAAATTAAGTTTTTTGACTAGTATTAAGCACTTCAACAAAATTAAACAAGTACATTGTTAGGCAAGGTGTCAAAAAAACTTGTTGTCTTCCGGTTAAAACTTACACGAATCCATAATTAAGAAGGAATAAGAGTACATGTTTTCTTTGTAGCAAAATGTTTCAATATTTTGATTTGGACTTATAGAGCAATAGTTAAGGTGCTTCAAACAAAAAAACATAAGCTATACTGATGGATAGTGGCACTATATAGTTGTCAATTGTATTTTTTTAGGTAGATATTAGTGAAGGAAAGCTCACAGCAACCTTCATTGTTTTCAACAAGCAAACATATAGGATACAAGGACATGGTTAGAAGGATCAGCCAAAAGAATTCATGTATATGACTGCAAACGTCTAATAATTTTTTTTATCTTATAGTGTTAAACGATACTTATTATGATTTTTTAGTTTTTGATTTACAATTTCTTGAACTCCATGAATATTTTAATTCACGTTCTCACCATTTCTTTTCTCAAAAATTATATTTCTAATTCTTTCAACTAATGATTGATTAATTTGACAACTACTACAAATTCTATCAAATCTACAATTTGATTTCTACAAGAACAATACCATGGTAATCCATATTACTTTGCCATATCACTTCTATTATACCATTGCAAGGTGTTTAATCTAAGAAACACCTAAATGATGGAAATACAAATTCACCACCAATAGATGGAAAAACATCTCTATAATCAACTAAATTTCCATTCATATTAAAAACTGGTGCTCAAATACCATCAACATAGCTTTGGACATCATTATCTTTACAAATAGTATTATAAAAACCATAAGTCGTATAAAGTTAAATTATTGTTGAAACCTACTACCAGATACATTGGATTCTAAATCATTGAACTCTATTTCACATAAATCCAGGATGTTGGCTACTAGTGTTTTTTTTCTGTTATTTCAAACAATGCTCGAGCCAGATTTTCAATCATTTTTTGATAAAATGTTGAAATCCATGAAATTGTTGTCCCTTGATCTTGTTGTCATTCATAATTTGTTGAACAAAAAATCTTGGAACATATCTCCAAATTGACTTTCCTCGATCCATTCCTAGAACAATATAAAAAATAATTAAAAAATAAAATAAAAACTATAGCTATAAATAAATAAAATTAATATATATATATATATCAAATGAAAAAAATGAAATCTTACTAGGTCTTCATCTAAGAGAGTACATACTTCGACCTCGCATTGTTGAATTTTCCATAATTTTTTATACTCATTTTCTTAAATCATATAACAAAGTTATAAAAAATTAAAATTATTTTTCGATTCTTCTGACATTAATTCAAATAGATTAAATCTAACTTCTAAAACCATCTTTTTAGTAGTTTTATCGTAACTTCCAACAATTCTATTAAAAATTTCATAATAGTCTTTTAGAACTATTTTCAAAATCTATCCATCATATTTTTCTTCAATTTTTCTCTTTCTAAGCATTAAAAATAGTGGCTCTCCATTAAAAAGAATTAAAAAATTAGTACTTTTAATTCGATATATTTTTTGACAATTTTTTTTTATATATTGAAAAAATTATAATAAAAAAAATTAATTTATACCTGAATTATCTTTCTGTAATTGCCCCAGTTCTTCTTTTTGTCGTTTCTTTTTACTCTTCTTAGAATGAAGTGCATTCTGGTTACTTTTCATCATAGTTGTAATTATAAATACAAATGAAATCATACTTGCTGTAATCATATCCAGCTCGATATGTATTCTGCAAAAAAAACCAAATCATTTATAATGAATTTCTTTAAATAATATGTTATTTGAAATATATTTGATATTTCTAAAATAAAATAAATATTTTATTTATAATTAAAGAATATAATTAAAAAAACACTTAGGAAGCCTATACATTCAAGGAGCTTTTATTTTCATTCTCTTAATATAAATAAATTTTATTTCTTACTTTATGTTAACCCCTAAGAGCCCAAGTGTACATGGGGCATACGTTTTGGATTTTGGATAGGTTCCTAAAAAAAAAGTTTAAATATTTTTTCTTAAAACTCTTATACTAGATTGTCCCTGATAAGAGCTCCATGGAGATATTTTTATTATTATTGTTGGATTCATGGTTTGAAAGTTAGTACCACTCAAAGTTAGAAATGGGGACTCCATGCAGCTCCAAAATTTTGCTAGAAGTCTCTATTGACATTGAGATTTTCCATACATGTAGAAAATATTACGTTCTTTGCAGATGTCAAAAAAAATTCTAGTCTTTAGTGTAAAAAACATTTTTGCACATTCTGGGCAAGCAAGGAGAAAAACTGCATCTTTTCTATAGAAAACCTAGAGATCTTCATATTTTTCACTTCTTATTTTTTCTACAACAATATGTGGTGTAAACCTTGTTGTTGAATGTTTAGATTATCATTCTAAAACATATTAAATTCTCAAAAAAATAAATCGTGCATTGAAAATTTTTGAACCTCCATTCCTTGCACACTTATTTTGAATATGCTACATCCCTTCTCTACCTCTAAAAATTGTTGTATACAATACTAACATCGTTCTCAACACAATGGTAAAAGATTTAGAGCTTGAATAGTGCACACCTTGTGTAGTGCAAAACTTCGACACCAAGTGAAGTCAAAGTCTGTTGATCCACTCAATGCAGGGAAGCAAATGAACAATTTTCTAGACTTCAAACACTATCGTCTTTCAATCCATGCGGTCAAAGTGTATGAAATTTTGTGAGTATGTTATTTAGTAAGTCTTTATGGAGATCATACGGTCAAAAGGATAAATATAAGGTTTTATTTCCTTCCTTACTCATTGCACTAGAATCAACAATTTTGAAGTATTTTTGGTGTGAAATTGTCAGGGGCTTTTAAGGATTAATCATTATATTGAATATGCTCTTGCATCACCAACATTTTTTTACACTTCAAAACTATTTACAACACTATTCTTGGTATTGTGTGCATATCCAAAAAAGACTAGTACATTTTATCATCTTGAACCAGGTGACATATACAACCTTCTAGTACATGATCTAACCAAGTATAGTGATAATCCCACAACAAGATTGAACAAACAACACCACAAATTTGCAATGAAAATACCCTAAAATGTTGCGACTCTAAGAATTTGTAAAAAAACTTGGCTCCTATTCCAGATCGGCAATGTTGAAGTTGGCACAAAGATTGATCTATAATGGTGTCAAAAACGAGCTTGTAGATTTGGCAAGTAGCACCACTTGCGGTACCACAGAAAAAAAAAAGCACTGGATTCCAAAAAATCAAATTCTATATGCATCAGAGGCTAAGCAGGGAATGGTTGACAAGAATATACCAATTTCTCATCGAACGCAGAGTCCCATTTTGTGTGTTTATAATTCGAAATAATTCAAAACTCGCATACTTGTAGTAGACTCATTCACAATAATGGTACCAATGGTGCATAGTATGGCATCAAAAGAATATCCATGTAACTTGAGGTTTCTAAACAAGACCACCTTCTCAACATTCACATAATTTCATGTGCGTTGAGAGGAATCTCAAATTGATACAACATAAGAATGTGACACCAGAGTGACAACATACTTCAAATCCACTTCTACATGACACCAATACTGGTTGTTGTTCTCCAGTTGTGGAAGATAAAGGGGCGCAGGGGACATGTGAAGACAACACACCACAACATTCAATGTGCCAAAGAGGACGGAAGTTCTCGCTCTCACAGTTTGTGCGACAATGAAGATGGAGAAGGACGGTCGCCACGCAAAGGTAAGGTCCAATTGCCAAGAAGGGGGAATGTAGTCGTGAAGAAGGATGGAAGCCAGACAAGTGCAAAACTGTCCGTTCCAAACAACGCAATACTTTCAGAAGCACAGCGGGGAAGACGGCGGATGACAAACAACAGTCCATCGACAATAATTCAGAGAAGACAGTGGGGGCTCCACAAAGAAAACGTCCTCTGTAGGGTGCAATTGACTCAGCAGAGGGGAAGCACATTGGTAGATGCGGCAAGGGCAAGAGCGCGAGAGACGTGGCGTCAAAGTCCCCCCATCCGATTGACCAAGTCCAAATGATTCTAGGTGAGAGTCTTGGGCGACCGTTCCAAATAAACCGCCATGTCAGGTAAACAACCTTGGACATCCATGTGGAGCTTTTTGGGATTGTATGCAGCCCTATGCATTTGGCTGTGGTTCCTATGTTTTTCCATGGCATCTTGACTGGAATAAGCAAGAAGTGAAAATGAAAGCGCGCTCTAGGTTGAGACTAGAGACCAAGTTCCCGAGACCATGGGAGAGTTATGGAGTCATGCGCGAGGTTCGCAACAACATCAGAGAGAAAAGAAACAGTCTGAGGGCAAGGTTCAAGGTCATGAAGGATCCTAGGTTGGTGAGTTTGCCTCCCGGTTGCA
Organism: Bryoerythrophyllum caledonicum; assembly: GCA_963971425.1. NCBI lineage: Eukaryota > Viridiplantae > Streptophyta > Bryopsida > Pottiales > Pottiaceae > Bryoerythrophyllum > Bryoerythrophyllum caledonicum. The sequence goes on along the minus strand of OZ020521.1, from coordinate 18,859,217 downwards.
CACAAGAGTCGTTCAAACAAATTTGGGAGGACTTGTCGAATCCGGCCAAAAAAGCAAAGTTGCAGAAATGCAAAGACGCAGCTGATTCTCGAATAAAGAAGGTAGGCTACTCACATATGTGCGGAAAGAAAGGTCACGCCGGAATGGTATTGAAATATGTAAGTGCTAAGGGCCACTTCACACTTGGTGCCCAAGTTGAGTCGCCGTCGATTTCCACCAATGAGATTGCTAGAATGGCCAAAGTCCGGACTTTAGGCCTTCACACTTGTGCCCAAACTCCAAAGGTCGTTGTCCTACATGGCAACACTTTTGGAATGTTTTGGCGCCAAAGCGACGGCCTCTCGAGCAAAACTTGGGTTGCCCATTATAGCGGACCCAAACTACAATCAAGAGTGTGTCGAATGTTTTAATAAAATAACTAAAAACTAACAAGATCTGGACCGTTAGATGAATGCGGCCGAATTTTTTGGCTCATTTTTTTTGGCTCATTTTTTGGGCTGATTTTCTTGGGCTGATTTTTTTTGGCGTAATGATATGGGGTTTGGACTTTGGACTCGGCCTTTGGGGCTTTACACCACGACCGGCCAAACCTTCAATCTATATTATTTAATGTTTTTTTTTGGCCAAAAAATTGGCCTCTCGCCATGGTTTGGCCACTCATTTTGTCGGACGGCCACTCAACTTGGGCATAGTGTGAAGCGGCCCTAAGAACCTTTCATTGGTGTTTATGTGTAATGTACTTTGTTCTATGTGACTGAAACCTATTTCAAGTTCTCTTAAGCTACTACGTTTGTACAGTAAGTGGTTCATGAAGAATAGTAGCAAGTTCATAGCAATTGATTCATCCTTGCTAAATGAGGGCGCCTTATGGCGCTTTGACTGTGCCTACATGTAATAATGATGTTTCTAATCTGTAATATTTTTATTTTTTCAGAAAATATAGTTTAAAAGAGATGCCACGAGCGGGGAGGTTGAATTTGGTGCACGACATGGATATCCCGCCTTGAAGAAGAAGACTCTCGAAGAACAAGGGAAAGGAATGAAAAATGGAACTAGCAACAACACCTGTGAAAGCAACTCACGATTGTCGTCATGGCTGCCGAGAGATACGGTTGACACTCGAGAGGACAACAAAGGTGATAGCTCCGACAAATCTTTGAACAACAACTCGGAGGAGGGTGGTGAAGACAGCGATGATGATCTAGGGGAGAGCGACTCGAGAAGCAAGGAGCTATTTGAGGAGTCTAGAAGCACTTGAAGCAAATCCACTAATGGCCCTTAGGAGCATTCTTCACAGTGTGATTCCGAAAGTGCATAACTAAACTTTTAGAAATCGCATTAATGGATCACTAGTGCCAAAGCTAATTCTGCGATGTGTATGTTGTTTGTAGAACATGAGGTCTTCACATTGTGGAGCATTTTCGGTTATTATATGTTGTCGTTGATTTATGTCATGATGAAGGTGGTGGCATTAGCAGATTTCGGACGTCAACATTTAAAGTGGAGCTGAAGCAGAGTATATGAAGATCTGAGGTTGCCTCAATTTGCATGCACTTAGTATGAACATTGCATGTAGTGTATATTTGTCTTGCTAGATAGGAGAGAGTTGTATTTTTTAATGCCTCCTACTTTGTCATGTGCACTAGTGGTAGATAAGGATCTGAACTCCATTTTACATTTTTCAATTTTGATAATTGAAATGTTTTTTGTAGAGATGAAATTATGTACTTTGCTGCTTATTTTTCAATTTGGAAGTAGCACATGTCTGAAATTTGATTGTATTATAATATACACCTTTGGTTTATTCCCGGCATTTACATTAAATTAGAGAAAAATGCATCCTAATATAGTAAGTTTTAAGACTAAAATGAGGGCATGCAACTTTTTAAAAATTTAATTAAAAAATTGCATGGTGGATCGACCACCAAATTGAACCTCCACATTCATCTCAAAACCATAAACTTGCATCTATCAAATGAAAATTATGTACAGTAAGCCTAAGTTTGAACTTGCAGTAGGGGTAGAATATCATATTGTACTTTTGGTCCAGTAATTATAACGAAGAGTAATTGAAACAAAAATGCACGTGGACGTTTGTGTGCCACGACGGCAACGCCCCAATATAAGTGCCAAGCTGGAATGCCAGTGTGGAATTGCCATATGCGATGTCCAAAGATAGATGCACAACTGTGTACATCAAAAGTGCCTACGTGTCAGTGACAGTGTGGAGCAATTGAGTTGGGAACAAAGAATCAAATGGATGTTACCGTCTGATCTAAAAGAACACCACCCTTGGCGTTATTCATCCACAACAACGTCACAACCATCTTTCAAACAACGTTTTTTGGATTTTTAAAATTTCTCTGTTCTAGTGTATTTAGCAACACCACACGCGTTGCTAACCGCCCTATTTTCTTGTAGTGTGTTGTCATAGGAAAGAAAAAATCCATTCTTCACTTTTCAAATGCAAGTATCTTACAATCTACTTCGTCAAAGTTTACCCAACTTTTTGAGTGTCTTCTTTTAATAAACAACTTTAAAATCCTACAGTTGAAAATAGAATAACGTTTTTTCTATCACTCTTGCAACGTCTCATCTTAGAGAAGCAATTTTGAGTTGGTTTTGATGTAACAAAGTCTTGAGAATTTAGGAGTCAATTAAACTTGGTTGAAAAAGCAATCCTTGTGACATTTGAAGGTAGATTATTTAATTTTGCAGGTGTGCAAGATTGAGTCAACACCCACTTGTTGAAGTCGTGATGGTTTATAGTGGCTATCTTTTTTTAGCATATTTAGATGTATGTGTACCTCTACATCTTATAATTGACCACCAGGATAATCGTTAATGTAATTCGATACTTTTGATAGTCATTTTTCTGTCCTTTATTAAATTAGTTCCCTCTCACTTTTATTGGTATAGTAAATTTATCCCTTTTTAGTAACAAGGAGCCCATCTGACGCTTTCCAACAATTGAAACTTTGGACAATGCAATTTCTATCGATAAATAAATTATTATTTATTTTATTATTTATTGATTGTGTTAATGATTATGGCTATAATGGAGAAATGGGGATTACAACACCAAATGACCCATTTGATTGGTTTCAAAAATGTCTGTAAGGCATGGTATTATATCAAGTTCATTAAATTAACCTTCTTTTGCAATGGCACATTGTGCTACATAGAGCACATAATACACATGTGCATTGAATGTGCTTTTGCGATGGAACATTGTATGTTCCATTGCAAGATTTTGAAGGACATCTTCTTTTCCTCTTCTACTTCTAATATTTGGTGCACATGTGCCTAACATGATCCTTTCTAAGTTAAAACTAAAAAATCACGGACTGCAGTGCTAAAAAAGCCATAGAAGGTGGTCAAAGTTTTTTGAAGGTATTTAGTATGACCTCAAAAAGAGTCTATGTCTCACTTCAAAGGCATGTATCTTTCAATCTATGCTGTCAAACTAAGCAATTTTTCACCACATACATTCCTGCAATCCTAGTACAAGATCCTATGGTTAGATATGTTAAAATTGTGTTTGTTTGCATTTGTATTGAATGCATTGAAACTGGCAGTTTTCAATGAGTTTGGGTGCTAAAACTCCTTGGGCCTTTAGGGATTAATGGAAAAAATAAATTATTTGGCAAAGAGTGTCCAAAACTAACCGTTGCGTACGGTAGCCTAAGAAGAGGAAAACAACTTGATAAGAATCTTTCTAGCAGTTATTGAGTAATCTTTATAAAAAAGTATCAAAGATGAAGCAAAATTGTTGAATATATATTGTATGTTAAACCCTAAAGGACCAAGTATACCTGCAGGGCACAAATTGATATTTGACAGGTTCCTAAAAAACCAATTACAAAGATAATCAGGAATGCTATCTTGTGAGTGGTGAGCGGCGAGTGGCGAGCGGTGAGCGGCGAGTGGCGAGCAGGGAGCACTGTTTTTTTGGTTTTTTTTTTGCAATTTATTTTTAAAAATTGTAAAGGAAACCTATGACCGTGGATTATATTTACAATTTTTTGGCATTGAAATGAAAACATGCAACAATGAAAAACAACAAGATATTTGGACATGGTGATGACTTAATTTTTGAGGTTTAGGATTGTAGTAATTTGCCCAAAATTCTAAAGGGACACTTATGGCCGTGGATTGGGGTCTACTATATCCTTTTAGGAGATGGGTGATATCCATCTAATACCTAGTCGATATCCATGGTATTCTACTACTCTGAATTGGGAAAGTAGAATACTTTGAAAGTATTTGTAGTTCAATAAATGTAGTTTGAGATTGGATGGATCGCGTGGCTCAAAACATTCAATGAAGTAACATTACACAAATAGTACATATGAATGCTAAGTATATGTAGAAAGAAACCGTTTTTCCTAAGTAAAACATAATAGATAGACGATGTTATTGAAGATATAAAAAATCAAAACGCATTGTTAAAAAACAATACAACCAAATGGATAATTCAATTTTCCTCCTCTGATAGCTCATCCGAGCTATTCTCATAAATTCCAGGCGAACTACTATCCGTACCACTACCAACCGCTTCTCCGTCTATGAACTACTCTGCTGCGGACATGTGCTGGACTACTCGTGAAATCGGTGGAGGAGATGGTAATGCAGCCATCGCATGTGCGATGCCCCAATCCCAAGGATTCATATGATACGAGCGAGGCGGACTCATCATCTCCTTCGACAAGCGCGAAAGCACCCCGGGGTGAGATGTTGATGGTGAAGCCATCAACGACGTCGACCGACTGCATCGATCAAGTGGAACGCCAATGTCAATGATTGAATATTATCAAAGGCGGTAAAGTTCACAACCTCGTCATTCAACAGAGATGGGTTCTTAAACTTACTTACAGGTTCTCTTGCGAGCGGTCTTCACCTCGGGCTCGTCATCATCGACCTCCAATGGCCATTTTCTGGAGCCTTCTTACTGTGATGGCAGAATTGCGGACTCCACTTCCATGGTATTTGGAATCAAGGGGCGGAGGACCTCATCAACCAAATCAGCGTCCTCTTCTAGTGCAATGATGTGGCGCTTGAGGGCCTTACAAGCCTTGATGGATGCACCTTTTCAATTTAAACAAGTAAATAGATGTTAGCAGCTGAGAAAAAAAATTATGATAGAAGAGGAAGTCTGCTGAAAACTTACCAGTGGATGCTGTAAGATCGAGGACGATCTCATCTTCCTGGGTACAAAGGTCGATAAGAGCCTCCATGAGGTTGGAGGACATCTCTCGTGCTCTTCGCCATGGCTGGTTGGTGGATGCTCTCATCGTCAACGTCTCTTGTGTGATCAGATTGGTCAGATGACCATCTGATGACAACTGAATCCCCTCCAGCAACAATTCCATCCTATCATTGAATGAAAAAGGAACCCAAGGTTCCAACTTCCTCACGTAGCACTTCACCATGAAGCACTTGTGAGTCCGCCCAGGGTGGCCATCGCGGGAGAGAGACAAACCGTTAATGACAAACCACTTTGTCTCCTCACGGAAGTGTGCCCACTCTGCCCAAGCATGAAGCTCGTTGGAGATGAACTTCGAGTCGGGGTAGAACACAATGAGCGGTGCGCCATCGCGAAGTAAGGCCTCTGCCATCTCGAAACACCGATGAATCCAATGGGATTCTCGCTTACTTCCATTAGACTGTTGAGTTGGAAGTATGTTCCAACTCGGCACCATACCACCGCCCTCGATTCCAGGGACCGGAAAATCCTTTGGGACATCAAAAAGTATTATGTCCACCAAACCGTCCTCGCAAGGCTCTCCATGGTGATGCCGCAAACGCAACCTAGAATGAACCTTCATGAACTGCTGCATCTCTTTCCAAACAGATGGCAAGTCATCCTCTTCAGCTATGTTATCAAACAAAGTCATCACGCTCAGAGCGCTCTGACAAATCACCTCCACTCCGACAGTAGACTCTAGATGTTCCACCGCTGGAATTGTATAGATCGTCTGCGATGGCTTAGCGACGTAGATGGAGGGTCGACTATTGCCCGAGGGAGAAATGCCTTGCGTCGGTCCCATGGCTGTAGGAATGGCGAACGCTGCTGAGCCTCCAAGCTGAGCAAACAACTTCTCTGGCCCTTCCTTTGCCACCAATGTTGCCAACTCCTTGTTCCTCTCTCTCGTCTCCTTCTTCAACGTCTTTGCTTTGAGATTCTCCACCCTCAAAGCCTCCTTCTCCGCCGCCTTGAGCGCTGCCTTCGTCGCCCTTTCTGTAACCTTTGCACGATCTTTCTCCAAGAGAGAAGCGTCAACTGGCTCAACCACCGCAGAGACGGATGAGGGAAGCATGTCGCCATCTCCACCGGTGGATAGAGAGTCACAGTCCCTTCGAAGCTGAATCTCTTCACCCAGAGGCGGATCAGAATTCTTCAACTCCAAGTACGAAGGGCACTGCACCAAATGATGACGAGAAAAACGCTGCCTCTGCTGCTCAGTGAAGATGCACTCTGGTGAAGTAGGGTCCGTCCACTTCTTGAAGCGGATGGACATCTGACTTGGTATCAAGGCTCCTTGAGCAACGAGCTCCCTCCAGAAGTATCGAAGCACCGCCCGCTTCATGGTCTTCTCACATCCCTCCTGCTTAAGAAACTCCTCTGACTTCGAGAAGACACCTTTCCTCCCAAGGTGGTCTTTGAATGCCTTTGCCCACAACATGATACTCCAGGCCTCCATCCAAGAACCAATGTCTTGAATGGGATTAGGGAGCCCCTCATTCTTCAATACGACGTTGTCCTCTTTAACAAGCTCAGTGAACTTCTTCTCAATTTCCTCCTCCAACTATAATAAACAATACAATCTCTTAGAAAAAATCACCATTATATATGAAAACTAAATTACAATAGACAATAGGGAATTGAAAGACTCACCCCAGCCCAGAAGGCAGCAGTATCGATCCAGCCCCGGAGACTGGTGTCTGAAGCTGGGGATTTGGGGAAATTATACTCTACCCTACTGTCCTTGCTCATGTTCCACCATTACACCATCTTCCCTTGAACTTCCCAGCCACCTTCGCCGTACAAAAGAGTTGGAGCTTCTCGAGTGTCATCTCTGGTTTAGTCTGGTAAATATCAAAATGACGCATCACCTGCAAAAGGGGCACAAAGATCTGGAATTAGTAAAGCTTCAACACTGAGTCTATTTGAAACTTTATGAAATATAGTTGGATGAGTCACCATAATGTATTGAATTCACATACCTCCTTGAAGAATTCCTCACCGTTCGCCGGATTTGCAATGGCCAACATACGTGTGAATGTAGTCTGACAAGCAATCTTCTTCTTTTGGACCACATCGGTACAGAGTCTCACCAACTCTGCTGGACTTCCAACGCGATCAAGACCAATACCTGTGACAAGGCTGTCCTTGTAATTCCGTATGCACTCTTCTTGGGCACCAATAATCTCCCGTTGAATTCATTAACAAAAAAATATTAGTATTAGATTCAGATAATTAACAAAAAAATATTACAGAACTAGGCTACAACGGTAGTTGAATTTCAGTTGAGCACCGACAAGCTTCCCTCAAACATGAGCTTCTGAAATGCGTCATAAGTCATGTGATACCATTTTTTTCCAGCCTTCTTCCCCCACTCATGCACGCATGCTTCATAATCGTCTTCGCTAATCAAGCCCTTCAGCTGCTCGAAGTCCAACAATCCAAAGTGTTGGACCCTCTTCAACTCATGTGATAAATGCTGCGTGAGGTGATCGGCCTCTTTTTGCCTATGATAAATGAATCACCATTTAGATTCATGCATATACATAACCATATTGAACCACTGAATACAACCATGGCAATAGTAACATTTTAACAGAAAAGAAATATTATCAACATATATGAGTTGGATTGCATCTTACTTGTTAAGATCAGTCATAGCGTTCAGAAGAATATGGCGGTTTGCCAAACACGGCTCAAGTACAACTGTCCTCACCGGTGAATGGAAGATGAAGTCTCGAGAGTGCATCTGGGATATCACCTCCATCCATGCAATATGACGGTGGTTGCCATCCCAGGCCAAAAAGTACTTGTTACAGAACGACTGCAACTCCGGGCGACTCTGCAACATTGCCTCAAACTTGCGATCTTCCTCTTGCCAAAGTGGAGACCAGTTAGCTCGCTCAGAAGGAAGCACGTCTTGTTCAGACATGGAAAAACTCCTCACTGCGACATAGAAGCATGCAGATCCGGGGCGATATCCCTTCAAGAACTCAGCCTTGAGCTTCTCCACATCACTCTTCAATGGGAGACAAACCTCCGTCATGGATAGCATGCGGCATAGTGGAATGAGAAGCTCTTCGATTGAAGGGTAGAAAGACTTTTGCAGGACATCAGACGCTGTCACCCGTATGGACTTACTCAACGTTTGCTCCGTCGATTCCATCCTCGAATCGGCCTCCAAGATATTCCTTTCTTCCTCCACACGTTGAATCATCGGATCTAAACCCTCACTACGGGATACGGTCCCAAGCTCATCATGTGCCACCTGTAATTTGGCAATTCATAAAGAAGACGTTAAGGTCATGTCACTCTGTCGTAGCACGTGTTGGCAAGTATTCACATCTTAACACAAAGATACCCTAAGGTATTCGTTCCCATAGAGAATCACCGTGAACTACAATGACTAACAACAAATCCTAAAGCTGTACAATGCTAAACATACCACAATAGATACAAAATAAGAAAGAAAAGGAAGGTTAGACCATACAATTTTGTCTTATCTACAACCACCCTTCCCCTTTACGGTAAGAGAAGGGCTTTCCTCCTTGGGCGGAAACCCACGGCGGAAACCCACGGCGAACACCCACGGCGGAAACCCACGGCGGACACCCACGGCGGACACCCACGGCGGAAACCCACGGCGGAAACCCACTGCGGACAACCACGGCGGACACCCACTTAGTCCTGGTGGAGGAACAATTATACACCCATGTACACTATGGACATCCGGAGATCATAAGCATCTGGAGGGGGGGGGTATATCACCACGGACAATTGCCCTGTGGACTCGTAGAGATTTTGGGGTTTGACACAAGTAACAACTCTTCTTCCTTCCTCCTATTCTATCGACTCCTACTTCTAACTTGGGATGGTTGTGGTTTCACTCTATTTCCCCCGTTAAGGGAGGTTTTAGGCCCTTGGCGTCTAGGACTTGTGTAATTCTCGTGGCGGCCACGTAGTTTTACCTACCTACCATCTGAATTAGTAGTCCTTCCTTTACCTCAACATGGCTAAAAGAGCTTTATCTAGGGGATCCACATAGACATCCGCACAAGGGACCATAGACTCTACTTCTTTCCTTCAGAGGACGACGTCCTTCCTCCGTCACCTCCAATAGACATCCGCACAAAGGGGGGTTAGTTAGCTTTCCGTCCTTCCCTCAAGGTAACCCGAGCTGTTAGAGTAGGTCCTAGTTGTATCCGCATAGACATCCGCATAAGGGATCTAACCAGGTCCTATTTAATCCTTAACACATGGTATTTGGGTCAGTCCTTACCAATAGACATCCGCACAACGGAGAAGACTAAGACTAGATTTAATGTTTTAAGGTAAGTTAATGCTCCTTACGACTCAACCATCCGACCAAAGGTTAGTGTAGCAGGAATCTGACTACGCCCTCACAACCAGCTACATCCGCCACCGATAGGTCACACAAGGCGCACCAAGACTCCTCCCTCACCGGTCACTCCCCCCTTGTCCTTCCCTGAACACTCACAATCTCACCTGTTATTCCCATCCACCTGGATAACTCTACTTGATGGAACAAGGAAACAATTGTATGTGTCAGAGTTAGAGTCACGTCCGACTAACTCCCTAATCATCTCACCTGTTATTCCCATCCACACAACTAACTCTACTTGATGGAACAAGGAAACGATGACTTCAAAGGTTAGTACAGACTTTGAGGAGTGGACCGCTTGAAATGGCACTCACAATCATGTATGCAATTCGAGCTCTCCAACCGTGGAAGGTTTTCTGAGAGCGTAGGTTTAGAATTCAAACTGAAAGTAAATGCACACAACAAGCAGTGAAGAGAGGTGCCAAGGGGCTCCCCACTTATACTGCAGCAACCACATGCTAACGTCCAAATGAAGAGATGCCATCTAACTAAACATGGTGGCATTAACTACCATTGACGGCGCAGCCGTCATCCCACCAACTCAACGCCAAGTCAAAAGGCATCTAAACACAACTCCCAAGGCAAAACAAGTCAAACTCCAAAGTCAAACCGGTGCCTAGTCCGCGAATGAACAATGACCTACAAACTAAGATACTGACCCTACTGCCGGGTCCACTCCTCAAGTCTTCTCTTCTCTTCCTTCCTCTTCCGCTTCTTGGCAGTCCGGCTCGAGGTCGACTTGGAGGCGGCCTTCGCAAGAGTCGCCAAGGAAAATAACAAATCAGCGGACAACGAGGAAGCCGGTCCGGACACGGACGCACGAGGGAGGGTCTCCCTCGAGGTCGAAGAGGCTTCCGGGCCACCCGGAGTGAGTAGCACGGAAGTGGTTCTCGGGTGAAGCTCGAGTCGGGTTGTGAAGGCGGGTACCGGGCTTGGAGTCGCTGTGAAGACCTTCTCCACAACAATGGGTCCGGACTTGTCCTTCGTGGATACCGGAAGATGCAAGTAAGCGGAGCTCTCACTCGTGGACCTCCCTAGATGAGATACACCCGGCAAAGGCGCCACGAATGGTGCGTCGCGAAAGGGGTCTCCAAGAAGAAAGGTGTGAGGACCAACCTTGGATGAAGGCTCCCCCGTGACACCCATGTCCTCCTTCCAACCGCCCTGTGCCTGAGTCGTGATCTCCGAAGGGGAAGGGCATGCAGCAACTCCCACCACTGGAGCTCGTAGTGGAAGGTCTGGGCTATTAAGATCAACCACCTCCTTTGACTTGTCTTGGCCACCCAAACCTTGCCCACCCGAGTCCGTATCGGACCCCGAATCTGCATCCTTGCCCGAACTGTCAAGATCCTCCCCAACCTTGGGGAGGATGTGGGTGAGGTTGCCCACCAACACCCTCATGTTAGCATAAGCCTCCTCCAACTTAACGGTCTGCTCCACCATAAACGCAATCACCCGTTTGCTGGAGATATGGCCATCTCTCTCCAACTTGGCATTGAACATCTTGGCCTTGGCAACCGCATCCGCTGGAAAGTGTAATGCGTCCTCCACCTGTTGTAACGTTGCCGCCGAGGCATTGGCTTGCAGCAGAGCCTCCCTACAAGTCCCCTCTGCCTCCAACGCCCTACTCTTCATCTTCGTCACGTCCAAGGTGAGCCGGTGTACCCTATGCTCCATGAGGCGAAGATCCCCCGCCCCTCCAACTCTCTCCTTGACCGCACCAATCAATCCCTCCTGTGGAGGGTTGCCCACCAACCCACTAACGTGCCCCAAAGTCCTATCTACGTCATCCACATACACTCAAAGGGCCTCGATCAACTCAGAGGCCGGGTAAGTCTTACCTCCGAGTTGTGCTGGTCCAGTGGCTGCAGCACGGATGGCTGCACGGGTCCTGGTGGCAGGGGCTCCTCCATGTCTCTGCCTCTGGCGCTTGGGCGGTGGTAATGCCTCCTCCTCCGACTGCGATGCACTGCTACCTCCTTCAAATCCTGGCTCGCGCTCCGACTCGGTCCCCTCGAACTTCTTCAACATGAGCTGGGTCCCATACGCAATGTCCTCCTCGGGGGTGGTCTCCTTGAAGTGATGGTAGAGATGGATTAAGAAGGGGTAGATGGGGGATCTCTTGGCGTTGTTGATGCCCTTCACCAACCTGAGCACTACCTCTCTGACGATGATGGCCCAATTCACCATCCTCTCTCCTAAAAAGGAACCATACACGATGTTGGCAAGCGTGACCGTGATTTGGGAGGCCTTCTCGGGGTGCAGGATGGGCACGAGGAAGGCAAAGACCCGTTTAGCCCGTGGGTCAGAGCAATCCTGTAATGAGTAGCCGTTCTTGGCATCCTTGGTGCTGAAACATCCCTTGGCGTACTACTCCTTCCTCAAACTGGTCCATCCTCCTTCTTGTTGTGGGAACTCATATACTTCTTGCCACCTACCCATGGTCCACCTATCGGGACAAGCACGGATGCTGTCCCCCTCCGGTTGAGGAAGTGGGTTCCTCCGCATCTCTTCTACGGTAGAATCAACACAAAAACTCCAACAAAACTCAAGGAGGGAGAGGCAACCCATGCACACGAGGTCCTCGTTGAGCTCCGTGAGCTCAAGGGGATCCTTGGGGATGGCCGGACAAATGGCCAGGTGTGAGGAGGGTCCGGTCGCCATCTTTTGCTATAAGGTGGGGTGTACCTGACTCCACCTCGCTCTTCCGCCCTCTTGCACTGTGGGGAGTCGAAGAGGTCCGCCTTGTGAGCCCGCGTGGTGAGTCAGCCCCGTGCTTCCGCCCAACTGCCACCGTGCTTGTACACAGTACGCCCTCGACTGCAGGGGTGTTTGTACACAGTCCGCCCTTGTGCTTTGTCTCACGCTTCCGCCTCCCGGACTGTGGCGTAACGAAGATGTCCTCCTCGCTCTTCCGCCCTCTTGCACTGTGGGGAGTTGAAGACGTCCGCCTTGTGAGCCCGCCTCGTGAATCCGCCTGGTGAGTCCGCCCCGTGCTTCGCCTCACGCTTCCGCCTCCCAGACTGTGGCGTAACGGAGATGTCCTCCTCGCTCTTCCGCCCTCTCGCAATAGTGTTCTCCCCAAGTACGCCCCTACTACAGGGGTGCTGGCACACAGTCCGCCCTCGTGCTTCCGCCTCTTACACTGTGGGGGGTGTCGGAATCCATTCCCACATAGTTCCGGATATAGCCTTAAAATCCGGCTAGATATAAAATTTAATAAAAGATTAGCAAATAGAATATTATAGTAGGGTGCAAATAGGTAGAAATAAGAAACAAGGAATCATGGTCCAACCGGAATCCTTAAACAGTGCTATTAGAGTACTTAGTATTAGTGCGGACGTCCGGAGTAGTGCGGACGTCCGGAGAAATCCGGACTATTTCAGGGGTGATCCGGATTTCGGAACTGTCATCAGGAAACGAACCTCATCCGGCAGCCGTTTGTTCTTTAGGACAACTCTAAGAGCAGATCTGGTCGGCAGGGAGGTCGGCAACAACACCACCTGCAGAAGAATCTCCAGCAGCGATTTCCGGATCCGGAACTCAATAGTCGGAGGAGACTCCGGAGAAGACAGATGCCGGGAAGAAGATAGAGGAATCACCTAGGCGTAGGAATAAAAAGACACCATAGTTAGGAGTTGTATTAGGAAATCCCTAGTCCCTTTTGAATTAGTAGCGATTAACGATGGGGCTCAGGATTGCACCCGGCTACTATCAAAGGAGACTAAGGAAAGTTTGCATCCGGAATGCCTAAGTCTAGAAAACTGTGAGTCCGGAAGGGATTTCCGGATTTCAGGGATTTCCGGACTTCATGGAATTTCCGGATTTCAGGGATTTCCGGACTTCAGGGAATTTCCGGATTCCAGGGAACTTCCGGAAATCAGGGATTTCCGGAATTGAGGGATTTCCGGATTTCGGAAGGCCGGAAGCCGGAAGCCGAAAACCGGATCTCAGATCCATAAAGTAGCCTGGAGGGGGAGGGAGGGTATTGTAGGAGTGAGCCTGGTAGCTCCCAGGGCACGGAGAATCCGTGTGAACCCGGATTTCGGTTGCGGCTGGAATTTCCCCTTACGATAGAGGAAAAAGCCTGATGTGTATGTCTAGAAGGAGTCCTCGTTGCAAACCGTAATACTCACTTGGTAGAATCACGACAGCACTTGCCGGAATGTCGTTGTAGTCTAGACTTATCTCTGCGTGACCGCGTCTGGATGGCCATCCGGATGGTGTGAGAGTGTGGATCTAGTAGCAGCAATCAACCACCGGTTAGCGGAGTAGGGAGAGTGGGTGTCTAGCCACTTTAAGTCACAAGACAGTGGGGAATCCGGCCACTTACACAAAACAGGATTAGTGGCACCCGGCCACTAGCTTAAAAACTCCGGAAGAAGCTCTGTCAAGAGTTATCCGGAATCCGGAAGGATCCGGAAACTAGGGTAACGAGTCCGGATTCTAGAAGGATCCGGAAACTATTTTTGGAATCCGGAATCCGGAAGGACCCGGAATCTATTTTTAGAATCCGGAATCCGGAAGGATCCGGAATCTATTTTAAGGATCCGGAAATAATTGTAGAATGAGTGAGAATGAGGTTCTGGTGGATTGGTGCTTAGTGTAAGAGGATTATTTAGTGATTCTAGAAGAAACAGCAGGTCTCTGTGGGAACGAAACCGGAGCGGTTACTTTGGAAGCATTTAGTGACGATTAGGTGCATTCCGGAGGATTACTGTCTCTACGAACTGCAATAGGGGGTCGGAGAGGTCCGCCTCGTGCTTCCGCTCTTATGCACTGTGGGGGGTCGGAGAGGTCCGCCTTAGGCTTCCGCCTCGTGAGTCCGCCTGGTGAGTCCGCCCCGTGCTTCGCCTCACGCTTCCGCCTCCCAGACTGTGGCGTAACGGAGATGTCCTCCTCGCTCTTCCGCCCTCTCGCAACAATGTTCTCCCAAAGTTCGCCCCCTACTACAGAGGTGCTGGCACACAGTCCGCCCTCGTGCTTCCGCCTCTTGCACTATGGGGGGTCGGAGAGGTCCGCCTCGTGCTTCCGCCCTCTTGCAACAGTGCTCTCCCTACTATAGGAATGCTGGCCCACAGTCCGCCCTTGTGCTTCCGCTTCTTGCACTGTGGGGAGTCAGAGAGGTCCGCCTCGTGCGTCCGCCCTCTTCTGTAGTGGTGCTTGCACATAGTCTGCCTTTGTATTTTGCTTCACGCTTCCACCATCCTCGGACTGGATGTATCTGAGAGGTCCTCCTTGCGCTTCCGCTCTCTTGCGCTGTGGAGAGTCGAAGAGGTCCTCCTCACGCTTCCGCCCTCTTGCAGCAGTGCTCTCCCAAAGTCCGCCCCTCTTGCAGCAGTGCTCTCCCAAAGTCCGCCCCTACTACAACAGTGCTTTTCCAAAGTCCGCCCCTACTACAACAGTGTTCTCCCAAAGTCCGCCCTCGTATTACCGGGGTCGCTTGTACACCGTCCTCCCTTGTATTACCGGGCTGCTTGTACACCGTCTGCCCTTGTATTACCGGGTTGCTTGTACACAGTCCGCCCTTGCGCTCCTGGGGTCCGCCTCGGTGGAAGTTGCAAGGTGCCACGAGGTCCGCCCTTGCGCTCCTAGGGTCCATCTCGGTGGAAGCTGCAGGGTGCCACGAGGTCCGCCCTTGCGCTCCTAGGGTCCGCCTCGGTGGAAGCTGCAGGGTGCCATGAGGTCCGCCCTCGGTATGCCGTTACTAGTTTGGGGGACCTCATTGCCTCCGGTTGAGGTGATCCGGTTATCCCTGGCTTGAGTGAGTTTTTAAGATTGGGTCTAGGCTAAGATCCGGGATCTCCTTTATCCTTAATAAGGATTTAAAATAACCCCTTATTCATCCTTCTCTAATTCTACTTGGAGGCTAATCCTAGTTTAGATTGATGCCTTAATTTAAGCTTCTGGTTTAACTTTTGTCGTAACCCAAATTTCAAATTTTTTGTAATTAGTTACTTAGGAAGTGTATCACCGTACCACCTTATTAAGTTTAGAGGAAAGTAGACACCTAGTAATGGCTCTTAGGGAGAACTAGGATAGGAAAGGAATAGGACCCTAGGGACGTGCTAAAAGGGATAAGTGGTGGTTTAACACCGGATCCTAACACCCTTGTCAAACGGGTGGATCGAGAGCTCGGAGGGGCCTTACCCCAAGGAAGCTCCACCGGCACCGACAAGGAAGCTCCACCGGCACCGACAAGGAAGGTCAACCGGCACCGACAAGGAAGGTCAACCGGCACCAACAAGGAAATCCCACCGGCAACGGCAAGGAAACCCCCCAAGGCCCTAGTATAAGGAACCGGTCATGGAAGAGCTCTATACCACACAAAGCAAGTGGCTTAGATAGCTCCGAGCTGGACTAGAGAGGTAGCTCCGAGCTGGATAGGGGAGGTAGCTCCGAGCGGGACAAGCTCACGACCAAGGCCAGCAGCCGTGGAGGAGCATCACGATCAAGGCCAGCAGTGGAGGCTCTCACAAGGAGCAAGGCCAGTAGTGGAGGAGCATCACGACCGAGGCCAGCAGTGGAGGATCTCACGAGGAGCAAGGCCAACAGGGTAAGCACACTCACACCCCACGGGTAGGTCCGAGCACACTCACACCCCACGAGTAGCTCCGAGCTGGACTAGAGAGGTAGCTCCGAGCTGGACAGGGGAGGTAGCTCCGGGCGGGACAAGCTCACGACCAAGGCCATCAGCCGTGGAGGAGCATCACGATCGAGGCCAATAGTGGAGGATCTCACGAGGAGCAAGGCTAGCAGTGGAGGAGCTTTACGACCGATGCCAGCAGTGGAGGATCTCACGAGGAGCAAGGCCAGCAGGGTAAGCACACTCACACCCCACGGGTAGGTCCGAGCACACACACAGCCGAGGGAGGAGGTCCACACCAGATTCACCATGACCTCCACCACAATAGACATCTCACCCGTCCTTCCAAGGGATCCACTTGAACTCACGGAATTAAAGGAGGATCTTCTTCGGATGGGTTGTCTCTCGATCCTCGACTTCTGCTGGAGTTTTTGTGTGGATTCCACGGTGCAGGAGCTACGACAAGACCCGTTACCAGAGCCCGAGGGAAGTAGCATACGAGCTTGCCCGGACCGTTGGACCATCGGACGAAGCTATTTTGCGTACCCAGAGCGGTGAGCGGTGAACGGAGAGCAGTGAGCGGTGAGCCTAGAGCAAAAAAATTGGGCAATTTTTGGAAAAAATTCTTGATAAAGTTGGAAATAATATAAATGAGAAAGTAAAAATTAAAGCAAAAAGTGACGGTTGAGGGCCTATAGCCGTCGGTTCCTAGTATTATCTTATTTGTTTGCATACCAAAGTATCTAGGGAGGTACTTTTTAAGAAGGGGGTGCTGAGTGAGTTTGGTGAGGGTTGTAGGAACCCTATGGCCGTGGAGGACAAAGCTATTTTGTGTGCGTAGAGCGGTGAGCGGTGAGTGTAGGGTTGCGAGCGCAGAGTGTAAAAAGTTGTGCATTTTTTGTAAAAGTAAAAGTAAAAGATGGAATCAAAGAAAAAGATAAGTTTAAGTTAAAGCTAAAGTAGACTAGTAGGGCCCTACAGCCATGGATTTTGATTTAATGTTGGAAATTTTATACACCTAGTTTGCAGCAAAGGGCAGTTAATTTGAAAATAGAAATTATTTTTTGGTTATATGATATTAGATACCTTGTAGTCGTGGATGGTTGGAGCTCTTTAAAAGAAATTAGTTACCATGGGATCTTCAATTGTTGTAGAGTAAATTGGAATCTATTGTGGACTGTGTTCTTGTATAATTAAACAAATATATGTAGTAAGTACTGGTTTTTTGTATTGCATGTCGGCATCTCACATTGCTTGATTATACTTGAAGAAGTCAGAAGTTAAAGGTGGCATAAAGAATAAACAAATCTTGAATAAATGGTTCCTTCACATGTGAAAAGTAAATACACAACTATTAAGTGATTGTATATGGGATGATCATGTCATGTAAGTAAGTACAAATATTATTCACATTGAATTGTTTGAAGAGAAATTAGAGCCTGAATGAAGAAGTGGATAGTAGGGAATGCTTAATCTATTTTAGTAAGTGAAGACTGTGGTCTAATAAACTTGGAACCTCAAAACATAGATTGCTTGAAATGAGCAAAAAATTTGAAAAAATATATCAAACGGACTAGGTCCGCGCAGGTAGTAATGTTGAGGGTGAAAAGTGTAGAATTGCAAACATGTTGCGGATAGAGTAGACATAGTAGTTAAAAAAAAGGCGGGTGTTAGGATCGGTTGAAGAATTCTAT
Source organism: Bryoerythrophyllum caledonicum (assembly GCA_963971425.1). Lineage (NCBI taxonomy): Eukaryota > Viridiplantae > Streptophyta > Bryopsida > Pottiales > Pottiaceae > Bryoerythrophyllum > Bryoerythrophyllum caledonicum. Next base: position 18,841,290 of record OZ020521.1, on the reverse strand, counting down.
TTGCGACCGTAAGATCCACCACTGCCGTTATGAATTGGAACATGCACGTCTAAATTTCTTGTGCAAACAATGCCTCACCACATCAGTGAGGAGGGAATGAAAAAATATGAAGGATTATATTTAGACAACTACTAGCAGAAGCGGTGCTGAGAGGCGTAGTTCAGTTGGTGAGGGTTAATCAATCAATTATCTAGGAAGCATACAATGATCCCCTCCAGAATCCTCTCCAAAAACATTGTCATTTTTATCTTCTACGGCTTGCGCAAAAAAGTACATACAGTTACAATTAACACTCAACAGAGAACAATTGCCAATAAATATGAAGCTTACCTCATACATAGTGGTTAACACGTCAAGCACATAATGCGGTAAACACGCGCTATGGACAATGCGTAAACATACAAGAAGGTAAGCATATAATACGGTAAACACTCTCTAGACACCGTGCTAGCAATGTGGATGACACAATGAGCGGAAAAAATGGTGCGACCATCTCGGAGGCAGTGTCATGGCTAGTTCAGTAGATCTACAGGTACTATTGGCCTATTCTTGTAGTGTAGGAGGACTTGATAAAAGAAATTCGAACCAAGTCTTAGAACTTGTAGTCATTCTCAAAGTAACATAATGGTTCTAAAAGTTGTGAGTCGTGAGGGCAACTTTTGATTAATGGTACGGGACGAGAGTGAATAGGAGGATATGAGAGCTCTGGTTCCATTTCTTTAGAACGACCATAGTTCTTTGTACTCGGCATCAAGACAGAATCTAATGATAGAACTATGGACGTTGCAGACAAGATGGAGCAATTGGGGCTGAATTTGAACATAATAGAGCTGATTGACATGGGGAGCTAAAATAGCTTAGAACTTCTATTTTGATAACATTACAAGGTCTTAATGGAGCTGGAAGTTGGGGATAAAATAGACATGACATTTAATGCAACGGAGGCTTGGTAAAGGCACACAAGTGAATTCTCTCAATGTATTAGCAGGTATGTGAAGCCATGTTTAAGCAGAAGATGCGGAAAGGAATCACTTCCATGTTGGACTTGCCAGACATCTCCATAGACAGTATGGAGTTGTTCCTCATGCTGTTGTATATTCTTGGAGGGATATTCTTTAATGGACCATAATAGTTGCTAGAAATTGTCAGCGGAGTCTAAAGAAGTTGTGGATGATCATTTTGATAAGATTTTTGATGCATGCATTACGTATGGAGCGAGGTCACTGGAGACCACAAAATTTACCGGCATCAACAATCATTTGACACCAAAGAATCCGGCGTCGGAGTACGGCCATGACTTTTAACACCAACAAAACGCGTGCACGCAAGCGGTATGTTGAACACCACGGTTTGTCCACAATCATCATTATGGACGGAAAGAATGGACACTTCAATTTTGATAAGCATATACATCAAGGACTTATATATGCAAAAGTACATGTCAAAAAGGCTTATAGCTATTTAATTTGCAATTCCAAATGCTAAAAAGATTAAGAAGCATGACAAGTATTATTTAAAGCGGATTACAGAATGATAATACTTAATCACTAAAATAAGCGGAAGATAAAATTAGAGAAGTCAGAGCATTAGATAAAGTTCAAAATTGCAAACCCCCCCTTCTCGGAACAACCAAATGTAGAGAGAAGAATATATAACTCTACGTCGGCCTCGTTGTCAACGTATCTATACACACAATAATCAAAACGGATAACAAGTGAAGCTGAGCTTGGAGATAGTGCGGCCGCTTGCAAGTTTGCTACTTCAGCATCCCATGAAGACATCAATACCTCTCTATAGGGCCCTCTTATTATTCTTTAAAGAATTTCGAAGAAGGTGCCAACATCCGCACCCTTCTAAATCGTAACCTCAATGTTCAAAAAAACAACCTCCAAATGAGCTTCCAACATGAAAATCCCATTGCAAGGCCTTTCGTATCTCCAAAATGCGAACCTCTAAAGACGGTGCCAACAACAACACCTCTCCATAGGGTCCCCCCAAAAAAGAGAACCTTAAAAATAGATGGCAACAGTGACACTTCTTCTGAGGACCCCTCCAATGTTTAGAACAGGTACTTCCAGAAGAGGTGTTGACATTGGCACCTCTTTAGAAGGCCCTTCCAATGCTTATTGCGGGAACCTCCAAAAGAGGCGTTGCATCGACACGCTTTTAGAAGGCCCCTCTAATGTTTACTAAGGGAACCTCCAAAAGAGGCGCCGATATCGGCGGCTCTTTATAGAGCCCCTCAAGGCACCACGGCCTTGGTGTAGTGGTTTGAGTCATGGCACACCAATGAGGTGGTTGTGAGTTCAAGCCCTATTGCCGGCGTAGTGCCTACCACCATAGTCCACCCAATTATGGTGGGGGGTCCCAAGGCCTCGTTGTATAGGGACCCACAAAGCCCTTGGGGGAGATGACATGTCGGTTGTCTCTAAAGCAATTAGTGTAGGGAAGCACTTAGTGTAGAAAAGTGTTTACCCTTGAGAGGTGGGAGTAGTTCTATTACGCTAGCCTATGTCCCATGGCCATATGCTTAGTGAAGAGAATGAACAAACACTATATTCACGCCGGTCTCCTTCGGAGACTGGAGTTTTTTTTTTTTTAGAACCCCTCTAATGTAAATTAAGGGAACCTCCAAAAGAGGCGCGGATATTGGCCGCCCTTTATAGGGTCCCTCTAATGTTTCTAACAGGAATCTCCAATAGGGGCGCCGATATCGGCCGTCCTTTATTGAGTCCCTCTAATGTTTCTAACGGGAATCTCCAATTTAAGAGGCGCCGATATCGGCCGTCCTTTATAGGGCCCGTCTAATGTTTACTAAAGGAACCTTTAAAAAGGGGGCCGGTATTGGCCACACTTTATAGGGCCCCTCTAATATTTCTAACGGAAATCTCTAAAAGAGGGGTCGACATTCGCACCGCTTTAGGGGGCCCCTCTAATGTTTACTAAAAGAACTTCCAAAAGGGGCGCAAACATTGGCACTCCTTTAGAGGGCCCCTCTAATTTTTATTTAGGGACCCATTAAAAGGGGAGCCGACATCGGCTGCCTTTTATAGGGCCTCTCTCATGTTTATTAAGGGACCCATTAAAAGGAGAGCCGACATCGGCACCCCCTGAAGTATGCAACCACGCTCTTGGCAATTTCAAGAGAATTCCGAAATTGTATTACACTTTATCATCGGACGTTGCACGGATGATTTATATGCGGATGAAGTTATGAGATTTGAAACTTCATCCGTTGATAACTCATCTTTAGAGTGGCAGATGGTGACATGTAATACGGTTTTGGAATTCCCTTATGTTTTCCTAGGTCGTGGAATTAAGTTACAGGGAATGCCAATGTTGGAACCCGTTTTGGAGATCCCTTTTTATACATTCAAGGAGCCCTTTAGAGGGGTGCCGATGTCGGCATCTCTTTTGGAGGTTCCCTTAATTAACATTGGAGGGGCCCTCTAAAAAGGTGCCGGTGTCGACGCCCTTTTGGACGTTCCCTTTTTAAACATTGAAAGGACCCTCTAGAAGTATGTTGATGTCGGCAGCTCCTTCGGAAGTTTCATATTTAAACATTGGAGGATCTTTCTAGAGAGGTGCCGATGTCGGCATCTCTTTTAGAGGTTTTGTTTTTAAAAATAGGAAGGGTCACTGTGTGCTAAGGTTACTCACCTTTGCGCAAAAATGGAGAGTTCAATGAAAATTCGAAAAAAAAGTTTTTAACATTTTGGTTGGTTGGTGGTAGAAGTTAACTTGATTTTACATGTAGGACTCATTTTTTTGTTACATAATCCCTTCTACAAAGAATCGTTTAGGAATGCTGAACTAGAAAGGAGAGACATTGTGACACTAAAAATTCCTAATTTTGAGTTGATGGTTATTTCAACAACGAACTAATTAAAAAAAATAGGCCTACTTGTACAACCTTGTTAATTTAACCTTTCAATCAACAAAAGTGAAAAAAAATTATTTCAAATTTTTTATGGAATTCCCCATTTCTTAGTGATTTGGTGAATAAAACCAAATATTGATTACAAATGGCAAATTTCCCTTGGACCCTAGGATACATTAGTAATATCAATCATTCCTTCAAATTCAATAATTTTCCTCATTTGTATACCCTAAAAGAAATAAGTAGTGTATTTTTCAACTTTGTCACACTATGACATCAAAAACGGAGTACCTTTGTAGACCGTCCCTAAAGGAGCCTTCTAAGTGGTGTTGATGTCGGCATCTCTTTTGTAGGTTCCCTTTTTAAACATTGGAGGCATCCTCTAGAGGGATGTTGTTGTTGGCATCCCTTTTGAAAGTTCATTTTCTATATTTATGAAGGCTCTTCAATAAGAATGCCGATGTTAGAGATATCTTCTGGTTATTCTTTCTAAGAAGACGCCGATATCGGAGACCTCTTATGGAAGTTCCTTCCACCATTGGAGAAGTATATGCCGTCAAGTAAGGTTGGGCAGCCGCACGGAATGGATAAGAAAGATGACGGCTACGCATGGACTCAAACAGTTATGATGCACATCGAATATGAGTTTTATCTTTTTTTTTTATAACGTTGGCTTATTTGGAGCACATGCAGTGTGCCTACTATCTATAGTTCCTGCGACTCTCTGCGGCGTTCCCTCTGCATGCCACCTATAAATGAGATTGAATGGAAGGGTACCGCGATGTCTCTCTTCGTTCCTAATTGTCACTCTCCTCCTCATTCTACTATTGTCATTTCATTCTGTCAAATTCAATTGACATGTATTGGAAGTTGCCCCACAAGGATCTCTTACGTACATGGAAAACAACCACTAAACATGTGCTTGCATGCATCTCGGTATCTATGGTCAAGTTGTAAAGAAAGGAAATTATAGAGGCTCACAACTAAGCTCCGTACCATAATTGACGAACAAGTAGAGATGACTCTATTTGCAACAAGGTTAGTTATTGTCCTTGAAGCAAGCAACGAGTACCTCAGTGAATTACTATTATACCTGGAACATGTTCCCTAGAAGACACTTGAATTTGAGGAACTTGTCCCCGTCTTGGACATGTTTAAACATACGTCTTCCTCTAATATTCGCAACAAGATAACTACTTTTATATATTTGCAATATTTTGGAATAATAGATAGCATCTCCATCATGAGAGGTTCCAATAAGTGGGCCTTCATCCAAAAGAACCATTTTCTGGGAGAAGGAACTCAGTTCGATAAGGTTTTCTCTTTTAGGATAGATGAGGTGGGTTCTTAGAGTGGGGTTGATTGAATGAAGCCATGTAGAAATAAAAACAGTTAAAATGTAAAGTAGATGCAACTTGAGGGTGACTTGGACGCTTAGAAAATATCTGACCATCTCAAATGCGTCAAGTCCTGGACTACTATGGCCTACCATGTGTACGATTCCACTTCCAGCCGAGTCATAACTATTGGTATTTGCGATATGTCGTCCAAAGGTGTGGGAGCCCAAGAGGTGTTCTCAAAGAATTTGAATGCAATTTTGAGTAGGCATAGTATTCCAAATCCAAATTTCAAAGGATTGATGGATAACAATGCATAAGCCAATTTGAATGTTGTGCGTATCTTGTATGGTAATCGGATCCCCTGTCAGTGCTATGAAGTCCATGACAAAATAGTGCCGAGAATGGCACTCTTTCTTGAGAGCTACCATTTGTATCTAATTGCATTATTCTTTGTTGCTATAGGCAGTCCTTTATATCCTAGTACATTTATTAGTCAACTTTGTCCTATCTAGTGCCAACTTTACCATAAGTATTTCTTGCAAGATCTATTTAAATATGAACTGGCCGAGATGTCGTCATGTATTTTGGTGGAGTCAACCATTAATAATTAGTTGCAACAGTCAAAGAGAAGGAACAATAATTTGTATGTTGCGGCCATCAATGACAAAGTTTGACCATTCATGCAAGTTGTTGCCTTCTACCAAATTCTAGAAGGTAAAAAGTCGGGTACTAGTTCTGGGAAGGAAGAATTTGTCTACATACTACCCATCGCACCACTCCACGCTTTGGAAATGCAAAGATCCTTTATGCCGCCCTCTCCAACATGCATGGTGTTGGCGACTATAGCACACATGAACCTCACCTGGAATGTGAAGAAGTTTTCAATGCCTCTCTAAAATAAATAATAGATCTCCCACCTCATTCAGAAATTGACTGACATCGCCCTGACAAGACCTGTGTCTCACGTGCTTGGCTCAAGGCACGTCAAATTGATTCTACAATTGTTGACCTCACAACAAAAGATTTGTCATCTCATTCCAAATATGTGCTTGTAGAAGCCAAAGATCTTCCACCAAAGTCACCTACAACTACAACTAGGTTGCAAAACATCAAATCTGCTTGACGCGCTTATCAAAGCTGTTTGGAGAAGATATATCCGTAAACTTGGGTGATTACCCTCCTCCCTCCAATTCTACGAAACGTCTCACTAAGAGGTACATGTTTAAAAAAACCCTTCAGCTCCACCTACAAAATATCATAATAGTTGTCCCTCTGCCCTATTAATGAGTGGGAAGATCTGTAGAATTCTGATGGTTCTGCCTTCAACTTTGGATTGCATTGTGACCTTCAAGTCTAGAAGCATTTCCAATGTTTCAAAATATTTGTTGACAATTGATTAGTTTCCTAGCTGCGACTACCAATCCTTTAAGGAGATGTCAGATAAGTGGCTCTGCAAGTGCGGTGCATAGACGTATTGAAAGCACCTCCAATACATGTTCAACATAGTCTATGGATTAGGTGCAAAGGTAGATGCCTTCATGCACGCTCTTAGTTTCAGCTCAAATGACATCCAACAAGTTTTGCGGATTATGCTCCTTAAATACTATAATGCAGAGGAATCTTGAATTGTATTCTATCAATGTCTTGCTCCTTTCTACTATAATGAAAAGGCAGTAAGAATAAAATGGCCACCCACGTAGTTTGTACATAAACATGTTCTTGCCGACCATTTGTTCTATTTTCTCGGAGATTGAGGGGAGGGATGGCGAGTAGGAATAGAGATTCTCACTTGCTTTGAAATTATAAGAGAACGATCAATATTAACTCTGCCAATTCAACTATCCATCTTCCAAACTCTCCCTTGTTTCTTTTATCTCTTCTATTCTCTTTGTGCCGCCTCAATCTCCGTCCAATTGTGCCCAGCTGTCTCGATTGCTCTCTCTTACTCTCTCTTACTCTCTTTGTCCCAATTGCATCTTCCTCCAATTGTCTCTTTCCCTAACTTTTCCTCCTACTAATCGTCCTCTTGATTTTTCCTTACTCTTTCTAACTCTCTTTGGACCCCCTAATTCAACATCCCCTTATCACACTCTTTATCTCTCCCTTGATTTTGTTGTTCCTCTCCCTAACTCTCCTTCCAATTGACCCTCTCCCCAAACCCTTACTTATTTTGTCTCCAATTGTCCTTTTCCATAAGCCACTCTAACTCTCCCTAGCTTTCTATGTCCCTCTTGAGACACTTCCTAACCTCTCTCCTCTCCTGTACTTTATAAATCTTATTGCAACTGCCTCTTTTTCTAGCCCTAAACCAACACCCATTGTCCCTCTCTCAAACTCTCTCTAACTAACCTTCTCTAACTTTCCATTTCCTTTATAATTACAACCTCAAAAGATTATATCATGTCATCATTGAAAACACTAACCACCACGGTGATAGGCCTTTCTATTTGAAAAATGCAACTTTTCTCTACCATAAGGTACATTTACTACCAAAATCAACCTTTTCTATGCAAGATTCATGCATCCTACTCCACAGCCATAGGTCCATCATTTTTACTAATAATAATATTTTCCAACTAAAAATATTTCAGAACTTTTACTTAATCGCACAATTTCCAAAAAATAACTTACTTTTTGGGCTCTACGCTCACAAACAAATGCTCACCGCTCACCGCTCACCACTCTGCGCACGCAAAATAGCAATCCCCTTGGACCATGGGAAGATGGCAAGAGGTGTACGGTTTCCCGCGACAGGGGGCGGGTTTCACGAGTTTGAAGAAGGAGGAATACGCGAAGGGACTCTTTGGTACTAAGGATGCCAAGAATGGCTATGCATTGCAAGATTGCCAAGACCCTCGGGCAAAGAGAGTGTTCGCTTTCCTCGTACCCATCTTGCACCCGGAGAAGCCCACCCGAGTCACGATCACTATGGCTAACACCTTGTATGGTGCTTATTTGGGAGAGCGATGGTGAATTGGGCTCTTATCATAAAAGAGGTAGTGATGAGATTGACGAAGAGCGTCAATAGCACAAGGCGCTCTTCCATTTGCCCTTACCTCATCCACCTCTATTACCACTTCAAAGAGACCACCCCGGAGGAGGCCATGGCGTACGGCACGCAACTAATGATGTAGAAGTTCGAGGGGACGGAGTCGGAGTCCGAACCCAGATCAGAAGGAGGGAGTAGCTCATCGCAGTCAGAGGGAGAAGCACCCCCACCTCCCAAGCGCCAACGACCGAGCCATGGAGGAGCACCTTCCACCCGAACTCGAGCTGCTGCCCAGGCAGCCGCTACGGGATTGGCTCAACTCAGAGGGAAGTCTTACCGTGCCTCCGAGTTGGTAGAGGCTCTTCGAGTGTATGTGGATGATGTGGACAAGACCTTGGGGCAGTTGGGTAGTCTTCTCGGCAATACCTCTTACCAAGGACTCGTTACGGCGGCCAAGGAGAAGATGGGAGGAGTTGGTGACCTCCGCCTTATGGAACAGAAGGTGAACCGACTCACCTTGGAGGTGACCAAGATGAAGAGCCGGGCGTTGGAGGCAGAACGGAGTTGCAAGGAGGCTCTCCTCCAGGACAATGCCTCGACCGCGGCGTTGCAACAAGTGGAGGAGACCATACACGTCCCGGCGGAGGCAGTGATGAAGGCGAAGATGTTTGACGCAAGGTTGGAGAGAGACTGCCACATTTCCAGCAAGAAGGTGATCGCTTTCATGATGGAGCAAACCGTGAAGATCGAAGAGGCGTATGCCAACATGAGGTTGTTGGTAAGCAACCTCACCCATATCCTACCCCAGTTTGTGGAGGATTTGGACAAGGATGATGACTCGGGTTCGGATGCGGATTCGGAGAAGGGTGACCAAGGACTGCCGCCGCGCAAGGGAGTGATTGACCTCGATAGTCCTGTCCTTCCTTCTCGAATTCCCCCTGAGGGCGTTACCGTTTGTCCTTCTCCTTCAGATCTCACCACGCAGGTACAAAGTGGAAGGAAAGATAGCTTGGATACTCCGATGGAGCCTCCGCGCGCGACTCTCCTCCGACAGTTTTCCCTTGGTGACCCCGTTCGCGCAACACCGACTGTTACTCCTTTGCCGGGTATGTCTCCTTTTGGGAAGACCACGAGTGAGAGTTCGGCCTACTTACACCTTCCAGTACGACCGGAGGTCTTCACTGGGACTCTGAGTCTCACACCAACCCTTCCGCCCCAAACCGAGCCCCATCGAAGCACGACTTTCGTGCTACCCACTCCGGGTGGTCCGGATGCCTCCATGACTTTGATGGAGGCATTGCCTCGGCCATCCATGGCCGAATCGGCACCCTCTTCATCTACGGATCTGTTATCACCACTTGTGACATTCGCGAAGGCTGCAGCGCACCCGACTTCCAGTAAGAGTTCGAGGAAGCGGAAGAGGAGAGAGGAGAAGAGAAGACTTGAGGAGTTGGCCCGGAAATAGGGTCCGAATCTTAGTGATAGGTCACTGTTCATTCGCGGACTAGGCCCCGCGTTGACTTTGGGATTTGACTTGGTTTTGCCTTGGGTTTTGTGTAACAAGTGACCTCTGACGGTGCACGTCGTGTGGAGTGGCAGCCACTGCCGCCAAGAGTAGTTAATGTCACCGTTAGAAGGTATCTTTGAGTTTGGACTCTTGTGTGAGTCCTTCGCGGTATAAGAGAGGAGTCTTGTGGCCTCTCTCTTCACTGCTTGATGTGTGTATTTGCTTTCAATTTAATTCTAAACCTACGCTCTGAGAAGACCTTCGATGGTTGGAGAGCTCGGATTGCATACATGACTGTGAGTGCCATTTCAAGTAGTCTACTCTTCAAGTCTATACTAACTATCTAATCATTGTTTCCTTGTTCCATCAAGTAGATTAGTCGGGGTGGATGGGAATAACAGATGAGGTGAGAAGATAGCTAGTAGGGACGTGACTCCAACTCTAACCGTACAGTTGTTTCCTTATTCCATCAAGTAGATTAGTAGGGGTGGATGGAAATAACAGGTGAGATTGTATGTGTCTAGAGGAGGACGAGGGGGGAGTGACGGATGTGAAAAGGGTCCTAACGGTCTTGAGTGACCTTCCGGCGTACCGATTGGTGTCGGTTGTGAAGGCTCGTACCAATCCCTGAAATATCCTACCTCCAGCTGCAGCTGAAGTGGAGGGAGACTGAGAGGAGGGCGAATAGTGGGCGGGTAGGCCCCTTGCTCACTTACATTACGCCGCTCCCAGCCTCGGAAACACGGATCTAATATCCCTTCAGGGGGGGGATCTCAACGACACCATAACCATCCAAGTGAGTGAGTAGAGTTAGAAGGAGAGAATGGGAGGTAGAGTAGTTGTTACTTGTGTCAACCACTAAAATCTCTACGAGTCCACGGACTACCATCCGTGGTGATATAATCTGTATCCAGGTACTCGTGTACCCCGGATGTCTATAGTGTGTATAGTTGTATTCCTTCCGACGAGGTAGGTCCCTACCTGAAGGTCCCTACCTTCTGACGAGGTAGGTCCTTACCCGAAGGTCCCTACCTTCCAACGAGGTAGGTCCTTACCCAAAGGTCCCTACCTTCCGACGAGGTAGGTCCCTACCCGGGGAAAGCCCTCGAACGGAGAGCGGGATGGTGGCTGTAGATAAACGCTCAGGCGGTGTAATCTAACCCTTTTCCTTTCTTTCCTTTGATGTAATTATTGTGATATAGTTAACATGGTGTACATATAGATGAGTTGTTAGTCGTTGTAGTTCTCGGTGATTCTCTGTGGGAACGATTACCTTAAGGGTATCTTTGTGTCAAGATGTGAATAGTTGCCAACACGTACTACGACAACTTTAACACCCCAAACTACCTAACTAAATAATTTTTAAAAATTTGTGGTACGACATACTCACAGCCCATCTATCTCTCAACTCAAATATCCCAACTTACCTTATCGATGCTAAGGCTTGCTCCACTCATGATGACTCCACCTTCAACGCTCCTTGAGCTCTCCGGACTCTTCGGTTCCTGCAATCAACAACCATGATGTACGTGAGAGTATGATATTTTACTTCACAAGATAGCCAGATGAATTCAGTGCGAGGATTGCATGATAATATATCCTAGGAGAGTACATGATGAAAAAAATCAGAAGATACCTGGCTCTCACGCGGTACGCATTCCTGTGGTACCTTATGAATTATCAAGACAAGCTCCATGAACTCGAGAGAAAAAAAAATTGTTTATATACTAGATCTAGGTTGCAAAGGTGCTGAATCAAAAGCAAACCTGGAAATGCAGGAACATATCCAACGACGCCCGAAAGCAACATGAAGACGAACTGTACTGCGTGACCGACATTGACTCACACCTGAACCAACACTAGGTCCTCCGTTCGGCAACTTGTGCAAGAACACACTTGTTTGAACAAGCATTGTTGCCTTACCTCAAGCACCATTGACTGGAAAAAAAAGAATTCTGGAGTGGCCCAAGGGACCCTCGGATCCGAGGGTCATCCCAGTGATCAAAAAAAATTCTAGAATACGCACCTGTGCATATCGACGATCAACATGGCGGCGATCACAATTTAGCCACCCTACAAGCGCTTCAGTACAATTGGCTCACACTGAGCCTTGGTTCTCGCTACAAGTCCGTGATCTCGAAATAATACTAGAGCTTCACGAAGCGTAGCTGCCGTGAAGTTGGACAGACAAGGTTGATAAAAAGAATTCTGGGGTTGCCCGAGGGACCCTCGGATCCGAGGGTCATCTTAGTGATCCAAAAAAATTCTAAAATACGCACCTGTGCATATCGACGTTCAACAAGACCGCGATCACAATTTAGCCAGCCTCAAAGCGCTTCAGTACAATTGGCTCACACCGAGCCTTGGTTCTCGCTGCACGTCCGTGATCTCGAAATAATACTAGAGCTTCACGAAGCGTAGCTACCGTGAAGTTGGACAGACCTAATTGATAAAAAAGAATTCTGGGGTGGCCCGAGGGACCCTCGGATCCGAGGGTCATCCCAGTGATGAAGAAATAACTAAAATATGCGCTTGTCCACATTCACGTTGAACAAGACGGCGATCATAATTTAGCCAATCTCCAAGCGCTATAGTACGAGTGGCGCACACCGAGCCTTGGCTCTTGCTACACGTCCGTGATCGCATAATAATACTAGGGCTTCACTAGCAAAGCTGCCGTGAAGATGAAGAAACCTGGTTGAAAAAAAAAGAATTTTGGGGTGGCCCGAGGGACCTTCGGATCCGAGGGTCATTCTAGTGATGAAAAAAAGAACTAAAATACGGACCTGTCTATATTGACATTCAACTAGACGTTGATCTCAATCCCGACAGCCTCCAGGAGCCTCATTGAAGCTACTTACATCATGAAGCATGGATGCTCGAGAAATGATAGAGATACCTGATTGAAAAAATAAAAAATTCTGGGGTGGCCCGAGGGTCATCCCAGTGATGAAATAATAACAATAATATGCACCTGTCTACATTCACGTTGAACAAGACGGCGATCATAATCCAGCCAACCTCCAAGCGCATCAGTACGTGTGGCTCACACCGAGCCTTGGTTCTTGCTGCACGTCCGTGATCGCATCATAATACTAGGGCTTCACTAATCAAAGCTGCCTTTAAGTTGGACAAACCTGAATGATAGAAAAAGAATTCTGGGGTGGCCCAAGGGACCCTCAGATCCGAGGGTCATCCCATTGATTATAAAAAAACCTAAAATACGCATTTGTCCTCTCCAGCGATGAACAAGGTGGCTATCACAATCCATGTAACCTCCAAGCGCTATAGTACGTCTGGCTCACACCGAGCCTTGGTTCTCGCTATACGTCCGAGGTCGCGAAAGAGTACAAGAGCATCACGAAGCATAGCAGCCGTGATGTTAGCCAAACCTGAATGAAAAAAAAGAATTATGGGGTGGCCCGAGGGACCCTCGGATCCGAGGGTCATTCCAGTGATAAAAAAAAGAACTAAAATACGCACCAGTCCATATTGACGTCGAACAAGACCGCGATCACAATCCAGCCAACCTCCTAGTGCTACAGTGCGTGTGGCTCACACTGAGCCTTGGTTCTCGCTACACGTCCATGATAGCGAGATAATACTAGAGCTTCACGTAGCAAAGCTGCCATAAAGTTGGACAAACCCGATTGGAGAAAAAATAATTCTGGGGTGGCCTGAAGGACTCTCGGATCCGAGGGTCATCCCAGTGATGAAAAAAAAATCAAATACGCACATGTCCACATTCACGATGAACAAGTCGACCATTACATTCCAGGCAGCCTCCACGCGCCTCATTGAAGCCACTCAAATCATATAGCGTGGCTGCCGTGAGGATTGAGAAACTTGGATGAAATTAATAAACCCTGGGGTGGCTCGAGGGACCCTCGGATCCGAGAGTCATCCCAGTGAAGGCAAAAAAAACTCGACGCTACACACCTCAGCTCAAGCGCGATGGTAAGCCGGCCTATAATCGTGACCAGCTTGCACCATAAACCGGAACCAGGTGGTTCACCTCAAATGAATACTCATTTACACATACACGAAGCAAGTCACAAAAGAGCTGGATCCGACAAAAACAGTAAACTCTACCCACCTCAACCTCCATTGCGGAGCCCCACTAGATTCAGAGCCTAGTGCAACTTTCCAGCGGGTTCACCAATGTTGCGCGCTTGCCGTGGCGAGTTCCGCTACATAGATGGTCTGCTCCTAATCGCTAAACATAGCTCGCTAAAAAAAGAATAAAAGAACGGGAGAATTTTGGTGCGTCGTAGCGCTTGACGTTCATAGAGAAGGCGCCACACCCTAAATTCTCCGGTGATGACGGTTCGATGGGTTGTTGACGACGGTGACGTAACGCCGGCCCGATGGGCTGCAGGGGTTGATCGTCTACAGTCGGCTTAGGGTTGACTAGTGAAGGAGCAAGAACTACGTTCGAGAGGAAGAGGAGTGAATGAATGGCCTAAAGAACGTCCGGGTTCACTGGGGCGGCGGCAGACCAGGTAGGCCCACTTGCGAGGTTGAGACCTCGGACTGACACGATATTGGTTGAGACGCTCCACATCGCATGGGAGGATCAGGTGGAATGAGAAGGAGCGGACAGGATTTGAATGATACAGCAAACACGAAAGACCATTGGGTCTAGGCCCTAAACTATATTTACCTAGGCTTAAAAAAAACTCGAAGAGAACCAACCTGATCTCTGATGCCGGAGCTTGCCCGAGCCTCCCCGAGCAGGTGCTCGCTCTCAACCAGATCCTCACCTCCCTGTACCATTGGCATCAAGCACTCCGAGGCTCCGGATGTTTGAGCGTGGCTCATGTCACACGCTTTTACAGGGACCTCTTCCACTCTCACCCCAATTAATTGCTTACTAGTCCTAGTCACTTGCACAATAATGAAATACTGATTCAACTGTTTTTCGTCATGTATTTTGCAAAACAAAGGAACACCAATCAAAGAATACCTGAACGCTTGAACGAGATGAAGAAGCTCCTTTGTAGATAGTTATCAAATCCCTTAGTTTGTCAGTTGGTATTGCTTTCTCTACTTCTAAATTCTAGGAAGCTAATAATGCTTGCTGCTCTCGACGTTTCTTCTGAGCGCAAATTTGCTTAGGATTTGAGAACTTGGTAGGTCGTCTCCTCTGTCTAGCAATCTTAGTCATCCTCAGCACTCAACCCTAAACCGTCCTCTGCACTCCCTAAACATCACAACCTCACAGGATAAATCACATACTTGTTGTCACAACTGCAAGGATCAATGTTGTGCAATATATTACTCAATATGCTACCGTTCAGAGGAGGGATTTCTAACCCAATTAAACCCTTAAATTTCGGATCTAGACAGTCTTTAGTTTGAACGGAGACAGCTCTAAAGTCACTATTAATGTCATTATCACCATTTTAATCAATTCCAACACCACAAACTTCAACTTTCTGTAAGAACTCTGCAACCCAATTCGAAAACGACGGTAGGCATGGTATTAATACAAAGGGCAACAGTTCCGTTTCTAATAGCCCTGGTTAGAATACTAAATATATTAATATATTTCTAGACAAGCGTTATTACTCTTACTCTATATTCATTTATGGGAAAGCTTGATATTTATTACATTTTGTCGTATTCTTCCGAATGGCAAGACAATGGCAGCATGAGAATCCATCAGGTACTATGAATATATTTTCTCCCGCAAAATGGAGTATGAACCATCTTATTTGAATGTGGACGCAATTAGTTTCTCATTCTCTTTGTTCAATCCCAGGTCATATCGCAGTGTTGCTAAACCTTCAGGCGGAGTCCTTGAACATGGCATCACTTTCTTCATTCCGAGGGGGCATCCCTTTTCTCATGCCCGTTAATGTAGCAGGCACTGTCAATGTCGCAGAGTCTCTCCTCTGTCTTCGTTTCGGATTTAGGAGTGGAACGGTTCAAGTCGAACAAGAAGTATTTGATAGTAACGGAATTCACACGCAGTCCATTTATCAAGTTAAAGATCGTGATGCGGTAGGATTTGTGTGGAATTTATGTTCAGGTTCCTTCAAAGTGTACGGTGTCTTAGATGCTCACATGTCTGGTCATGCATCTACTACCGTCACAACTTCTTCGGAAGATTCCGGAGATACAATACTCTTGCCTGGTGTGGGCACGAGGTCTATCCCGATCGTCCATACATTGAGCGACACAGAGGAAGAGGATGTCAGTGACCCCAACTTAGGTAACTCAAGAAATCGCACCAATTGTCAGAAGTCATTCCTTCCTAGTATGTCTATTTCACCTGCTTCTATATCCGATACGTCTCAATCTGTTTCTCTAGGGAAGCCACCAGTCGATCCTACCTCGAGAAGAATACGGAGTATTCTTTTGCATGTGCGTACAACAGGTCTCAGAAAAGGGTCCAGGTCCGAGTTGTCACGAATTGATATAGATAGTCTAGATGTGAAAAGTGTGAAGTATTTGCCACCAAATTACAATGGAGATCAGATCTTTGAACTTCCGCCACTTCTGGAAGGTATCCCCCGCAGTTTGGAGGAGGCCTTGATGGTATGAGTAAGCAGTATGATGGTCACGCGTGGTGTAGGACGATGACTACAAACATCAAAAACGACTTTGGCCTCACATACCGGAAGTCAACGTGTACCGGGCATCTCCAGTGTCCCAACCCAAGTTGTAACTATAAATGCAGGAATGAAGGTCGCACGAATCAAACCGAGTGGAGCGGGTTCGCCTTCACTCCGTTTCCCGTTAACGAGGCACCTTCAGAGAAATCAACATTGGCATGTAAGCTTTGCCGGACTCCTCCTCTTTGTATATCTCTCTGTGATGCTCGTATCTACTACGTGACTTCGTCCGACCCGTTACGCACTGGTGTGGCCATTCATCTTGGACATCATGACCATCCCATCTCGAAAGGCGTCGACCAATGCGCGATGGACGTTGTGCACGATTGTGTTGCCAAGGAAGTCCAGCGCACACCGAAGGCTACGAACTCAGCAATCATCATGGCAACGAGCAAGAACTTCCTCTCTGACTACTTGATTCGTCCGGCATCCGGGTCATCGACTTTGGAAGGAGCTTCTATGGACGTTGTCTTGGATCAATTCGAGACCCTTTCATCTCCAAATATTAGAAACCTAGTGTCTACTTGCAAGAGGTTCTACAGTGGTGATAAGGGAGTGATGGACAACATTATGGCCCTGAAAGATTCCTCCAAGTTCGTGTTTATCCACGAGAACAAGTTCCCCGGTCAATCCAAAGGTACAGTCTTTGTATTCAAGATGTCAGTCGATCGAGCAGGTAGTGGTGTGGATCTCGTCAAGCGCATGCAATCTGGGAATGACCTACAGGATTGCTGGTTGATGTTCGATCATGTCAAGCGGGTGAAGGACTGGACTACCATGGCATGTCATGTATATGACAGTAAGTATTGTCGAGTCATGACAATTGCCATGTGCGATATGCAATCTGAGGATGCCGACGCACAGCAACTGTTCTGGGAGAATTTGAATGATTCGATGAAGAACCATGGATTGGAGGCGACAAACTTCAAGGGCTTCATGGCGGATAGTGGTGGGGCAAACTGGCACACAGATCGTCGAGTTTACGGCAACGGCGACAAAGACAAGCCCATGGATAGATGCATCATTAAGCTAAATTCGGAAAATTCAATGAATTCTAGACTTTGGACTAAACGCATCACCGGGAGATCTCCGGTTGAATTACACTAGAATCATCTGGAGATTTCTCAAATCATTGGGAGATGTGATCAACGGTCATAATTTCTGGACTTTGCATAGTCTAGATTTAGTTGAATACGTCATATAGCAGGGAACGCACTTGTTTACACTATAAGAAACCCGTGATTTTCGTGACGTTAGCTGTGATCAAGTGTGTTTTTCAAAACATGTTTTTGCGAACCGAGCCCTGGGCTCTCAGATTCTGGTGGATGTTGCACCAAACATGGAAAAATTGGCGGAAAAACGCAGAGATGTTAGCATATACGTATTCGTTTTGCGGGACGTCCTAGTGAACATAGTCATGATTTAGACAACGTCCTCAGAAAGGTGACAGTGCCACGTCGACATGTGCTTTTAGTTTGACTGTGGCTTCACTATGAGTAACTTCGAGATTGTTACTGCAACCTCCTGTAAAACACTGCCCAACGGTTAAAACACAATGGAGATGGGCTGACCCCCTACAAAAATAAAAACGTGGATGTCGTTACTGACATCACAAAAAACGTGGATGTCCTTACTGACATCACAAAAAACATGTTTGAGCCACGTAGGCAAGGTAGAAATTGGATTCTTTTTTAAATGTTTGTGCCATGTAGGCAAGGTTGAAATCAGCTGCCACATAGGCAAAGAGGATGTTGGAACAGACGCCTGGATAGACGTCTATTGTGACATTTTAATGTTTATGCTAACACCATGACAAATCCAAAATCCCATATGGATTGTCACCACTTGTGCATCCTATTGTATATATATGTAAGGCCTTCTCTCCTATCTCATCACACTTGAATCAAGAGTGATTTACTTTCGTCCATCTATTTGGATGAATTTGAATTACCCTTCAAACTTAAAGTGATATGGTACTTTTTGATGACATGGCGTTTCTTTTTGGTGACATGGCACTTGCTTTTGCTGACTTGGTGCTTGCTTTTGGTGACCTCCATCTCAAAGTCAGATGTCATAACGAACGTCACAGAAAACATACCGTGTTAGAAATGACGTTCCAATTTACACTGTCCACAATTAATTATTGCATTAAACTATGTTGATTGGACATGCCACGTCATATTTTTAAAAGTGACACTTCATATTTTAAAGGTGCCATGTCATAAAATGGTGGGTCCACGTATGCAAGCCTAGTCACAATCGTATGCCACGTCATGCGCCACATGATGGGCCACATTACCAAGGGCCCGGATGAAAAAGTTGGGGATGTGGCACTACCCGTCCACGTGGCCATGACGTGGACGCGACGTGGCAGCTACATGGCAGATTTTTAACACCTTCAACCCCCAAGTTTTTGTGACGTTTTTAAAAAATGTGGGCCTGTTTTTTGAGATTTTCGCATGTTTTTCGCATGTCAATTATAACGGATTTTTTTGGACATCAACGTTGACGTGCTGGATGCTGCACAAAACATAATTGCACGTTAGTTGCCCTGTCACAAAAAACACGGGTTTCTTATAGTGTTATTCCACTGGACAAAATGTCTCCAGCGAGCCACCGTTCGGAACATTCTTGTCGGCTTCCAAGACCAGCATATTGCCCTTTGCAAGATCTGGAAGAATGCAAAGTCTCAAGAGGAGGCCGAAGCGCAATACAATGTAATAAGAGGGTGGTGGGTGTCCTCTGGTGCTACGACCGAAGTAGGGCGAAGAGCCCTTGACGATTGGATGGCGTTTTGGCACTTTCGGTATCGACATTGGGGCGGCGCAATGCAACTTGTAAGTTGTAAGTTGTAACTTCTTTTCATACAGTCTATTTTGTAGTCCTAAACTGTTATAGCAACACTGAATCATGTTATGACAATCGTTGACATCTGCTAGGATCTGACGTTGGATGAGAGAGCGGACATGCCTTCATGCAACCTCGCTGAAACGGTCCACAATCAATGGCTTCAAGAATCTGGGAACACGATGACATGTTTGTACGCTGCAACCGTGGACGACCTCATTCGTGCTTTCATGCAGATAACTTCATATCATGCATGGTTGAAGGGTGGAACATCTGGTACAGGACCGGACAAAGGCACGCTTCGGCTCCGATCTGCTCAACGTTCAGGTGATCCTAAACTCATTGCTGAGGGAGTTAGAAACTTTCCAAATGTTGCAGATCTACTAACCCAAACTCGCGGACTAGAAGGTTCAGAGATTTTTGGGTCAACAAAGTGCAAGCTTGATTTGCCCCCACGGTCCGAGCATGATTCTCACCGTTCCGATACGGTGAACTACTCAATCCCACGAGATGAGACGAGGGTGACTCGGGCTCGTATTGAGGAGTCGCTTAGCGGTCACGACTCAATAGTTCAACATACAACCTCCGTATTGGAATCGGACTGTGATCCCTTGAAATGGCACATTGCTCGTCTTCCAAAGAAGTCCGCTTGAAGATGCCAGGCGTTGCAAGCTCATACAAGTCAGCAATGCAATGCTAGAGTACAATGTGGAAGTCATGGAACTCCGGCCCCAACATACGCTGGTTTGAAGAAGGATTACAGGAGTCCACGGAATGTTGCTGCGGAGTTCTGGTTTTGCCCTGATGACATTAGCCGTTGCGTGAAAGGATCGAAGCGATCGTTTGTACTCGATTGGCCAGCAGTTCCGATGACGTGGCCTGTGAAGATTGGCACAAACCTTACTATGCAGGAGGTATTGGCGTTGGAGGAAGCTGGTTTCCAATTGCAGCAACGTGGCGCCCTTTGACCGCGGAGACAATTCTAAGTGTCTATGGACATGCCCCTACCGCGTTCCCACTTCCCGGTTCCCTTGAATCCGGATTCATTCCACACATTTCGCCACGGCTATGCAATCCGTAGAGGCTCGGACGTTCCCACAATTGAGCAACGCAATAAGTGGTCAAACGCTGCTCTTATGAATAACTGCTATGTTTCGAGCGTCGTTGCCATACCATCCTCAGGTTGGGGATGTGTTATTACCCATGACACAGGAAAAGAGAAGTCCTATTGCATCACGATTACGGACCTCTCGGGGTGTTCTTGCCCAAATTTCTTGAAGATGCAATCGGAGGCGTTGGGAAAGAAGGGGTAGTGGAAGTATTGCAAGCATGTGTACTACATCCTACGTTACCTATGTAAGATGGATTACAAGGTGGACTTATTCATGCACGCTCCCAGCTACAGCTTCAACGAAGTGATGAGCATCCTTGAACTTGCCAACATTGCAGAACTCGCCTGAAGAGCCTTGAATTCTCCCCAAAATCAGACATCGTGATTTGGTCTTAAGTAGCATTACAGTGTACGCACTTATATCAAATTATACTTTTGAATTGGGAATTAGAATCTTGAATTCAGAACATATTAGACATGATATTGTGCTTAGTAATAAATTGAATGTTCATAGAAACGTAGTCACGCAGGAGGAGAAGGCCCAAAATCAGAAGTATTTGTCACAATCCTGGGGTGACCACGGTTATAGGATACTTTCTTAATTTAGTAAAACGTATCAAAATTGTGTGCAATTTCTGCATTTCTGCGGATTTTTCCCTGAT
Source organism: Bryoerythrophyllum caledonicum (assembly GCA_963971425.1). Taxonomy (NCBI): domain Eukaryota; kingdom Viridiplantae; phylum Streptophyta; class Bryopsida; order Pottiales; family Pottiaceae; genus Bryoerythrophyllum; species Bryoerythrophyllum caledonicum. The sequence goes on along the minus strand of OZ020521.1, from coordinate 18,820,334 downwards.
TTTTTATTTTTTTTTAAATCATTTTTTTTTCGACTGATTTTTATGCTCCCTGCTCGCCGCTCGCCGCTCACCGCTCACAAGATAGCGTCGCTGCAAAGATAATTATTTGAAATTTTAGTGAGAATAGGAATACGGGTTATCATTGCAAAGAATTCTTTCTTTCTTTCTTTAATAAAATTTATAGGTATAAAGTTATGGTGCTTCAACATAAAAAGCTCAACTTTGGAGCAAGTGGGCAGGGTACTATAAAGGTGAATAGTAGTACTGTAGTATTGACTATTGCAGTTTTTTAAGCCGGGTAGTAGTGGAGGAAAGTTCTTGGCAGCCTTCATTGTTTTCACTTAAAAACACATAGAAATTAAGGGTTTTACTATTTTATTTTATTTTTAAAAATCTTCTTAGAACAGATCATAATAATTCTATCCACTGTTCGGATTTTATATCCAACAATTATTTTTCTATTCAAAAACAAATATTGCTTTCCTAAGTATAGGGCCACATTCTATATAACTAGCCATTGCAGTATGTTTTTTATCCTTAACACTTCCATTACTTAAGATTTTTGGCGTACAATGACCTTACGCAAGGTAGGACATGGATTTATAAAATTTATGCAATGTGTAGTGTAAAATTATGCCATTATCTTGAGTCAAAGTACTTTGCTTATATCTGCGCAAGGAAGAAAAAAACAATATTGCACTTTTCAAATGCGTGTATTTTATAATTTATGCGATCAAAATTTACAAAAAAATTGGAGTGTGTCTTCATAGTAGTGAACTTGAATATCCCATGGTTGAAAATAGGAGAACATATATTAGACTTACAACGTCTCATCTTAAAAAGGCAGTTGTGATGTGGTTTTGGACGTCAAACATAGTCTTGGTCCTTCAGGAGTCAAATATAGGCAATGATAAGGTTTATTCTTTTAACCAGAAAAGCTTGTTGTCAAGTTGTTTCATCATCTTCAATGTATCCACCCTCTACAATTCCTTTTTCAAATGGCATAACTTTTTTTTTCATATAGGTCCAATGAGAATCTTAAATATGTTCCCACGTACTACTTGTCTTCTTGCATCTTTGTACAAAATTTCAAGAGCTAGAAATATATTTGCTCAAGATCTGCAAAGCCTACGTCAGAACTTCAGGTCCTTAATCTTTAGTGACCATGCGATTACATTTTGATCTTTTGCAGTGTTAAAACTCAATTTGCATGAAATCAATGAATAGCTAAATTGTGTGTTCTAAAGTTAATACTTGCACACACATCGCACGTATACTTTTCAAAAATTAGATCATGATTTGGATTTATAGAAGTCTTACAATACCTTAGAATATATTGCCACCAAATACACTCAAGTGCAAAGAATATCTACAAATACAATGCCACATACTATGTTGTATTTCATTCACATGCAAAATGAGTATGGTCTAAAACTTTCATTGATATTTGTCTCTAAGAGAGTCTTCAATGTTCTCCTTTATAATATATAAATTTCTTTTTAGATTCATATAAGTTTGGGAACATTTTTGTATACAATCAAGTAGATAGTAGATGAAAAATCATAAAAAATCATGCATAAATGTTCACTTTGCATGTTACATGTCAATGCAACGCTACAAAGTGCACATATGAACCTTGTTAATTTTCTTGTCTAATGAATTTTTTTGGATAAGATTCTATTGATTGATAGAGATGTATTAACTCCACAATTTTCACTACCAATATACGTTGACTTCAATTTACCAACATACATTAACTTCAAACACTTTAATCTACTGCATCAATTGTTAGATGATATACAATTTCTCTCCAAAGTTAAGATCATGAGTTAAGTTCAATTTGAAGAGTTAGATACCAAAACTAGACATTCTATCTCCATGAGAAAAATAATCAATGCAAATCTTTTGTGATAGAAGTCCTTACTCACTAAAGCGTTGAACTTTTGGACTTTTCGGTTCCCAACTATGACCAATAATTCCCAAACTTGTTAAAAAGCTACAAGAAAATCCTGGCTACTACTTATATATTAGTATGAAAAATTGGTTAAAATATTAACCAACACTGTAAGTATTTAGCCACCTTTATGATGACATCTATAGGTATCACATAGGTGTATCATAAAAGAATACAGGATGATAAATGAACCCGTAGATGAAATGATGCGTAGATGAAAAATGAGCTCCGTGGATGAAAATAGAACTTTTGGATGAAAAGCTAAAAGTTAGGGTTTTGGATAAATTGAAAAGCTAAAATTTAGGATTTTGGATAAAAGGATGGGGAAAAGCTAAAAGTTAGGGTAACATTTTTAAAAAGAAAAGCTAACATTTTCAAAAAGGACAGGGACGGGGGACGGGACGGGGTGGGGACTCAACACAAAAAATTGTTGTGTCCGGAGGACACGGGTAACACTCTAGTAGGTGTATCATAGAAATTATAGGATAAGCCCACGTATCTCCTTGTAATATGTGCTTGAATAAATAACCAAACTCCTTCAAAGTGCAAGTTGTAGCATTTTTATCAATCTTCATAAATTGAATTTGGGATGACTGACTGTAACCATCCAAAGGCTCCACAAATTATATTTTTGAACCAAATCTTCAATTGGAGTTTCCTTGAAAGTGCTTCCCGAAGAGGAATGGGCGGAAACACACAAGGTGAGATTTTTTTATGCACCAAAATTGTTCATTAAAAAACTTCATACTTCATTTTGTGAACCAATGAAGCGCGTGAGTAGTAATGGAAATCAAGCCCTACTCAATGCAAGCTAAAGCTCCCCATTAGTACCCCAACTTCCCAAAAAGTTGACCAGTGCTTCCCCATATCTTTTCCAAGTCATCACCATGTGCATGTGGTCCCACTTACTAACACAAGACCCTAAGATTCGGGAAAAAAACTTCTTTACCTTCCCGAAACTACCATCTTCACATAGTTGAACCATTTTAGAACATATTTTGCGATAGCATTTAGTTTGGAAGTCTATGCAAATAATACGCCATTCACTATATTAATTGTAAGAAGTGAACTTAGCCAGTGAACACTCTCTCAAGACCCACTTCCAAAATGTTCCATGTTAAGATATTCTCCAAGAACCGTCGCTATGCATTCGATTCGCTTGCTTCCTTGAGATTGTATGCAACTTAAGCCTGAGATATTTTTAGATACGTTGGGGCACCAATTATCAAGCAATATACAACTAGTATCTGACAGAGAGCCATGCATCCGTTGCTGACTCCGACGGCTCGGCACCATCCATGGAAGGATGTACCCCAAAAGCAGATGCTGCGGCAGTGCATGAGTTACTCCTCCGCCCGGGCTCCACGCCCAAGGCGCGTCCGCTCTGTCGACATGATAAGCTACTGTCCCCTCGGCCACCTAAGCTTATCCGCATGATAACAAAAATAATCACAAGTTCGGGCGGATTAAACTACACAACCTGCTCGGAGTGCGCCTCCACTCACACCACCACCAACCGTTCGTGGCCGGCATATTCCCCCCGACGATGCCAACTATTCCTAGGCTCTTACCTCTTGTAAATATAGACTGGATCCCTTGACCCTACGCAATCGCACTCGGCAGTGAAGACAAGCAAAAAAGTTTCAACTGCATGTAATACCCTTCACCTTTGTAGATGCTGACCTTCAGATGATGCTTTGGCTAGTAAGCAAGCTAGTGGCCCTTGCTACCCACGAAGCTGTGTTTGGAGCACATGGATGCAACGAAAGATGTGACTGGGTGTGATGTTCCGCTTACTTGAGTGGGTGGGCCCTGAACCTGGATGCAACTCAAACGGAAATGCAACGGTGTTAATATGATCAGCGATGGCGTCGGGCAAAGATGATTACAGAAGGCGTACAACAGACAGGTAGTAATAACAACGGAAGAAACGAGATTATTGTTTCAGTCACTCTGAATCTCTCATGGCAGACTCGAGTTAGTGGAATGATCAGCAAGTTTGGGCTGTGCACCCGAGATTAGTCAAACGCTCGGAGAGAAAAAAAAAAGTACTGAAAGACGGGTACTACCAAAAAGAAAGTGCCATAAGGCAAAAACTGAGGACGAGGTATTTTCTGTACTTGTACCCTTTATTCAAATGGCTCACCAGCTTGACTACGTTACAAGAGCAGGAATCTTAGCAGACAGTAGTGTCAACAGCACACAAGTGGGCACACTTTGATAGTCTCATGGCGTACAACATGTTGTACACCATGGTTCAAAACAGGAGAAAATTTTAAAAAAAGCTCAAAAAGTAGTAAGTTCGTAGTCACTCCCCCAAGCTATCATAGAATTCTCCTCCCCCTCATGTGGCAAACATCCTCTTCCACTAGCTACTTTGCACAAGCACTGAAAATGGTTTTCAAAAGAGATAGAGCCTTTCCTAGTAGTAGTAGTAGTAGTAGTAGTAGTAGGAAAATTGATACACATACAACCAAAACGTTGGGATGAAAACCTGCTCCCGCCGCAGGTTTTCTAAAACTACACATGTTCTTACAAGAGAAGCGGCAGCAGCTTGCGGCTCATCATGTGATGGTCGCCAACATGACCAAATCCCTGCGATGATGAGAAGCTGCCATGGCGCGGGGTGGTGTCCAAGCTGGTGACAGAGCCCTCGGAGTTCACCGAGTCGCAGGAGGGGCTGTACGCACGCTTGATGCCCGGGATCTGACCGCCTTTGCCATCCTTCACCATCAGCGTCAGGCCCAGATCCAGCTGCTCAGTCGACCCGACCACCGTCGTCTCCTCCTCGTCCTCACGAGGGTAAATGAATCTCGTGTCCTTCATGAGCTTCACTCTCCGCGCTGCAGGAGCCGCCACGGTCGGGCCCACATCCCGCTCCCGCTTCTCGCCCACCCTCAGCTTCGTCTCGGGCCAAGCCATCACATGATGATGAGAGTTCACAACCACGTTACTCTGTGCATGATGATAAGTGTCCCAGCTCGCCTTCTCGGGCTTTCTCTCGTATACCTTCGCCTTAAGGAGCAGGTCGGACTCATGGATGATGCTTGGGATGAGCGTCTTCGAGATCATCATGTCTTTCCCCACGTTGTTAGTGGTGGAAGGATGAAGCGGTCCCTGCGGCTGAGTGGTGAAGCCCTGAGATGGTGCCTTCAGGGACCCGCCCTTCAGAACTGTCTCCACCGCGGCTTGGCAGACCTGCCAGTTGCCCGCCCACAGCAGCCCCACTGCTCCGAACACGGGGTTCACGGTCCTTCCACACGCCTCATAAAGCAGAGACTGGAAAAGCGCTGCAGCCACAAAAAAAAACAGACACCATTAGAACGCGTGGTAGACAACTATATCATGTGCAACGTCCATGTCATGGTAGATGCTTGAGATGGTATTCGTGGACATGTACCAGGGCGTTGGGTTTCTGGAACGGCGGTGATGAAGCCCATGAGACCAGCGCGGCCGAAGAACTTGGCAACGAAGACCGTGGCGTGTCCCTGGGCGTCGGCGCTCTCGATCCACTGGAGACATGGACGGAGAATGCAAGACTCGCTGCAACCCTTACGCAGGACACGGCAGCCATTGCAGCTCATTTTCAGACGATCCCTTCCTCAAACAACTTTGCCCGAGTACCGAAATCCGTCCTCCACTCTCTTCTTCTCGCCTCCTGAGTATCCTTACCCCAGAAACGTTGGTACCCCTGCAACAGTACCACCGTAAAGACCATCACCATCATCATCTCCTGAGCATGCCTTGCAAACAACTGGGCATGGAGACGACCATAAGAGAAGATGCTAATTGTGCATGTGACATGATCATGCAAAATGTACAGTATTTTGTTCCATGTGGTTACCAAGTACTCAGGCAGGAGGTAGTTGCCGTCAAATGAAGCTGGAGCGACCAGCAGCCACAGTCATGGGTCCCGCAGCCCTCCTGACGATGATGCTTGTCCTGGTGTTCGTGCAAACCATGTGCTCCAAGTGCTAGCGGTGCTCCACTTCGGAACTCTCCTGCCTGCACAACACATCCATAATCCCACCCACATGCAGTGAGCGCAGGCTCATCCATGTCTAGCAACATGCGAATTTTCTTACAGCAAAACTGTCCACAGTTCTAAACAACTCTGGTGCAACTCTCATGCTCAACTGCCACTCCTTCACTTGTGACACTCTAGACATCACATGACAGCATGAAAACATGTATGAGAACATGTCTAGGAACATTCGACCATCATGTCGGAGGTGAAGGAACTGTCGTTTTACCTTCACAATTGGGAACCGATCGCTTCGGTTAGTAGACAATGACAGCCTCAGGTCCGTCCATGGTTGCGGTTGGTCTTCGAAACCTACAGGCTCCAGCAAGCCGCACAGAGACCTCCAAGAACCAAAGAGTCGACTTAAACAACCGGAGCGACAACGAAGTACAGAGCAACTGGCTCGACTGACACCGCGCACTGCATCAGAGTGGTTCAAACGCTTGGATTCTTCGCTCTAGAGCACTACCATCCACCCTCCACAAAGCAAGCTCTCCCTATCCACAACAACGCGTAGTCGAAGGCTTCAGAGAAGAAACGGTATCATACTTCACCCGTCGCAAAACAAGGAAAAACCGAATCCACCCAGACAACCACAAAACCAATTTCACAAACAGTCACGCTACCTCCGAACTAGACCCAAACTCCCACACCAAGCAACCTCTCAAGACGCTAGGTCCCAAAATCTCAAACCGAAAAACCTCTCCACAGACTCTCTCTCTCTCTCGCAGACCAGGCCTTCACTAGTACTCAGACAGAGTCACGCGAGCAAACTGACACAGACTGCACAAGCTGGCAGGCCAACCGTCCAGATCCACAGACCAAGCGCTAGCTCGTCGAAATAAACAGAGGAGGTAGAGAAGCTGGAAGGCTAGAGCGAGAGGAGGCTCCTGGGCATGCAACACGAATGAACCAGACGGCGTGGTTGGGGGTGGTAAAGAAGGCAGGCCTGCCAGACAGAGTAGGAGGCAACTGCAGGAGGCGGGCGCGAGGAAGGACACCCGGTGGAGTGCCACAGCCTCAGAGTCAAGGTGAAAACCAAAAGGTAAAACAGCTTTACTGGAAATTTAGTGACGTTTTACGCTGGATGGTGCGGCGACTCGGCACGTTCGCGCTTGGCCGACCGTCGCCTTGCCTTGGCCCCGAGGCGAGGGGGCCACATGATGGGGCGAGTAAGTTGGCACCTGCACCTCCACCTGCGTAGTTTCATTTACTACTCCTGTGATATTGCTGCTGCTGCCGCTGTAGTTGCGCGTCCCCAAGACGTGACGAGCTCGTTTGGCCTACTGAGGTGATGGATGGTGTAGTGGCCACGCTTCTGCGCCGGCCCTCCCTCTCTCCTGTGCTCCCCTGGATGACGCAATAGCAGGCAAGATTGTGGCATATGATTGGAGCTTCGATTCCTCACTGTGCAGCTCACTCTAAATGTAAATAAGTGAAAATTTAGAGAGTGCTGTAGATAGACCTCATTAAATGTTATCGGTCAGGGCGCGGACAGGAAACCCCCCACACTCGGAGTTACCCGAGGTGGGGCCCCGTCTTCATTGCATGAGCTCATTTTTCTGGCCCTCCCATTTTTGGGGGGTCAGAGGCTTTTTTTGGATTTTTTTATCACTAAATTGGGGCCTATGGCCCCAATTTGATCTAGGGTTCTTCCCCATGCTAAATTTAGGGCCCCATCCAAAAACAAAATAGGGGCCAGGTTTTGGCCCCACCACCTCCTCCCCCACCTGGTAAGTCTGAGCGTGGGGGGTTTCCTGCCAAATCGATCGGTCAGAGCCAAAAAAAGCATAACACATATTGAAAATAACATCTATCTAGTTTTCAACCAATTTTTTCAACCAATTGTCATCCAAAATTTTCATCTATCATGAAAATTTTTATCCAAAGTAGTCACCCTAAATCCTAAAATGTGTTTTACCCGGTCAATCTTATTGCCCTTGCTCCTGTCTACTACCCTGTAATTTATCCGGTTTTACCAACAGTTACACTTGTAAAGGTGAAATTAACAAAGGTAGGAGCAAAAAATGTTATACCACTTAACATATAACATTTAGTAGTGAATTTTTAGGGAGCAAAAATTTTCATAACATTTATGGAATTATAACATATATAGGGGTTACATTTATAGAGGGCCGACTATATGATGTGAGATAAATAGCAATAAAATGTTGAGCAGAGCTAGGAGGTTTGAGAAACTTTAGTATAACCTTTTTTCTATTCGGAAATTTTGTTACAGTTCAAATAGTGTGAGCGACATTTAATCCTTTGTTGCCTCTCTCATGCTCCATTGGGTGATGCTAAAGGAGGTAAGATAATAGAGTTTTCCTGAAAGTGCTTCCTGAAGGGGCAAGTCACGAGGAATATGGTGCCAGACAGTATGAGATGTATAAACGGCAAAAAAAAGAGCATGAGGAATTTTCATATCGCCTTTTTCTACATCAATGAAATGCTTTGCAATTAATGTTCTTGGGTCCTACCCCATGCAAGCTAAAGTTCCCCCATAGTACCCTGAGTTCTCAAAGGGTTGACCAACAGTTCCCCCAAACATTTCCCAAGCCAAGACACCATGTGCATGTGGTCCCGGTTATTAACATAAGACCTAAGATTTGAGGTACCTATCCAGTGTATTTTGGTGACTTTCAGGAAAACTCTAATGGCACATGGTTGAAGGTGAGGATGGACTGAGTCAAGGTATACTAACTAGGGTATTAGGTGGGGGTGAACATTTATTGTTACTTTCCTCACTATGCATCTGACTTTAACCCCTAATGAAAAAGGTCCCGAGGTGGGCTTTTGCAAATCTTGGGCACGTTCCCATGGTTACAATTTATATTTACAAATTTTGGAATTTTGTACGTAGATGCAAGATGACAAGAGGTAGGTGGAAATATAATTTGTATTCTCATCAGACTTTATAGAAAAATGTTATGCCATTTTAAAGAAAAAATTCTTGGGTGCGGATACATCAAGCAACTCCAAAAAACTTTTGCTAGGACACTCTAGTATATTTGAAATCTTCAATACTAGCAAGTAGCATTATTTTCTTTAATATTTTCAAAAAACACTTCATGTCTGTAGTAAAAAATTGCAATTTATCCCAAGTCAAAGATTTTCACACATTGCCACACATTGACGAGCAAGAAACCAAAAAAACTCCTTCATTTCCATATAAAACTTTGAAATCTTCATATTTTCATTTTTTTTTCTATTACGGGACGAGGTGTAAACCTTCTTATTGACCGTTCGGATTATCATTCTAAAACATATTTTGTTCCCAAAAAATAAAACATGAATTTGCACTTTTTGAACCTCCACTCCTTGTACAATTTTATTGAATATACTACACCCCTTTTTTACCTCTAAAAATTGGTGTACAAGGAGTTAATGTCATGGTCAACATGATGATATTAACTTGTGAAGTACAAAGCTTTGACACCAAGTGAAGTCAAAGTCTTTTGATCCACTCAATGAAGAGATGAAAATAAATTTTTTTTCTACTTCAAACACTAATGATAATCTTTCAATCTGTGCGGTCAAAGTTGATGAAATTATGCAAGTATGCTATTTGTTAAATGTTAAATGAGATCTTGCGGTTAAAACCATAAATACAATTTTTTGTTTCCTACTTTCGTCATTGCACTAGAATTAACAATCTCAGTGTTTTTGGTGTGAAATTGCCAAGGAAATTTAGGAGTTCCATGTAAACAAGCGGATTTTAAAGTGTGCTATGTTGTGAGGTAAATAGCAATAGATTGTCAAGCCAAGCTAGAGGGTTGAAGAAACATTAAACTAAATGTACACATGTAACTTTTTTTTCTACTCCAAAATTTTGAAACACTTAGTGTGAGCCATGTTGGTAACATTATACACTGTAGTTAGTATAGTAGTGATGGAAATATTCATGCACATTATAGGCCAATGATTGAAACAAAGCAATACATACCAAAAACCTAGAAGATGTTAAATATAATCTAGCACCATTGTCGATTTTATCTATTATCTTGTTGTTGGTTCTAAAGTGGAGATGACATGCAGTCATATTTCACAATCTTGCTTTCTTTTTTGCATTATTTGATATGACCTCCATGTAGCCAAAATGAGTCATTGGTCTTAAAGCACTTTAAGTTTTGAGCCACTCATCTAAACTATAATAGAGGTATGTGAAACCAAGAATGTACTAATATGTACTTCCTTTCTTACTGGTAGATAAAAAATATAGTTATATAGCATATAACCTTAAAAATCCCAATATGGGTTGAATTGATGGAAACGAAGTACAGCAAGACCAAAACTTTCAAAGAAATCGGCATCCAGCTCCAAAAGCAAAACGCACCTCAAAGCTAAGACTTTGCACAAAGCAAAAGCAAAGAGAAATCTTTGGGTTATAAAAATAGGACATGTACTTTATGGTCATAATTTTGCCCTGAAATGAAGAAAACTAGTTCTATTAACGCTTTTGGGTATATTCTTGGTTTCAAGTACCTCTATTTCGAAGCATGCGTGGTCATTAAAGGTTACCATGAAGCTCATCAAGGTACCATGAAGCTCATCAAAGTTGTCTTTTTTACTAGTGTAATTACCGAGGCACAGAACTCACTCGTAATTAAAGAAGTAGTGGTCATTGCAAGATTATAACAAGTTACATGCTTGTTAGTGAAGTACTGTACATTAACCCTTTAAGGTTTGAGAAGCCAAATATAGGTTGTGACATGATGGTATCTATGGATTTGACATACAAGGTGTAAGATTTGATATATACAATACTTACAAAATTTTGTATTTGTTATGAGCCCAATCCATTGACACATGGCATTTCAAATTTAGATAATTACTACACATAAGGCATACTTGAGAAGTTGCAAAGTGGTCATGTATTCAGCATGTATGGTGTCGTATTTGAACATGATAAGATTTAGATAATAAGATGACCTCCAAATGAAATATGTTAGTTTGGAGAATATTCAATCCCAAGGTGTATGTCTTGCTAAATTATAATATCTTTTTGTATTGTAAGAATAAAATGCATAGCTATGTATGGATTTCCATGTACTTTTTAAGGGTTAAAAGTAAAGTGAAGTGAGTACATCCTAGCTATCTGATTTCAAGACCAATAAAACCCCTTCTTACTACCAACTTAGAAATAATTTAAGATAGATTTAGGTTAGTCTTGAGTTTTAATATGCCTAAGATTTGCCAGTTTGAACATGCTTCAACGGCAAATCCTATGTGCTTGGAAATTATACCCTTTGCTCTACTTGTAGGAGTTGTAGCTAAATCAATAATGAACTCACTATATTATTTTGCACATCATTCTTAAGAAAATCACAAAATCCTAAGTTGAAGAGCATAGCCTCATAATAACAATGTTAAGTTAGACCACAAATGCTTTGAATTTAGTTTGATACTAGTTATCTATTATACCATCTTTTTATTTTAACATGTAATGTTTGCCACAATACATGGTATTGGGTGCCTTGCTGCGTCAATACAATATTTTAATATATTTAATTGTATTTTCTAATATTAAGGATATATGTATTATGCATTTGTAAGTGGTATTTGATTGAATATTAGATGTTAGTTATGGCACTCAATTTGTTGTGTGTAACGACCTTTACTTTCACAACATAGTGGAGTCCTTGGATTTGGGACTAGTGATAATATAGGGGTTTATGTGCAAGGGGAGAACATACTAGAAGAGGGAAAGGAAGACAAGAATTTTGGTATAAATATTAAATTGTAGAGGTACATGTAATGGTGATTTGCACAAAGCTCTACCTATGGAATATACATGTCTTATGTCCTCATTGACTTTGTCCAACAATAAACATACACTTGTTATAGAGATTTGAAAGATCTAAAGTTAGATTGTATATGTGTATTGTAGTTTGGGCAAGTGCAAACTTTGTGAAAGGTCATATTTGGGTGCATAAAACCTTCTTTTTTCATTCTATTTCTATCTCCCAAAAATTGAATCTTGGAAATGATCCAATAATATATCGACTATAATGGCTCAATATCATATATGTAGCTGGTGTATCTTATGAAGTAAAAATTGTATGGAATAGAAGAGTAGACACAGAGGATATGGCCCCTTGAGGCATGGCTTTCCATAGTCTATATCTCCCCAACTTGCTAGTTTAGAAAGTGATGGAAGAAAAGGGTTAATCCTTAAAGGACCAAGGCATTTTAAAGATCTCTATTCCATTAATTTAAACTACCAAGATGAACTCCTTGAGATTATAACATGAGGATATTTTGATGATGTAGTAAACATATTGTGAATTTTGACCGTACGGATTGAAAGCTAATTGTGGTCATAGTGAAAAAAATGTCACCCCACGGGAAACTTGATCCGTTAACCCTTTATGGATGATGAGTTTTTTTAGCATGTGAGAATCCAGAAGTGTTCTAAATCATGTAGAATGACATCTACGCACTGGGTACATTTATGCACAAAAATCTGTGGCCGCACTTCACGGATCTTGTTGATGCTTGCACCGATTTTCATGGCAATGATCTCGATAGATGCCCGTCTTTCTCCACCTCAATGTCATTGTTTAATTTTTCGTGGAAGTAGCATGTAGCATTTGCTATCGAGATTATTGTCCCAAAACAACCCATAAATGGTCTTTAGGCTTTGAAGGGTTAAAGTCCGTCAAGCTTTTCATAGAACCTCAATAGGATCTTTGTGGACCTTAGTACAACACATCCCTCTTACAAAAATTAGTCTCATGTCCAATGAGAGGGGTGTCTTAAACCAAATTTGAATTGTACAATCTAAAATTTGAAAATATTAAATAATAGATTTTTAAATGAATTTGGATTGTAAAATTCAAACAGAATAAGACGGCATAGTAAGGTAGAGGCATCCAATTCCAATAGGCCACCCAATTCCAATCAGTAGAGTATGCGTGAAATGGTGCATGAAAATAATAAATGCATGAAACAGTGCATGAAATGGTGCATGAGAATGACAAATGCATGAAATGGTGCATGAAGCAACCCAATATTGATAACTCTAAATCTAAAAACCCCAGTCATTATCTGCATTCGTTCATGAAGTGTGCAATTTTGGGTTGCTTCACCTCAATTGAGCTCTCAATGGTGGCCTTGCCTCAAAAGTCGAACAAGGCCAATCGGCATTGGGTACCTCCATCAGTTGATTCTCCATGGCATGTCTTTTCGCTTTTATTCACTCTCACTTATTGGCATTGGTCAAAGGAGGTCATTAAATCTCACCTACTTTACAGTATGATTATGGGCTCCGGTGATTATGGGTTTTTTAATTCAATATCAATTCTACACCTTTGAGATTAAATTTGAAAAATTATTTATTGAGTTTCTTTTCTAATTCCGCATCCTTCTACATAAATGTTTTTGACACACAATTTCATTTGAGTCCCCAACTGGCTTAAGTGATCGGAATTGGGTGCCTGCACTTTACTAAAATTACAATTAATAAGTGTTTTGCAATTCTCACATGAATAGTGTCTCGGACCTTAAGTCTTTAGTGTCTGGGACATGTCTATGCAAAATCAAGATTTGTGCTCATTTCTTACTTTGAACTTAGTTTAATTGAAATACAATACATATTCTTAGTATGTGACATTGCAAGATTACACTTAATCCATGACCTAGAATTTGGAGAAAATATGCATAACATCCAACACTCAGTGGAATCAATTATATTGATAAAAGTTTTCATATGTTGGTAGTGAAAATTGTGGCTATTGGAGGGCCTACCACTTAATCAATCATTAGATTCTTGCAAGAGAACTCACACTTTGAATGAAAGAGGTCTAGGCATGCATTAGGTTGATAGCTTCAAAATCAAGTATGATACATATAATTAACATCTACTTATGATTTTTTATGATTTATTAGCTTTTATCTATATGGTTGTATATAAAAATGTTTCAAAAAATATAAGATTTAAGAACAGAAGTTTTGTTTGCAATGAGATAAAGCAACAATCACAAAGCATCAAAGAGTCTTTTAGAGACAGATTCTAAGAAAAGTCTTAGACCAAAATCATTCTCCATGTGTATAAATCACAACATAGTACGAGGCATTGTATTTGTAGGTATTCATTGAATTTGAGGGTATTTGATGTACTTTGCAATGTATTCCTTTCTTTTCCATGAGTTCTAGCACTCCAAATTGTGATATGATTTAGCATAGTGTGCTTATAATGTGTGGAAATTTGGACTTCAAATTTCACAATCTAATTCCTTACATATCGCGTGCAAATCAAGTTTTAAGGCTTCCGGAGATCACACTTAGGTCTCTTGGGCACTAAAAGTGTTCACCCCTAACCCTTTACCGCCCAGGGATGTTTTTGAAAAAAACCAAGATTTTTGCTAATTTTTTTTCTTGAACCGGGTTTGATGGAAATACAATGACTAATATTAATATCTAACCTTACAAAATTGAATTCAACCCATGACCTAAACTTTGGGGAAATTTTACAACATCCAATGTTTGATGGAATAGATTATGGTGTTTAAAGTTACCGTATATTGGTAGTGAAAACTGTGGAATTTGGAGGGTGTACTACTTTATCCATCAATAGATTCTTGCAATAATTTGTTTACTTTGAATAAGAGCGGTTGACATGTGCACTAGGTTGATAGCTTCACATTGACATATCATATGTGAAGAAAATATTTGTACACAATTCTTGGTGACTTTTTTGCTTTTTTCTACTTGATAATATACAAAAATGTTCCAATCTTATACAAATCAAAACAAAAATTTCGTATGTGAGGAGGGATCAACAATCACAAAACAATGAAGAATGTCTTAAACACGAAGTTCAATCAAAATTTAAGACCAAAATCAATGTGCATGTGTGAAATACAACATAGTGTGTGGCATAATATTCATTGTATTCACTGTATTTTAGTGTATTAGGTGTGTTTTGTGTTGTATTCCTAACTTTTTCTGAAGTTTTATAAATCCAAATCATGATCTGATTGTTGGAGAGTGTTTGTGTAATGAGTGCGCAAACCTGAACTTCGTATCTCAAAGCCTAGTTCCTTAGAGATTTCATGCAAATTGAGTTTTAGCACCTCCGGAGTCCTATTTTGGGCTTTTTGGGCGCTAAAGGGTTAAATGCCATATGGTACCACAACACTAAATATCACTTTTAGTGTAGTGCCCAACAAATGACTTGTAAATGCAATAAGTTTTTACTCTTGATGCCAATTTTTACCAAGAGCACATCTCTCTATAGTATTCAAATAAAAGGATCATTATAAACATAGTTGGTAAATATATTCACTCAAAGTAAAAACTTATAGCATTTACAAGTCATTTACTGGACCCTACACTAAAAGTGATATTTAGTGTAGTGGCCACAATTTTCTACATGAAAATGATGAATTTGATAATGATAAGGTTTGGATATTGAAATGATTTCCAAATGAAAGATGTTAGTTAAATAATCTTCAACCTAAAGGTGTAAGTCTTGCTAAACTTCAATACATTTTTTGGTATCTTACAGAGCAATACTTATGTCTGTACATACGGTTCCCAACTGATGTGGAAATGTGAGCTTCCCTATCTGTAGGAAATGTGAGCTTCCCTATCTGTAGGAAATGTGAGCTTCCCTATCTGTAGGAAATGTGAGCTTCCCTATCTGTAGGAAATGTGAGCTTCCCTATCAAAAGGAAATGTGAGCTTCCCTATCACATGTGGCTTCTTGTGATTGGTTATCGTTTCACAATGACCATATGCAGGTGAGGTAGTGCAAATTCAAAGGCCTTTGATTCAGATGTGGGAAGCCGAGGAATATCCCACGCAGGATGGAGCACTTTGGTTTGAATGCAGTTGAAAATCAGTCATCTTCCTTGAATCTGATAGATGGCATGCATGGGTTCCTCCAAGGAAATACAGCAGACATGATCAAAGCCACATCCTACACCCATCAACCATTTGTCAGAGGCTTGGAATCAGTTGCTAAATCTTTGGACTATTTCTAGAGGAAAATGTCCTAATCAGCAGGGGAATATCACACATTCCAATTAAGATTTCCAAACTAAAAACAATAAAAAAATTCCTTGTGGTAATGGGGATAAAGAAGTTTAAAGTGAGGCTTTAGTACACTAGCCTTATTGTAATTAATGCTATTACATCTCAGATTAGTTCCTAGCTCAGAATAAGAGGATGGAGGATAGTGAATGTAGCTATCGTAGGTGAACCTCTAGTTCGGCACCTCCATGCCGAATAATTATTTAAAGTGACTAAAGGCCATTCGGCATCCAAAATAAAAATAAAAATATTTTCGGCAAGAAATCACAAATTATTGTATGTAGCACATTTGATGACCATGGGGTTTGAACCCAAGACCTAAGGGTTCTAAATCAAAGCCTCCATGCATGCACATCCTTGAAGGGAGGCTTTTCAAAGCCCCACTCCCCTTTGTTGTCTACAAAATCTGTACATATATAGTTTCTCTAGTTTCGGCAATTTCATAAAATATTTTCCCACTTAATTCGGCAAGCATTTTTCTAATTAATAAACGCCAAATCAGAGGTTCACCTACGGTATAGTATCTTGGATCCATTTATGCCAATATTCCCACAATATACCACAAGTTTGAAATGTCAAATAAAGTACAATACTTTAAATTTTATATTCAGTGCAGACACACTATATGAATTAAAAATCTTATAAGTGTTTATTCTAGATGAATTAAAAATCTTATAAGTGTTTACTCTAGATGAATATTTTTACCAACCATGTGGACAATGATCACCCTCTTTAAGTAATATTGGTAGTTGAACTCAATAAAAGTCTTCATTGAAAGTAAAAAATTATAGGGATTTCAAGTCATTAAACACTATTGCACTAAACATAAAATTTAGTGTAGTCATTTGTGCAAGAATGTATCAACACTTAGAGCACCCCCACCCCTACCCACCCCTACCCACCCCTGGTCACATTGGGAGCAAGTTAAATAAAGATCGCAGTTAACCCCTAAAAATCCAAGCGTTTCTGGGACTTCCAAAACCGAAAACTGCGATTTTCTACCACCATGTTGAAATTGAGGTATGGTCAAATTTTTCAATGTCTTTTTGTGGTTGCAACCGTAGGATCTCAAACCTACCTACTATCAATACTACCATATTAAATTTCAACCGTTGGATCTGCACCATTTGTGAGATCGTAACATTCAAAGTTGGTGCAAGTTTTTTTTTGGGCATTGTTTGGAAGACATAGTCTACTTTGTGCAAAGGGGGACTTGATGATTGTTACCCCAAAAAAGTTTCTCATATTTTTTTCCATGTAGATAACCAAGTTTAGTACACCCGTGCAAAATTTTAGAGACTCATTTGGCTTTTTGAACCATCATGCAATTTGTTTTCCAGAAGAAGGTATAAAAACAATGATTCGAAAAAGCACGGATTTCGTCAATCGTATTTAGTTTTTGGGAAAAATGAACGGTGAGAAGGTACCTCTACAAGTTTTTTAATTATAGGAAAAAACAAGTTTGAAAAATTCCTAAATCTCAAATTTTGACAAATTTTGAAAGAAAATATTGGAAAATTACAGAAATCTATGAAGCTTAGCCTTGTAATTTTTGGAGGCTGCCCTTGTGAAATTGGTGAAAGCTTGAACTTGGGTCACTTGGGAATCTCAATAGGAATTTAATTATTAACCAATTCTCTAAAAACAAATTCAAAAAAAAGTTGAAAATAAAAACTTTTTTTCTACCCGATTTGGGCTCAAAAACGAAAATTTGTATTTTAAACTTCAAAAATTGGAATTTGACTTTGCAATTTTTTCCACAAACACCTTGTAGTATAGAGAAGACCCTGTAAAAATCTTAGGAAAAAATATTATTTTTAACCCCTTCATCTAGGATGCCCGAAATAGCAAAAAGCCGTTATGGCTTTCAAGGATTTTTAGGGGTTAAACAAAAATTACAGTTGGAGTTGCAGTCCCCACTACCTCACAACAACTCGTTCACAACAAAAAGTGCGAAGTTTTTCCCATGTGATATTTTGTATCACATAGTGGAGAATAAGGAGAAGATGTTGCAATTCGATTAATACCCTGCTCCCGTTCAGGTGCTCCGGGCCCACTTACCTCATGGTAGCGGAGTGTGCGCATGCTAGGACAAGACCCCACTCGGCGCCGGGCCCACCCATCTCATGCGACCGGTCGGGTGCTCAAGCTCAGACTTGGCCTCAAAGCCCACCGGGTTTGCCAACTATTGGGGTTTCTCTTAGGCATCCATGAACCACTGTAGAAAGGCTTATAGTGGCTCTTACTGTTGTTGACCATTGCATTCAATGAACCATGAGCACATGCTCGTAGTACCTTTTTACTCCCGCACATGCTCGTAGTTCCTTTTTACTCCCGCACATGCTTGTAGTTCATTTTTACTCCCGCACATGGTTGTTATCATTTCTATTGCAACAAGTGATTTTTCCCACAATCTCAAGGCTTGAATTTTTTTTTCCTTTGAAGTGCTTCTCATGGAAAGAGACTACTTAAATTTACTATCTAACCATACAAAATTGAACTCAACCCTTTAACGCCTAAGTGGACCGTGAGGCACTAGGGCAATCTACAAGGTAATAGATTGTGCATAACATCAATTACACGGCGGGTACATTTCATCACGACCCTACTTCACGAAAATCTCAAAAGTTTGTCAATGCCTTCATCGATGAAGGAATTACCAAAAGCTCTAAGTGCATTTTAAGTTACGCAACAACAATGGGAAAGTTACAATACCAAAAGCACAAAAACTGGTCCTCTTAGGACCTTGTATGCGTTGAAGGATTAATTCATAATCTTTACTTTGAGAAAAAATTGTGTAACATGTGACAATTGATGTAGTAGATTCTAGCAGTTGAAGTCATTGTATTTTGTTTGTGAAAACAACGGATTATGGAATGTACTACTTACTAATCAATAGGATTTAACCAAAAAAGCATTCATTGAGAAAGTAGGCAAGGTTCATACGTGCACTCTCTTGATAGCTATGCATTGACATACAACATGCAAAGTAAACATTCATGCACGGTTTTTGATGAATTTTCATCTATTGTCTACTTGATTGTATGTGAAGATGTTCCAAAACTTGTATGGATCATAAAAGAAGTTTTATATGTGATTATAAAGATCAACATTCACGAAACATTGAAGAGTCTCTTAGAGACAAATTTTGATGATTTTTTAAAACCAAATCCGTCTAATCGCATGTGTATGAAATAATATATAGTATGTGCCATAGTATTTGTAGATATTCATTGTGTTTTGAGTGTATATGGTGTGCTCGCCATGTAATATGAGGTATTCTAAGAGTTCTATAACTCCATACATGATCCAATTTTGGGAGAATGTGTGTACAATGTGGCTACACTAAACATAAAATTTTGTATAGTGGATCATTCTCTAAACTTCCTTGACTAAAACAAACCAAATACACTTCAAAACTACTTCTTCATGTGTAAATAATAAAGAAGAACAAAATCATATTGATTTCCATTTTCAAATCATAGATGATAACTTTTATTTAAGACTAAATATCTAGCATTTAAGCAAAAGTTATGGAGTTGCCGAACCATCACCAATCTTTTTAAGGATGGCATACTTTTTTCCCTATAGGTCAGGTGTAAAAAAATAAAATGACATGTATATAAATCTCTTTCTCTCTCTCTCTCTCTCTCTCTCTATATATATATATATATATATATATCCAAGAAGCTGCTACCATGTCGCATCTTTGTATTAACCCTTGAAGGACAGGGCCTTGTACTTCACCAAAACCACCCCAAAATTGCCACTTTGAAATGAGATATTATTAGATTGATTCAAACAATCCTATGCTATTTTCAACTATTGGATCTTCAAGCTAAATACTACAAGAAAATACCCTTAAATTTTCATTAACGTTCGCTCTACGGATCAAAAGATATATGCATTTGAAGAGTGAAAATTTGTTTTTTCTATTGAGCCTGGACATGTTCTACATACTTTGGCTCAAGATAATTGCAAATCTTTGCAGTTCACATGCACGAACTCAATGGATCTATAGATCTATGTTCTACCTTAAGTAAGGTCATTCACGCCAAAAATCACATGTAATAGAGATGTTTACAACAAGAAAAATGGACCTCCAACTACACTAAAGATGACATTTAGTGTAACACCCAGTAAATGACTTGTAAATGCTATAAGTTTTTACTCTTGATGCCAATTTTTACCAAGAGCACAACTCTTCATAGTATTCAAATAAGAGGATCACTATAAACATAGTTGGTAAAAATATTCACTTAAAGTAAAACTTATAGCATTTACAAGTCATTTATTGGATGTTACACTAAATGTCATCTTTAGTGTAGTAGGGGTGTAGAAAGTGATCCTTTACTTGGGAAAAGAGTTTTATTTTATGAATAGAGAATAATTGTTGGATTTGAAATCAAAATGGTGAATAGAATTATTATGACTTGCTCTAAAAATAGAAGATTTTTTTTCTCCAAGAGAGATAAAATCCTCAGTTTCTATGCGTTTTTAGTGAAAACAATGAAAGTTATCAAGTACTTTCCTTTACTACAATCCGCCTAAAAAAAGTGCAATTGTCAACTCTATAGTGGCACTATTCATCTCTATAGTACCCTATCCAATTGCAAAAATAATTGAGCTTTTTCTGTTTGAAGCACCATAATTTTTTCCCTACAAGTCCAAAAAAAAAAAGAATTCTCTGCAAAAATAACCCGTATTTCAATTCTCACCCAAATTTCAAGAATTTATCTTAAAAAATGGATTTTTAGGAACCTGCCCAAAATCAATTTGTCTCCTGCAAGAACAAATTGTCCTTTAGAGGTTAAAAAAAACTAAAAACTCATAAAAAGTGCTTTCCACCTAGGACAAAAATGACCCATCCAAGGGGAAAATTATCCACCCAAGGGAAAAATGATCCATTTAAGGAAAAAATGGTCCACACAAGGGGAAAATGATCCATCCAAGGGAAAAACGATCCATCCAAGGGAAAATCATCCATTCAAGGGGCTAAGTAGTGCCTACAATCTCCAAGCAATTTGCTTCACCATTATATGCTTTCTGTCATGGAACGTGGCGTTGGAGGCCTCTTCGTATTGTAGTTTTAGCGTGGATTAATTTGTAACTAATCTACGGGTTTAAAGACGTACGGTGGCGCATTGCATTCATCTGTGGATGTTTTCCATCCACTTAGGGTTGTGTGTGTGTGTGCATATAGCACCGCACACGTGTTTGACTTGAAGTCTTTGTCAAGTCAAGCTCTGTGAGATAGGGTGGAGATTAGAGATTATGAGTTCTTGCTTGTAAGTGATGGTGTAGTCATTAGTAAAGGCTCCTATATACTTTTCCACTATCTTGCACTCCTTGATTCTCTGTTTGTGGCGTGCGAGACGATTGACTACATGTGATTTGTATCTCTTTTACATGATAAAGTCCCCCACTTCTTTCACTATTTTCCTCTTGATTTTGCATTTTGGAAGCGTTTAAAAGAATGAATAGAGAGTAGATAAGGAGGAAGCAACATTAGCACTAAGTCTGTGTGAGACGTTGCAAGAAATTAATACCTTCAATTTGAGCGTCTCATTTTGAGATTTGAAAGAGAGTTTTTGGACCCTCAATGCCAAATTCGGCACTCCTTCCGACCGCTGGACGCCAACCAACAAATGAAGGCCATATCCAGCGTACGACCTCTAGTCGCGGAAGGAAGATGGCGTTAACCTTGAGATGGAGTCAACCCAAGACTCTAGCGAGGACGTTGACAAGAGTAGCCTACAGGACGTGACAGCGGCCTCCCATCCACGGCTACAAGGGCATCCGAGCACTTGACACCGTAGAAGGACGACGGACAAATCCATTGGAGGTCAACGGGACCGTAGTAGACTGAGGCCTCGGGGATCATGGGCGTGCGAGCGTCAGCACGACGTCAGCCCCTAATGGTACAACCATGGGCTGCAATTGGACTGCGCACGTGTAGAACTACGAGAGGCTTCGAGCTAGAGCTAAGACTCAAGAGAGGCAGCCTGTAGGAGCAAGGCTGGTGGGGCGCGCGGCTTGAGGTGACACGTGGGCTGCGCACGGGGACGCATTTGCGTCATGTATTCATAACCCGCCAATGTCCCTTAATGTGTGTCAAATACCCTAAAACCGCTAGTTTTTAATGCATATTTCACATCATCTCTAGAATGAGCACCTTCAAAACTTAACTTTTGCATAGTTAGTTATTTTACGATTCCGATTCAGAATTTGAATTCATGGAGGAAACACAAGACTGGATGTGCAAAAATTTGCTACATTTCTAAACGTAAAAAAATCACATGTTTATGTGATTTATATTAAAAAAATAAATAAAAAAGATTAGTGTCTAAACTTTTGAGGTAGTTTGTAAGGGCAATTTT
Source organism: Bryoerythrophyllum caledonicum (assembly GCA_963971425.1). Classification (NCBI taxonomy): domain Eukaryota; kingdom Viridiplantae; phylum Streptophyta; class Bryopsida; order Pottiales; family Pottiaceae; genus Bryoerythrophyllum; species Bryoerythrophyllum caledonicum. Next base: position 18,797,938 of record OZ020521.1, on the reverse strand, counting down.
ACTTGGTTGTCAGTAAAATCTGCACTTAGCGCTGGGGCATTCTGCCATTTGTCCAATTTTAGTGTTGAATTGGCATATTGGCACGTTCGTCATCCAGTGTGTCATTTTCATTTAGAGGACTTGTTTTTTTCAACAACGTGAGTGCATTAGCTCCCTACTTCCTTAGTTTTAGACTTGGAAAAAGACACCTTTGAAAGATCCCCTTATGTTGACGCAGGTTTTTGCAACTAGTGACCATCCATTGCAAGGAGGTGCTACTAGTTCCGATCATTTTCATTTACCGCTTTTATGTTGTTGAGGGAGAGGATCCGGTTTTGATTTCAAGATTTTTGTGCGGTACCTCCTTCGGGTTGCGGGATTGTTGTCGGTGTTTTCCAGTGGCCCCAATTCTTGTTGTCTCTAGATTGTGATAGGATACTGTAAGGGTGGAGTCAAGTTCATGGCCGCAAGACCTTTTTAAGTTGGGGGTTGTGGTTGGACATGTGCTAGCCGGAGGTGATGACCGGTAAACGACAAAGTTTGGTGGTTTTGCAAGTGCAAGTTGCCCGTACATACCCTCATCATTTAGATAGTACCCGTAGAAAGATCCCGGGGTAGTTTTTATTTATGGTGACTACACGGAGTCGGTATTACCACTCCCCTCACTAGAGCGCCCGGAGAGTGCTTCCACCGCAAACTTTGGGCTAGGGTCGGATACCGACGAGGCTTTTGAGCCTGTTTTGGCGTTGAATATCGACCATAGGCTTTGGGTTTGGGGCGTGGGCACGTTTGACGACATGGAGGACGATCACCGTCATGTCGTGCGGGATGCACTCCTGAGACGGGCTATGAGCATCTTCGCGCCTAATTGGCGGCTCCGATTCCAGACCTGGATGAATGAGAAGCGCTAGCGGACGCCGTTATTTAATGATTGATATGAGGTCGAGTTATTGACCCAACATTTAAAGCTGAAGGCCCTTCAGACATATTCTCACGGGACGTGGTGTCGAGGGACTCTCCGTATCGTTGTTTAGCGTAGATTAATTTGTTACTAATCTACGGGTGTTTAGGGACAAACAACGGCGCACCACATTCATCTGTAGATGATTTTCATCCACTTAAGGTTGTGTGTGTGCGCAAATAGCGCCGCATACGTCCTTGACTTGACATCTTTGTTAACTCAAGCTTTGTGAGTGAGTTAGAGAGTATTAGTGATTATCTTTGCTTGTAAGTGATTGTTTATCATTAACAAAGACTCCGCATTCTCCTACACTACTTGCACTCACTGATTCTCCCTTTGTGAAGTGCGAGACACTAGATTATGTGAGTGATTTCATACTTGTTTTCTTCAGAGAGACATCCCGATATATCCTTCTTTAGCTATGAAATAAGAGCTAAGAAAGATGGAATTTTTTGTGATTACTTAGATTGATGCTGTAGTCCATTCTTAGACAACTCCAACGCAACAAACGGAGCGTGAGTTGGACAATTTTTGAAGAAATTGTGAGCGGTGACAATTTGCAGAGAAAAAGAGATAGCTACTGGACTTGCAGCCGACAATTTCATCCATGTTGCCATTTTTCATCCGTCATCCATTTTTTCATCCACCGGACGATTCTTCATATGCAGCCGCAGTTTTCATCTACTGTGGATGAAACTGTAATTTTGGGCAAATTCATTTTACTGTGAATTAATATCTTCCAAAATAATAACTATTGTTGGATTTTGACTTCGGATTTGAGTTTTTTAGGGGGATTTCTACCTAGAGTATATCAAAAACTTCTAATTAAATAGTTTTTCAAAATCCACATTTTTGTGGGTGTTAAAAAAATAATTAAAATAATAAATTGATCTAATCTTTGAAGTTCATTTGTGAAGGCAATTTAGCTCGGATTTGAGCAAAATTTGCTCTCACATTGCATGAAATTTGCTAAGGAGTTCATTGAAATTATTGGATTGGCATTTGGAGTTGATCTCCAGCCCTAAATGATAATTTTTAAGGACTGGATTGTGTTATTGAACACCGACTTTCAAAAATTTCCATAAAACTTCAAGTTTTGAGACTTTGGGAAACACTTTCGAGTGTTTCTCTTTGAATTGTAGGTTTGCAACTTGGGCCATCTATTGCTGGCGTGTGCCAGTGGCTCTGACCCCTTGTCTTTTTTGCGTTTATGTTGTTGGGGGAGAGAATCTGGTTTTGATTTCTAGATTCTTGTGCGGTACCTCCTTTGTACATTTGGAGTTGGAGGCCATATAGTCATATGGGAGGTGGACCATGCAACACGATGTACAGTTGCGCCCCGTTGAAGAATATTGGCGCTAACTTGTGGAGTTGGAGACTGCTCTCAACGAGAGTACGGTTGTCCAACTCTCGAGGAGCCCAAGGTGGAAGAGAGTTTCCTCGGTGAAGACTCTAGGAGCAAGGGCATTGCCGTTGTGGCCAAACGGTCTGGCATCGGGGCCATGTCATGTTTGGCCGTGGCAACACGTACGGCATTGATGGCAGTTGGCGATCCGCCAACCTTCAATCCTTTGGTGCAATTCATGGCGTATTTGGAGGTGGAGTACGGAGGATTCAAGCGTGATAAGATGCAGCACATCATGGAGTTCCGCCGAAGAAAGGAGGATACCCCATGCACTATGAATACCTAGTTGGCGTAGTTGTCAACGGAGGCCGATGATGTGTTCACGAAGCGCCAGCTGGTGAAGATCTATATTTCAAAGCTGGATAAGCAAATGGCGGAGTTGATTAGTCCACATCTTCTTTTCCGGTATCACAAAAACGCCACTTTGGCACAGGCGTTCGCTGAGGTGGAGGCGCTTGGTTGAGCATTGGACGTGAGCGAGGCCACAAATTTGGTCACGTCGATCGTGGACGCTCCTTAGCCTAAGAAGCTTGCGACCGCGATCGATAGCTTGGCCGAGGCACAACCTGAACATGTTGTACATTCTTGGGCTTGTAGAGATGCAAGTCACACTAACACAGACCTCAATTGCTCCAAGAAGAAAGGGGCAAGCACGGTGAAGGCTAAGCCCAAGACCGAGGCGGCGAAGACTGTAGAGAAGGCTAAGGGCAAGGGGAAAAAGGTTGTGACATGCTCTCACTGTGGCAAATTGGGCCACAGTGATGAGAATTGCTTGGCTCTATACCCAGAGAAGCGCCCAGGATCTTTCGTTGCTCAATCGGATGCTGTGAAGAAACTTCAGGCCAAAATGGCACAATTGTAGAAGCAGATGAGTGCGATGGCTATTTTAGGAAAATGGTCGATACACAGCCTCCGATGAGGGATCATGGCTCACCTTTAGCTCTAGATTACTATTTCTATGGTGCTTCAGTGGAGTAGGTGCAACAATTGCCACTCGTGCTCAGACTACCGCACAGGCGGTGGCACCTTCTCCCTCTATGCTAGGTGGTAGTGGCCGTCCACACCACACGGGTTTGCCGGACCACATTGGTCAGTCTCGGTTACCTCTTTCGTTCAGCATCGCAAATGTGGCGACTTCTACTGCCGCTCCGACTCCGACCCCGGTCCCACCGATTTCTTCTAGTTGTGGAGATGCTGCACACACCATGGAATATAAGGTGTTGCAGTTGCCGGTGTTTGCCGGTGTAGACTTTCTGACACCGGATTTTCAACCATCCGGTGTATACCATTTGGAGGGTAGTATGTTGGAGGGCAAGGTGCCTATGCCATTGTTGAAGGTGTCGTAGGCAATGACCGTTACACCCATTGAGGAGGATTTGGTGGCAATGCGGGCAACGTTGGCGGCGCAGGCCATTTCCGCGTTTGAGGCCAACGCTACTCCCATACCTACGGAGCACACCTCAAAGTACAATCCTTGATCTCTAGAGTGGCTTATTTGTCTGACATTGCGGCCCGGTCGGCATAGGAGCGACGCAGTGTGCGTCTAGGGGTGGTACGCTTGGTAAACGATGACGGAGTCGTGGTGGTTAGTCGTACGGACGGCAACCCCACCCGAGCTACCCCCCTATATGTTATGTTGGACTCCACAGCTCAGCCAGTGATGATTCGCAAGCAGCTAGCTCGAGATTTGGGTCTAGGTGCTTCGGACCTTGAGCCTTGCGTATTTATGATTGTTACATCGGTTGGAGGGATAGAGAAGGCCATGGGCTACACCCGACATCCGTTGCAGTTGATGTTCGGCGTGGGATCTGGTCCTTTCTTCTCTCACGTATCTCTCCAGTGCGCTGTGACTCGCGCCACCAACTATGATATTTTTGTAGGTCAACAGGCGTTTTATCTCCTCGGTTTTGGGGTAGGTAACTGGATGGAGGAGGCCTAGATTAGGCCTAAAATGGTTCCGGTGATGGCATAAAATAGTTCATTCTGGTTGTCTTTGCAGCTAGCGCCGTGACTTCCACAACAGATGTTTCTTTCGGATGCAGTGCTTTGGCATCCAATTTGCCATGTGGTTCTACGCTTTTGGAAAAGACATATGCTATTATGTTGGGGGTAGTGGAATTACGTGAGCATAGATCAATACTAGTTCTTGCACGTCATTGCAAGGATCCCCGTCCTCTTTGGAGAACTCAGTTGGAGCTTACACGCCGCAGTGGAGAGATTGTGGATGCTATCAAAGCTCCACAGCTTTCTGTGGACTCTTCTGCTCTGTTGGTGGCTCACACTATTCATTGGCGACGACCGGGTGAGGGTATTACCCTTGTGGAGCTATTTGCCGGTATTGATACGTGGCTCGCGGCTAAGTTAGAAGCCGGGCTCAACGTACGCCAATATTTCCACGTGGATAGTAGCTTTGCAGCCAACCGTGCTGCTCACCATCACATTCAGCGTCTTCTACTGTTGTATCTGGAGCAGATACTACCTCCTACAATTCGAGGGTGTTTTGGCAAGTTGCTAAGTGATGTCACATTGATCAGTGAGGATGATCTTTGCCGGTTAGGTCACGCGGACTTGGCGATTGCCGGATAGCTTTGCCAAGGCCATTCACGGGCGAGCAGTCAACATGGCTTGGATGATCCACGGTCGGGTCTCTTTGCGGATTTGCTCAGGCTCATTCAAAGGAGGACTATCCACCAATTGACACGACCAAGGTACAATTTTGAAAATGTACCACCACTGGGGGATACACGGATGAAGGTGCTTGAGGATGTAGCATACATCAATCATCTTCTTGGTCCACCTATGTGTGTTAATGCCGCGGCGTTTAGCTCTAACTCCAATCGACCATGTTAGATTTGTACCAACATGGCATCATCGGCGACTCTCACATCTTTATTTGCTTAAGTGCAACAGCCCATGCGCCGCGAGGTCGATGATATCATGGACAATCATCGTGTTTCCATAAAGGTCTTCAAAGATGATGAACCACTATTTTAGTCTAGTAGTTTGTAATTCTCAAAGTTAACCAAAACAAACCTTAAGCGAGCCCACCTAACCTGATCGTTTCCAAGGATTTTTATCGTGCATCAAAGTTTTTAAATCTTAACAACACTTCACACTTAATACCATAGCCCACCCCGGAGGATGGCTTCCCCGGTACCTTAGTAACCGGTAACAAGTAACCACAAGTGTTTAGTTTAAACTGTGTTGAGCGTCAGAGTAGTTTTCCAATAAGTTTTTTACAGTGCCTGAAAAGTCACTGCTCAAAAAGTTAGTCCCCTCTCACTTGTTCGGGTCAACTTTGGAAACGTCAGTGTTACCGATAGAGCCATGTTATCAGGGATGGATTAGCTCCGTGATGTGCCTGACCCTCCACCAATCTCCCTATCAACATATCACAAACTCCGTTCCGGCCCGGAAAACATAAGTATACCAGACAACCAGTGTGCTTTCTCTAGAACACTTTACTAGACTAACGTGGATGTAGGTATCTCACGTTTCTAGTGACACAACTAAACAAAACAAAATTGCAATTTACTTCTCAAGTGAGGGGATGACTCTATGCTAGGAGAACAAGGATTTTCTTATGTAGATAGTTTTTCGGGAGACTAGAGAGACCGGAAAAATGACAGAAAATTTAGGCAAGACTAAGGCGGGAAGGAATATGGAGAACTAAAGATGACTTGCCACAAGGCCGGGCCAATGGAAAGTGAGAAAACGGACATAGAACATATGCACTAGTAACAAGAATTCAAGATTCTAGGACACACAAGATCTAAATAGAGTCTACCGGGAGACCTTCTATAGATCGAGAAGAAAATGTAATCGGGAATCATCATGGGGAACGAAAATGAGAGCAACAAGTGAAAGAAGAGGATTTACAAACAAGCAACGCCTATGAACAAGAAATACCTAACAATTGGTAAGAAACACTTTGTTTCACAATTCTTGTCACCTCCTTGTTGCACCCGCACAAGAGTGAGCTACCAGAGTGATCAATTCACGAACCACCGGTTGAGGAGGGTGGTTGAGTTTTAAAACCCAATCTTCCACCCCAACCGACGTGAAAGAATCACAACCCAGCTAGCCACCACCTACATGTAAACATTTTTTAGGATTCCTTTCTAGATTGGGGGTCTTTGTTGGAAGAGGCAATTTTGCCTCAACTCCGGGCAATTTAACAAGGTAGATATTCCAAGATTTTCTTGACTGCATATCTCATGCACTTGAATGAGCATCATGATTGGTTAGAGCCGGAAGACAAGAGAATGTGGAGACAAGGGATGGCTCCTCAAGATCATGGGGTAGAAGTCCACTAAGGTTACTCACTTTTGGGCAAAAAAAAATATACTCCAGAGTATATTTGTTTTAGAGCCCTTTGTTAAATTGTTGTTGAATGCCAACCGTCCATTGATTAGGTGTAAAGAAATCATGGCCAATAAAATGTTAGGTAAACAAAAAATATCTTGAAGAAAGTGCTGATATTTTGGACTTTGTGTTGTCATAACACATGTCGTTTTATAGGTGGCCCAACCCTTTCCCAAGATGAGTACATTGCATACTGCAGAGACTGAAGATATACCAAATATACTACGCAGTATATATGTTGAATCAAGGCACCAAAAACTAGGTTTTGAAGAAAATGATGGAAGAAAAAAGTTTTTTTGAATTTATTTATGTACCAAGATAGATTTTTGTATACTAATGTAGGTTGGATAAGAATTTGGAGCAAAAATCAACATTAATTTCTTATTTAGGCTTCTTGAAAAAATAGCTTATTTTTTACCAATAAAAGCCAAATTAAGTTTTGGATCTAGAATTTTGAATTATAATGTAGGAGCACATTATGATACGAATGCCTTCCAAAAAAATTCGAAGTATTTTACCTCCTGAAACTCTATAAAAAAGTATATTTGTCTGATTTGAGATACCCGTGACATGTTTGTAGTAATGATAGATATACTTCTATTGGCCAAACCATGGGCCGGAACTCTAATTTTTTACAATTCTCATATTGCTATTGAAGTAAGCAATTACATTTCATTAGAAGAATTCCAAAATCAAACCTACATTGGCACTAGGTAACAAACGAAGGCTCGTGACTTGTCCCTACTCCATTTGTGACAGGTTTTTCATACTAGCTTAGTCGACCAAGACCCCATGCTCTCAAAGATCATGCTCCCGAGGCCTTTCTCCAACACACTAAGCTACGATTGGCGTAACCGACAATTCCACGGGAAGCTTCATTATCTCAGGCAATCTCGAACGAGAGTAGGTCCTCCCGGTCTCACTCAGAGAAACCACCACCACCCCGGCCATCCAAGAATCTCACTCTCGTAGAGATAATAGCCAAATTCTCCCGAAAATTGACCTGGGATGTCCAGCAGATGGAGATGGAGCTTTTGGAGGCAAGGAGTCTTCGGAGGGCTCTCTGGAAGGTACCTAGAGTGGAAAACACCTGTGACATCTTGGCTGCAGCCAGGGATGAGCGGGAACAATTGACCAAATTGAAGAAAGATCTCCGGACATCTCAGAAGGAGCATCTTGACACGAAGGTCAAGGCTCAAGAAACCATGGTGGCACTGACCAAGTTACTTGCCGGACAAACAAGTGCCACCATGCCATTGCAAGCCCGGAGCCCACCCTGGAAGAAGAGAAGATTTGTCTATGACAATTCTCTTTCTTCACAAGAGGATGATCCACCCACTTAATGTCCAGTGACTTGAGCGGGTTCTCCATCTTCTAAGGAGTGGGGTGTGAAAGTCTACAAGAGGAAACGAGGCTTCTCGATAAAACCTCCTGGGAAGAAACCGGTTGACCTTTCTTTCTCACCACCGGATTCTTTGGTTGAGTCTCCACTAGCTATGCTTGTTGAGCCAGTGGAGACTCCTCATGTATCTTTAGATACTCCCAATCCACCGGTAGACCTCCCGATTGAGACATCCAACCTTCCGATGGATTCTCTTGACCATGTATCCGTGGGTACTCCCAATCTTCTAGTCAATCCCCCTATGGATGAACCATGACATAATTTCACTCATCCGAATGAGTCTTCCGGTTGAGCCTTTGTTATATGTTATGTGTTGTAGTTGATTTATCCCATCGGTTGATGGGATGTTGTTCAGGTTGCTAGATTTAAATACTAGGGTGAGAGTAGTGATGTCGATGGAGCCCCATTATGCACTCAGTCGCTAGCACTTGAGTGGTTTCTTTGGCTATCTACTTTTGTTAGGGAATGTTTTATCGGTCTTGAATTGAGAGTCTTCCGGTTTACCGGTCTACTGATAATCTGCCGGTGACTAGGCAGCCCTTGAGCTTAGGATCTAGATGCCATTTCCACCTTTTGGAGATTTTGTTTTGGACGGTAGCTAGTAGCCTTTGTGTACTTAAGGAGCCTTGGGCTCTTGGTTTAAGTACTCTTTTCTTTGTTTTTTTGCTTCTGTCTTGCCTTCATTGCTTGTGTCTAGAGTCTTTGTTGAGCTTGTGTGAGTAGAGGGGGAGAAGATTGAGTCCTCCTAGTGAGTCTTTCCTAGACTATTGTGATTCTTGTATCTTCTTTGTTTGATTCATCAGGTGTCATTGTAGTTGGAACCTGGCTTTGTGTCACAGATTTATCGGGACTATTTTCCGGTAGATTGTGAAGGTCGGTAAACTAGCTACAACCTTTTAACTCTTTCAAGGTATAGAGTTAGATTGTCGATATTGTGGCCGCTGGACCGTGAGAACGGAGGGCAGTGACTTTCCAGACACTACAAAAACTTATCGGCAAACTACTGTGACATTCAACAGAGTATAAACTAAACATTTGTGGTTACTTGTTACCGACCACTGAAGTACCAAAGAAGCCATTCTCCGAAATGTGTTGAGGAGTTAGTTGTGAATTATTCTTAGATTTAGAGAGTTTGATACACAATAAAAATCCCTAGAAATGATCTAGTTAGGTGGATTCGCTTAAGGTTAATTTTGGTTAACTTTGGGAATTACGAACTACTAGACTACGATAGCCAACATCGTTATTTGTTGGGTCAAGCCATTGACCTCAACAACCTCATTTGGGTTTATGGCCTCTATTTGCCATTTAGCGCCGTTTGAGTGACCATCAACGCGTACTAGGGGCAGACTTTAATGGTTAAGGGGCAGCGGTGCCACATCTCCAAGAGATTGAGGAAACGGAGTTGTTTTTCTGTTTGAAAAGCATGCAGCTGAGGAGCTTCGTGCTCAGCGTATCTTTGCAGCCTTGGCCGAGGACTTCGGTCGAGAGGATGCCCGGGATATCATTGCACGGTTTAATCATCACGACACAAGATTTTTTGTAGATCGCGTGAGTGAGGAGTCTTAAGGCATTAATGCCCTTTCTGCTACCAAGTAGCAATCATCGGCCGTGCCGGTACGCGGTAAGTCTTCTACAGTGCAGATGGAGACCACGGAGTTTGATGTTTGGCCATTGAATTTGGGATCACGTTCTTATCGGTGCCGAGGCATGGGTCACTCGGTGGTACGAGCGATTATATGTTTGTATTATAGTTGTTTTGTCTTTAGTTTCCTTGATTTGGAAGGATAGAGACGCAAACGGATGCACATCCAGTTGGAAGACAACCACCTGATCTTCTGACGACCGTACAAGCTCAGTCTCTCTGAGAAAGTTGGGGTTCAGACTCGTTGTCAAGATTTGTTGGCCGCCAGCATGACTAAGCTTTCTTACGGCGAGTACGCTTGTGGCACGATTATGTCATCGAAGAAGGATATCTTTGGCAACTAGACGGAGAAGCGGATGTATGGGGATTTTAGGCCGGTCAATTGCAAGACCAAGTCAGACCGATATCCCATGCCCAAGCCGGATGAGTTGTTTAATGTGGTGGGCGACGCTAGAGTATTTAGTACTCTAGATTTGCGGTCTGGTTACCACCAATTACCATTGATGGTGGATGATCGGATGAAGACTGCATTTTAGGGAGTTGATCGGGATGGAAGAGATCAACTCCATCATTAGAAGTTTCTCCCATTTGGCCTCAAGAACGTACTTGCTGAGTTTCAGAGGGTGAGGGACCGTGTGATGACCGGTTTACCGTTTGCCCGATGCTACATTGATGATGTTATCATTTTTAGTAGCAGCTCACAAGAGCATGTGAGGCATCTTCAGGCGATGTTCGAAAGGTTACGGCAATCAGGATTGCGCTTGCACCATGGCAAATGCAAGTTCTTCAGCAATCGGTTGCCGTATTTGGAACATATGATTGGTCGAGAGGGTCTTGGAGTGCAGCAGGCCAAGGTGAAGGCATTGCATAAGATTCGTGCCTTAGTCAACGTGTCACGGCTTTGAGCTTTTCTTGGCTTGGCGAATAGCTATCGATGATGTGCCAAGAACTTTGGCTTGATTGCTAAGACATTGACTATTTTCACGGGAAAGGATCAACCATGGACTTTGGGACGAGACCAGGAGCAGACGTTTGCTACTTTGAAGCGCCTGTGTTGTGGCCTCCAGATGCTACACAAGCCTTTCAGTTGTACACATACTAGGCTGCTCTGGGATTGGGAGCTGTGGTAACTTAGAAGTATGATGAAGGACGGGAGTACGTTGTCGCATTTTGCTTCTAGGAACAACAACAACAACAATGTGGACTCCAACTATTTGCCCTGTGAGGAGGAGGCCTTGGCCGCGGTTTGGGCCATAGCCTATTTTAGGCCCTTTTTGTATGGGCAACATTTTACGTTGGTGACCGACCATCAGCCTTTGAAGTGGCTCATGGAGTCTGACAAGCTTATTGGCAAGCTTGCCGGGTGGGCTTTATTGCTTCAAGAGTATGACTTTAAGGTTGTACATTAGGCCAACATCACAAGCTTGGATGTGGATGGTCTATCTCGCAATCCAAGTCCTACAGGGGAGGATTTGACTCGTGTCAGCTGGCATGGGGACTGTGACATGGAGCCAGTCTCGGAGTAGCATGCAACGGCTTACCTCACGTTGATGACTGGCTCCGCACTGACGTTGCATGATTTGGCAACGGATGGGGAATCGGATAGGGCCCAAGTTGTTAGTGATGTGTCGGAAGATGGTCCAGTCTTGTACAAGCTACAACATGGATTACTTTCCCCAACTCTTTCTGGTATGGAGCGTGATAGAGTTGGGCAGCAAATTGCAAGGTTACGTTGGGAGAACGACCTTCTATTTCGGGTGTGGCGAGATGGGACTAGGCATATAGTGCAAGGGCTAGATTAGAGGGCTTTGTTGATACGACAAGTACACAAAGACCTAGGATATTTTAGTGTGCGACGGAAAATTCAATGTTGCGTAGCCAATACTAGTGGACCGGCATGTATCAACATGTCGCCATGTATGTTTCTCGGTGTGAAGTATGTAATCAAGTTAGATCCAGCTTCAACACCTTATCACCCAAATTGTAGCCTTTGCCCATTATTGGGCTAGGATACCGGTGGTCTTTGGACTTTGTTGGTCCACTTGTCGTAAATCCATGCGGAGCCAAGTATGTCTTGGTGATGTAGGAGCATTTCAACAAGTGGATTGAGCTCGTGGATCTTCCGCAAAACTCTTCAGAGTTGGCGGCCATGGCATTCCTCGACCGGATATTGGCTTGTTTTGGAACCCAATCTGAGGTTTTGACAAACGAGGGACGTGAGTTCCTTGGGGCTTTTGAAGCTCTGTGTATCAAGGCTTTGATTGACCATCGTACGAATTCCCGGAATCATCTGAAAGCGGACGATTTGGCGGAGCATGTGGTTTAGACCGTAAAGCGAGGCCTATGGAAGTATGGATTGCTTCAAAGTGGCCACCGTGGTTGAGATCCAATGATACCATGGATTGCCATGAGGTACCGGTTTACCGGCAGGCTTCACTAGCTGCTTTCAGTTTGTATCAGTTGTTGTACGGGCGGGAGCCAATTTTACCAAGTTCTGTTTGGGAAAAATTGGCTTCGGTTGGGAATTTGGATGATTCGGAAGTGTGAGCCAAGTGTCTACGGGATCGAACGGAGTTTTGCAAGCGAGCTATGCTAATGGCCATGGAGATCTTGTCAATCATTCAACACATTGACACCTTACGGCACGCTTGTATTCGTAGCAGTGCCTACCGACTTCAGCTGCATCGTTTCTCCTTGATGGATTACATTTATCTACAGCGTGAAGCGCCGACGTCGTTGAGCATTAAGGTTGGGCGCACCATTTCTTTGTGTAAAGGATGTGTTTCCCAATGGCATCTTGTTGCTGGAAGGCAAGGATGGCTGGGAGTGTCGGGGGAACTCTTAGAATTGTGCTCCCTTCCATTTATCCATTGATGGCTCCGTTCATCCGGAGTTGGCGGTTGTTCCCAACGGCCTTCCGTGTTTCATGTGTGATGAAAAGAAGGACGCAACTACGATGTTGTTGTGTGACCATTGCCAACGTGGTTGGCATATGGCTTGCTTGACGCCGCATCTTTCTACTTTACGGTCCGGGGATTGGACTTGCCATTGTTGTTGGAGGTCTTCAAGCTATGTTTCACCCGATAAAACGGCTTGAATTCCTCGTGGACTTGTCATTGTGTGGTGCGTTGCCATCTAGTTGGAGTTCTTGGTTTCGATTCAAAGATAGGCAATGTGAAGATTGACAAAGGGATTGGCAAAAAAGTTGTCGAAGGCGATTAAGGATGGGGCTCACATTGCACCCGGCCTACTCTCTCTTCGTTACTCCTCCATATGCTTATTGATTCGGCAATGGGCGACATCTTCAACCGGATGCGTACAATGGTTGAAGCGACCTCATCGTGGCGTTTAGTTTTGTTAGTGTTGTTTGGTTCTAGCTGGATAGAGGGTTTCTTTATCAGTTAGGAGGGGCGCTTGAGGGTGTACTATGTATACTTGTTTTAGTCTATGTTTTTGTCTATTTGACGTTGGTTAGGACTCTGGATTTTTTGTAGTTATCCATCTTTCTTTACACGACAGCTGTCATGGGACGTGGCCTCGAGGGCCTCTCCGTATCGTAGTTTTAGCGTAGATTAGTTTGTTTCAAATCTACTGGTGTTTAGAGACGTACGGCAACGCACAACACTCAAATCTGGATGATTTTCATCCACGTAGGATTGTATGCGTGTGCGGATAGCGCCACACACGTCCTTGACTTGATGTCTTTGTTAGGTCAAGCTTTGTGAGTGAGTTAGAGAGTGTTAGTGATTACCTTTGTTTGTAAGTGATGGTGTAGTCATTAGTAAAGGCTCCGGATTCTTTTATACTACTTGCACTCGTTGATTCTTCCTTTGTGGAGTGCAAGATGCTTGACTACTCTTGTGATGTATTAGTTTTTTTTAGAGTGTACTACGTATACTTGTATTAGTGTATGTTTTTTTGTTTATTTGATGTTGGTTAGGACTCTCGATCTACTGTGATTATCGATCTTTCTTTACACAACGTACTATTGAGTCCACTTCACAAAACTTATTATAGCTCAAGAATGCTTGTTTTTCTGAGCCCAAGAATTGTTTGACTTCAAGGGTATTCGGTAGACCTACTGTGACAAAAATTAGTACATTTAACTTACACACAAGGAGCTTTAACTGGGATTGCACACAAATTGAGCCAAAAACAACCATGTTGGCTCTGAAGGGTGAAACATAATTTATTTGACTGATGAGTCAAGTCCAATATTATAGTGCCCCAGTGCAAAAGACCAATGAGCATCATGAGAAAATGTACTCGTACCATTTTTTCTCAAAGCGTAGTACCAATTCTTTATCATAGTTTTGGAATCAAAATTTCAATTTATTTTGATTTATGTGAAATAAATTGATGTAGATTAATTACAGAAATGAGTCTATTTATTTGATTGTAACGGATCTCCTTGGAATATTAACGGCTACATGAGATTCTCAAGTTCCTAATCAACCAATAATTCATCTCATAGAAGGATAAAGGGTGGCCTTAGTGTGAAGCTCCACATGGCATGTTCAAACCCTATGCCTCCTGAGTAGAGTTTTATAGAAAAAAAAATAAAAAATGAAATCTTCATATATGGCACATAAAGTTACAAAGGATATATAGAAAGAACTATTTTTAAAAGATATTTGTTATCATTAAGAATTTATGCCATTTACAATTTGTCTTTCAAAAAGAATTTTGCATAGTTTTGACATTCATGATTGTAAAAGGATCAACATAACTAAAATACAAAAGGGCTTGCAAAGCATGGCTAATCATGTAGAATTCAAGAATATTCAATTTTATCATTTTTATCTTATGAAAAATAATTAATGGCATAGAAGAGGAGTGTTGGATTTCCATATTCATTCAATCTTCACTAGGGACAAAAGGCAACAATGTTGAGAACTTAGGTGTGAAGGTGTAGAGTTATTCCAAACCTTTGTTGCAACTTGACTAGGCAAACTTCATAGGCTCCCAACGTGGCATGTAGTGGTATTATATGCCTCTCAAATGGACACAACATGACACTATAGTCTAACCTTGATAATATCACACTTGTTGATAGAACACCTTGATATTGTCATCCAAAACCTTGAAACCAATTTTCCTAATTCAAAACCCTCATGTTAATATCCCTATCACCCTTGATAATATCACTTTTTTTTCCTTCAAAATTCGTAGTGTAAGTTTCACAATAACAAGTTGCATAGTTGAATAAGTGCCGGATGAATGATATATTGGTCATATGTCCGGCTCTTGGGCTTAAACCCTCGCCAAGCGTTGCCGAGACTTTCGTCCAAAACGAAAGCAGAACTTCATTACAACATATAAATAATAGAATCAACAGTACAGATTCAACAAAAGTAGAGGCTAAAATTTGGGTAGGGATTTGCTTCCCCTAGCAGGCTCGCCTACATTTGTAGGCTCATCTTCTAGCCCATCCCATGATGGTTTAGAGTCGAACCCTTTTTATTGCTTGCCTGCCTATGAGTTGGCCCTCGTCCCTTGTCTCAAATCCACCCGTCATACTTGCCTTGTCTATTGCCAAACGCTCATGTCTCAAAATCCCGTGTTCTTGTGGAACCATGTCCCAAAATCCCATATCGCCAAATCTACCCTCGTTTGAACCCAATTTTCCATGGTCATTGTCCTGTCACAACTCCTTGATGTCCTGTTATAGAGCATCCACATGTGCCTTTGAAATGCACGGCTTTGGTCCTAATTTAGGCACAATGTCCGTCTCCGATTGTTGCCCTCTAATTTTGTTTTGTGCATCTCCATCGATTCATGTTTTCATTGCCCGACATGAGGTATATTCTGTGGTGACTTATATCATGTGAAATTTACCATGTCCCGTGGTCATGGGCTTAGTGAAGAAAATGAACAAACACTATATTCATGCCGGTCCTCGACAAGAATCAGAGTTCTTCTTCTTGTGATATTTACCTTCAATTTTTGTGAGAGTTTGCTAGTTTTTTAAATTTGTTTGTTATTTTGTTAAAAAAAGATTTTTTCTATTTTAAAAAAATTAAAAATCACATTGTGCATAAATTCCCCAAATGTGATGTTATGAATATGTCACACCTTGTTTATATCACACTTCTCAGTGAAATGGAGGGTGTGATATTATCAAGGTCAGACTCTACAACTTTGAGCAGAACACCCATTATTCCATTCACTTTGAATAAGAAAAATTTGCCTTCAACTTGCACCTAACAACCAAACTCCTGGTTCTCTCCATTTGGAATAGGTCAAAGTTGCTTTTTGGTGTTGAGAATGCCTCAAAGTTCTCAACCAAACCTTTGGAGGCCACCACGCACATCAACAAGTTGCATCACCACCCAAATCTATGTGCCCGGGAGTTGTACTCTTACCACCAACCACACATCTCTCATCACTTGCCCACCTTCTCCAAGCTTGGTGTAAAAAAACCCCAACAGCCAACACAAAAATTAAGAGACTTGCACAAGGAATGTAGGGCTGGATTCTGGGTTATGGTGCCCACATTGCAGAAGAATGGTCCCAACTCCTCAGTGCAGAGGTCAGACTTTCTCCTGATGATAACCTACACTTTTTGCCCTGGTACTTATCTTCAATCCCATTATCATCATCGTCATCATCATCATGGATGCCATGTAAATTTAGTATTGCCAGGATCCAGGAGTCCCATGGATCATGGGCCCGGCTGGTGAAAAAGGCTCACCCCTAGATATCCTAAACTACTCAGTGGGTGAAGGGATAAGCACGAAACCCCCCTATTTGTGTAAAGAAAAAATCGAGAATTGGGGGGGGGGGTGAAAAGTCTACCCAAATTGTGGACTGCTGTTACTTATTCCCAGTCAATTCATACCTGGCCAGCTATTATGAGCATCAAACACCACTGTACTTGCATCTACTTCTTACATAGATCTTTACCCCCACATTTTATGCCCCCACAACTTTCGTATCATGTATTTTATTCGTGTATTTTATTCGTGAGAGTTGTGCCCGCACAACATTCTTTACTTCTCCCCAGCCATGAGAATATTCTGGAAACTGTACTTTTGGAAGGAGGAGGAGATTTGTTGTGGAATTTGCCCCGGTGGTGGGGAACCTAATGAGTCAATTTCAACAAGTTTTTATTGCTTGCATACCTTTGTGAAAACTTTACAAGATGTGTTGTACTTTCACTCCTCCAGGGCCAGGGAGAATTGACCCCTCGCTCGTCCTTACCCAAGGTGGCCCCGTCTTAATTGCATGGGGTCATTTTTGTGGTCCTCATATTTTGGGGGGTCCAGAGGCTTTTTTTGGATTTAAAAAAATAAATTTGGGGCCTACTGCCATTGTTTACCCTAAATGACTCTCCCTTGCTATAAATAGGGCCCCATCTAAAAACTAAATTGGGGCCAGGTTTGGCCCCACCACCTTGTGGCCACCTCCGGTAAGGACGAGCGAGGGGGTCACTTCTCCCTGGCCATTCTTCCAGAGGATGGTATTATTTACCTGTGTTCAGGTAATAATCTTTTATGAATATGATTAAGATCATGAATTTGTAAATTTTGCAAGTTTCATCCACTTTGATACATTGTTGATGTATCTTTTATTTCCTTGGCAAAAACAAACCTAGCAACTCTTTTACTTCCCACCAAGCCCACCTATTTGGCCTATAGTTGTTATTTTTTTAAGTTTGTTGTACGATGCATGAATGACGTGCCGCATAGCAAAGACGAAGACTGCGAGGACCTCAGTCCTCTCCGGAGATGCTCAGGTTCTAAGGGGCACCGGAAGGATCGAGATCGGGTTGTTGTGAAGGTCAAGGAAGAAATGCCGAGCGACCGGCGGATGATAAAGGACATCCAGACCAGCCTTGCGGCCATCAAGGTTCAACTGGCGGACAATAACAAGCCTCGAAGAACTATTCCGGTGGTACGGAACAATGTCTGGTGCACCCGATGCGGACAATCCGGTCATTACCTGAACGAGTGTCCACATGTACCACACAAACGGGTACAGTTTGTGGACTTGGAGGGGACCGTATTCTATGCTGCCTTAGAGTACGAGGAGGAGGAACCAAACATGATACTTGTATACCAGATCGCTCTGACCTACGGACGGGGGAGGGGACTACAACCGATGCCGAGATACCGGAATCTCACCGGAAGACAGGGGATTCCTGGACAACCTTCCGGAGATCCGCAGGAAACGACCGCGTACCTACGACGTCCTATGACGGCGGAGCATCAATACTGGCTCTGCTATAACTGTGGCAAACTCGGACACTATTCTCCGGAATGCCCGCTGAAAGGAGGTCAAGGAGCACGACTATAGTTGCCTTGCCAAAATTGTGGGCACTACGGACACATCGCACAAAACTGTCAGCATCCGCCGAAACCAAAGCCAGTGTACATGCAAGTTGATGTGCCGCCCAAAGAACAAACCGCCTTAAACTACGGTGACAAGAAAGGGGTGGAGAATTCGAACACCTGACGGTGTTCGGTGGAGTAGCCGGACCGGCTAGAGAGCAGGATTCAACAGATCAGTACGCATAGCTCCATCCGAGGCCGGACAGGAAGGAAGAAGGCCCAAATTGTTAAACGGACGAAAGCCGCTGAGAGAACGAACCGAGTTCCGGAACCATCGGATAGTTCCGGAAGTTCGGAAGTGGAGATTCTTCCGGGAGTAGCAGAATGGGAAAAATGGGTAGAAGATCCAATTCTTACTTCAAACATTGCTGCAGAAGTTCGAGAGGAGCTAAACCGGAATTAGGATGAGACAAGACGAACGGTAAGATTCCGGGAACCCCTTACCCTGGTGCAACCGGAACTCAAGGTGAAGGTTGACAAGTACGATATCTTGCAAGATATCCAGGAGCAGAAGGCCAATGATACTATTGGTCAACTTCTGCATGATAATGTGAATTATCAAAAGCACTTAAAGGCTGCTTTGGTGTGGGAGTTCAAAACTCCCACTTGATCGCCCCTACCAAAAAGATTAGTTAAAATAGTGTTTTTAATATTAATTAGATAGAAAAGTAGTTAGCGTTTGTGTGGAATTAGATTAGATAACAAATAGCGAAAGTAGTGAAAAGCTTAACTCGTTAATTAGCATTATAGTGGTGATAAAACCGGGTCTTAAATTAATTAGTTTTGGTGCCCGGAAAACCTAAAAGAGGATGTCCGGGAAAGTCTCCGGGACAAAGTTCCAAATCACTACTTAGTGCTAACTTAATTAGTAAAGTCTTTGCCAAATACATAGACTATTTAGTAGTGTTTCTTTGTAGTTTAGTTATTAGGTTTTCTTTCTACTTTAATTGTTGTAGAAAACTTAAATTCTTATTTGAAAGAGTAAGGATTTAATTTTACATGAGACAAAAATATAAAAAGGAGAAAAGAAAAATAAGAAAAGAAATTAAAATAAAATAAAATACATACCCGGTATCAACTCGGGTATGAATTAGCCCGGGTACCAACCCGGGTATGGGCTGATACCCGGGTACCAGGGTATCACCCGGGCAGCAGCCCGGGTAGCTCCAGCCGCCTCCAATAGCCCTTCCCAAAATTTCCCTCCCCAATTTTTTCCTGTCTCCAGAAGTTTTCCTGTCTCCTCCAGGGACTCTTCTCTCCCCCTCCTCAAAATTTTTCTCCCCCCCCTCAAATTTTCTCCTCTATCTCCCTCTCTTGTTCTCACTCTCTCATACTCTCTCGCTCTCTCTCTATTTGTTTGTTTTGCAGTTGGGGTTTTGAAGAAGAAGAGAAGGAGGTGCAACAAGGGTGCAAGTTGGAGTTTCGAAGGGAAGATTTGAAGAGGAGGTGGTGCAACTAGGAGGAAGAAGAAGAGGAAGAGGTGCGCAAGCTAGGGTTTGGTGGAAGAGGAGCGCGAGCTAGGGTTTGGAGGAGAGCTAGGATTTGCGGAAGTGGAGGAGATTTGTGGACAAAGCGAGAAGATAAAAGAGACAAAAGAAGGAGGTTGCGGGTGCAACAACAAAGGTGACTCTTGCCCATGTTGGGTTTCTTTAGTTTGTGCAAATTTTTTGTTTGTGAATTTTTTCCTCTCTTTTCTACCGGGGTGACTCCCTGGTAACATCCTCCCCGGTCTAGAGAAAAAGTCCCCCCCGAGGACTTCACCTAGACCTCATTGTGTTGTTTACATGTGTAGTTGTAGTTGATTGTCCTAGCCTTGTGGTAAGTTGTTATCTTGAGTTGTCTCCCTCCTCCTATCATTTTAGGTCTTGCCCACAATTCCTATATTTTTCCCGGTCTTCCCGGTCAACCGGGAAGAATTTATTTCTAAGTCCTCTTCTCATTATCATTATATGTGACCTTGTGTTGTTAGTATGTTGCTAGATCTGTGAGACACCCATATCCACATACTTTAGTAAAGTGTTCCGGAGTTGTCTACCGGCTGACCGGTAGACTTGTATTTCTGGGCCGGACCGGAGTTTGTGACAAGTTAATAGGGAGATTGGTGGAAGTACAAGCATTTTGAGGATTTTGTCCACGCGGGACAACATGGCTCTCCAGTGAGTCGGATGGATTTCCCATCCTTCAAGGAGTGGGGCTTGAAGGTCTATGAGAGAAAAAGAAGCCTCCCGGTAACTTCTACCGGGAAGGAACCGGTAGACCTCCCTTCCTCAACCCCGGAGTCCTTGGTGGAGTCCTCTGTGGCTATACTAATTGAGCTTAAAGAGATTCCGCATGTATCTATAGATACACCCAACCTTCCGGTGGATACCGCCACTCCACCGGTAGACCTCCCGGTGGATATTCCCAATCCATCGGTAGACCTCTCAGTTGAGATATCCGACCTCCCGGGGGATTCTCTTGACCATGTTGGTACTTTCAGACGTAGTGACAATCCCTACATGTCTCAATCGGAAGAGTCTTCCGGTTGAATCTTCGTTATATGTTATGTGTTGATTTACCTCACCGGTTGGTGAGATGTTGTTTTAAGTTGCTAGAATTACACACTAGGGTGAGAGTAGTGATGTCCATGGGGCCCCATTGCGCACCCGGTTACTACCACTTGAGTGGTTGCTCCGGCTACTTAATTTTGTTAGGGAAAGATTCACCGGTCCTGGGACCGGGAGTCTGCCAGTTTACCGGTCTACCGGTAATCCGCCGGTGACTAGGCTACCCTTGATTTTAGGATCTAGAGGCCGTTTTGTCCTATAGTGGAGCTACTTTTGGAGGGTAGCTATTGACTTTAGTGCACTCCTTAGATGCCGTTTTGTTCTTTTGGGGTCTAGTTTTGGAGCATAGCTATTGACTTTAGTGCACTCTTTAGATGTCATTTCCACCTTTTAGGGATCTAGTTTTGGAGGATAGCTAGTGGCCTTTCTATACTAAAGGGCCTTGGGCTCTTGTGTTATGTTCTCTTCTCTTTGTTGATCTCCTCGTGTCTTGCCTTCATTGCTTATGTCTAGAGTCTTTGTTGAGCTTGTGCGAGTGGACCGGGAGAGAGTTGAGTCCTCATAGTGTGTCTTTGCTAGGTGTGCAAGGTTGTGACTTGTTGTGTGTTAAGTGATTGAGTGTAAGTAGAGACATCCCGAGGGGCTAGGATATCTGGTTTAGATAGGTAGAATGAGGTCCGGGACTTATGCTCTAGACTTTTCATCGGTGGAACCGGAAAGAGTTGCTTTATCGAATGGGATCCGAGAAGCCCACGGCTATTTATGATAGCCTCCCTTAAGTAGAAAGTGTTCAGATTGGTGGGGAGTAGGGGGGGACATCCCCTTCTCTCGGTACAGCGGGAGACATCCCGGCTAAGCTTGAGTTCGGTGAATTCCGGGATGATTACCCTTGTAGTGGATGAGTTCTGACGATCCCCGTGGAAGGTTGTTTTGCTCATATGATTTGTTTAGTACTAACTTGTTGTAAGTCTTGTATCTTCTTGCTTTGATTCATTGGATGTGGTTGTAATTGGAACCCGGGCTTGTGTGACTGGTTTACCGGGACAAGTTCCTGGTAGATTGTGAAGACCGGTAAACCGGCTGCGACCTTTATAACTTTTTCAAGGCGTAGGGTTAGATTGTGGATATGTGGCCTCTGAACTACGAGAACGGAGGGCAGTGACTTTCCGGGCACTGTAAAAACTTGCCGGAAATCTACTCTGACGCTCAACAGAGTTTAAGTGAAACACATGTGGTTACTTGTTACCGGTTACTAAGGTACCGGGGAAGCCATCCTCCGGGATGTGCGGAGGTATTATGTGTGAATTGTTGTTAAGATTTAAAGAGTTTGATGCACGATAAAAATCCTTGGAAACGATCTGGTAAGGTGGGCTTGCTTAAGGTTAATTTCGGTTAATTTTGAGAATAACGAACCACTAGACTACGACATTTGGTCAACCCCCGGAGGAGGACTGCCCGTTTACCTCCGATGGTGGTTAACTTTGCGGAAGTAAAAGACTTCGGAGCTCTCGAGAGTCCTTGGAAATCGATGGATGCACAATCCGGAACGTTCCAGTGGACGGAGGATCCGGAGTCAATCTCTTTCTAGAGAACACCGCAGTCAACCTGGGCTACACCGTCTTTGAATCCACTAACCAGACTCTACGGATGGCAGATCAGTCGAGAGTAGTTCATATCGGAAAGTTATCCGGAATTCCCACTCGGATATCCGAAATAACCTGTTGCTTGAACTACCTGGTCATCCGGGTGGAGGAAGGACGATTCTTTTCCTTGCTTGTGGGACGACTATGACTGTATCTAGCCGGAGTCAAGGTCGATTGGGCACAGAAGGCCTTTTGCTTTGAAGACCCGCCGGTAGTCCTATCATGGCGGCCGGAGAAGCATCAAGGCGAGACAAGTGGCTCAGACGGGTACACCACAGACTGGACGGACCCGGAATCCTCAGACTCGGTACAGTCGTTCCAAGTTCAGGTATTCCAGGAGATCACAGAGGAAGATCTTGACTTTCCGGAACCGATTATGGAATAAGGCACTTTGCACACGCCGGAGGAAGGCACGGTTGCCCTAGAAAACCAATAGGATGACTGATCTCTAGGGTGGAGTTTTCGGCCGAGTGGATCTGGAAACAGATTGCAAAGGGAGCGCTTCTTGTAGTCCCTTCCGGATCGTCCACAACCCCGCTCTCCTGGGCGGAATTCTGGACCGCACCAGTACCGGGTAAGACCGATCAAGTTAAAACGGCTATATCTCTGGAAGATTACGAGTCAGTCAAGGTAATGGAGACTAAGAGTTTTTTCTTAGGGAAACAGCTGTCTACAGAAGAGCAAGAGGAATACATCAAATTACTCATCGAGTATGACGATGTGTTCGCTTGGACGCCCTTCGACCTCATTGGAATACCACCGGAACTGGGAGAGGATCACATTGATCTGATCGACGGAGTGATTCCTAGCCAGCAACACCAATACCGGTTGAACCCCAAATACTCCTTGATGGTAAAGGACAAGTTGGACAAGCTCTTGGAGGCCGGTTTCATTTATTCGGTCACCAATTCAGAATGGGTGGCCCCCATCGTGATTGTTCCCAAGAAGGCGGGTCTGGACGGAAAGGTAAAAATCCGGGTGTGTCAAGACTTTTGGAAGCTCAACCTGGCAACCAAGAAGGACCACTTTCCTCTGCCCTTCATCGACATGGTCCTGGACCACGTGGCCGGCCAAGAATGCTTCAGTTTCCTTGACGGATTCTCCGGATACTATCAGGTATCGATCTGGGAAGAAGATCAGCTGAAGACTACGTTCACCACGGATTGGGGGACTTACGCATTCAACCGGATGCCGTTTGAACTATGCAACGCCCTCGGGTCATTCCCAAGACTCATGATGGACATCTTCTAGGATTTCTTAAAACATTTCCTGGAGGTGTTTATCGATGATTTTACCGTCTTCAGCAAGATAAGAGAACACCTGGCCTACATCTGGAAAACGTTTCGGAGATGCCGAGAGACAAACCTCAAGTTACATCCAAGTAAATGTTTTTTTGGGATGATATCCGGATTACTCCTAGGGCATATAGTAAGCCAACATGGGATTGTTGTAGACCTGGGAAAAATCATGGTTATGTTGGCATTTCTCCCTCCACGGAATCTCCATGTGCTACGTGGATTTCTCGGCTGTACCGAATATTACCGGAGATTTATTAAAAGTTATGTCCAGATTGCCATGCCATTAACAGAGTGCTGAGAAAGGAAATCGAATACGTGCGGACGAAAGTCAGGCAAGCCGCCTTTGAGGAGCTGAAGAAGCGATTGGTGACAGCGCCATTTTGGGCCCCAACGGACTGGACGAAGGAGTTCCACGTTACGCTCGACGCATCCGGATGGTGTGTAGGAGCGATCCTCTGGCAACTAGATGAGGAGCAACAGGAAAGACCTATCTACTACACCAGCGGTCAGATGAATCCGGCGGAGAGGAACTACACAACCACCAAAAGGGAAGCCTTGGTGGTAATCTACGCATGCAAGAAGTCCTGTCACTATTTACTAGGGTATAAGGTGATTTTCCATACAGATCATGACTCCTTAAAATACCTAGTGAATAAACCGGATCTGTTCGGAGGACTGGCATGTGGATTCTCCTCCTTTACGAATGCAATTACGAGGTCAGGGTTTAAACCGGTAAGTCAAATTTGAATGCAGACTACTTGTCGCGGCAGAGAGGCCCGGAGACCCTGAATGAGCTTCAGGCATACTTTCTGGATGAGTTTCCGGACATCGCGACTCCGATAGACAACCCCCAATCCGAAAAAAATCCTTGTGTCCGGGAAAAGTTCGGTTTACATGTTGAAAGAGGAAGAAGAACCGGAAGTGTTGCGCATACAGGAGTACCTTCGTACCCACCGCTACTCGGATGGATTAACCCAGGAAGAGAAGAGTGTTTTTCAACATCGGGCAACCCCTTATTCAATGATCAGAGACATACTCTTCTGGATGGGACCGTACGATGTGCTAAGGCGATGCGTGGAGCCTAAGTTCCGGATTACAGTTATCTGGAGTTTACATGACGGACCGGCTGGAGGTCATTTTGCCGCCGTCACTATCGTCGAAAGAATCTAGAGCGCCGGATATCGGTGGCAATACCTAAATCGGGACGTCCGGAGCTTTATCCAGAGCTGTGACCCATGCCAACGTATCAGAAATCTCACTTTCCGGAATCTTTGGCCAATGACCCCAATTGTACCATTGGTACCTTTCGAGAAGTGACAAGTCGACTTCATTGGCCCGTTCTAGCCTTTAGGAAGTGAGAAGCATCGGTACATTATACTGGCAACGGACTACGCCACAAAATGGTAGAGGCTAGAACAATTCGGAAGAACGACGCTGAAACATCGGCAAGGTTCATGTTCGAGTGAATCATGCTGAGTTCGGACATCCGTTGGAATTGGTAAGCGACCGAGGAACCCATTTCTTAAATGAGGTTGTAGCTGACGTAACCGGACGGTATGACATCCGACACCGGAAGACGACTCCATACAATCCGAAAGCAATCGGGTTGACGGAACGCGCAAACGGCATCATCTCCAAGATCCCGACCAAGGTGGTCACTTCGCACAAGACGGACTGGGACAAGAAGCTTCACTCAGCCGTCTATGCATATAACACGGGGTACTAAAGCACCACCGGTAAGAGCCCTTCTTTCCAGTTTATGGATAGGAAGTGCTATAAGCCGTAGAGACGGAAGTAGAGACCTTCCGGATTTTGTCCTTCTGGCATGGAGACTGGGTATTGGACATACATCAACGGCTCGAGGACATCGACAATCTCTTGGAGAGCCGGATGGATGCCGTAGAAAGGACAAAGGAAACCCAAGAGAGCTGGAAGGAGGGGTATGACCAGAAATTGCCAACGGACAACGAAATTCAGGAGGACAACTTAATACTCCTCTATGACGGTCGGAATAAGGATTTTTCAGGTAAATTACATACCCGCTGGATGGGGTCCTTCAGAGTTGTTCAAATTTATGCCAATGGATCTCTTCAACTAGAAGATTTAGAAAGGAGACAGCTGGACACTAAAACTAACGGCTCTAGAGCCCGTGAGCTTGACTCGTGCTCGAGGACGCTCACGGGTGACAAAGGGGTTATGTGGGAATCCGTTCCCACAAGGTGCCGGAAGTTAACCTTAAAATCCGGCAAAAACAAAAAAATGAGTTAAGTAGATACGATAGTCTATGCTAGAATAAAACCTATAGTCGGTTTGCAAGAATAAAGATGGATGGACCCGACTGAAATCCCTAATTGAGCCTAAAGCTGCGAAACGGACAGCCGGAGTAGTTAACGGAATTCCGGGATAGTTTGTCATCCGGAACGGTCATCCGTAGCTGTCACCATCCGTTGTCATCATGAGCCGTACTGACGGCTAGACTACAAAAGGCTATGACGCAAGGGAAAACTCTTTCTTTTCATTTCTTCTTCACGTGTTGCGGTTTTGCTCCAGCGCTATCTCTCTCGCTCTCTCTCATTTTTCTAACTGCTGGCCGTTAGGGTTTGTAGTTTATACGGTTAGAATGGACGTGTGTCCGTTCGGGAGGGTTTTTGTGAGGTCGGTGCGTGTAGGGACAACATCGAGGGAAAGTGAGGAAGTAGGTACATTCGATGAAGACGGTCCATATGGCCAAGAAGAAGATAACCGACAGAGATGAGCGCGGGAAGAGAGACGAAGAACCGGCCGTTGCGATCTCGCCCTTGATACGGGTTCTTCCGGAAATCCCTCTAGACCCGGACGAGTACAACCCTCTGAATGAAAGTCTGAAGGTCATGGGCTGCGACGGCTTTCTCGAAGTCGCTAGGGGCATTCAGGAGGAGACGTACGTCCGGGAGTTGATCGTCACTCCGGATCCGAAGTACGAAGGGTTGCTGCGGGCCCATCCGAAACTCTGGGGAGTTCCGGAATGCATGCAAGCGTATGACTTCCGGGCCAGCCGCACCAAGGTGGTGGAACGGCGAGACGAGTTCCTAGTGGAGGACTTTGAGGGGAGAGCCGATCTAAAGGAAGGCTACAACATGCAGGATTTACTGCACCGAGATGCCCAGTTGGTGCTAGGGTTTCCAAACCCTATTTTCCATTCGGAAAAGCCGAAGCGGGTAGTGGCGAAGTGGGCCTGTACCTTCCTCAGAGCACTCTGGGGGAAGATTGGCGTGGACTGGAGGACGCTTATGAGCGAGATGATCAACCGACTAGTGGCCAACCTCTAGAAGGTGAAGAAATCGGCAACCCCATCGGCCTCCTATGTGGTACATCTTTATTGCCACCACCAACAACTCACTCCGGCGGAGGTAAGACTATATGACGAAGTCCTTAGCCTCCAAAAGTATGGAGGTGAGGAAACGGAAGAAGAATCCGGAGGGGCAGCGGACCCAGTGCCGGAACCAACAACCACGGGCACTCCGGAGGAAGACCGGAGGACCCACAAGAGGCCCCGAGGGAAGGAGCCAGTGCCGGAGAGTCTGGACATTTGCAGTACATCCGGATCGTCCGGTAAAGACGAGTCTGGGCCATCGGAGAAAGCTAGCCGGAAGAGGAAGAAGCTCGACCCGGAAGACTGCAAGGCCCAGTTGAAGGAGATGGATGATCTCCTGCGCGAGGTCGGCTGGAGAGTGGACGCCCTCAAGGAGACCAACTTCATCGTACAACCGGTGTAGCGCAGGTCTTCCGGAGACTTGGAGTCGACTGGCTGGAAATTGCTATCAATTGGGTGGAAGATCTCCGGAGAAGGGAGGGTGACATGAAGGCGTTGCACTTTCAGGTCTCCACCATGTACAAGTCCAACACGGAGTTGGAGAAGAAGGTCGTGCACCTTCGCCAGGAGACATCGCTGGCAGTGGTGGCCCGGAAAGAGGCGGAGGCAAGAGCCAATGCATCGGTAGCTGCCCTGACGGAGGTTCGGGAAGCCCTGAAGTTTCCGGTGGATACGGTAAATCGGAGCAAGCTCTTCACCGAGTTGGTGGAGAAGGAGAAGAAGGTAACCAGGGCCAACATCTTTCGTTTTCTCTTGGATCAAGCGGAGAAGATGGGCCAGACCTGGAAGCCAATGCGGCTCTTGGTCGACAACATTACCCAGGTGGTTCCAGAAGACCAGGTAGCACAAGTACCGGAAGACTTTATGACCCCAGAACGGACCACAGCCCCTCCAGAACCACCACAGTCCAAGTCAACTCCAACTCTGGGTACCTCAGCGAATTTGGAGACCCTTGATACTCCGTCGCCTCGGACACCGGCAGAAGGCATCGTATCTCCCAACTCGAGCACTAGTGAGATACTGAAGAACCTTACCGATCTGCTGACGCCACCGACTATGCGCCTGCCAGATCCACCAGCGGAAGTCGACTCCCAGGCACTACGGAAGTCCGTGTCCCGGAGACTGGCGCTCGGGCAAGGGAGTCCCTCCGGAAGCTACAGGGACTTGGTCGAAGAGGCCGAAACAGCTTCCAGGTTGGAACAACCAACACCTCCAGTTCCGGAGGGTTTACCAGAGAAGCCACCACCACCTCCGGATTCCAGAGCTCCGGCGGCAAAGGTTTCTCCAGCGGCCGGACCATCGAGCCGGAAGGGCAACTCTTCGCCGGCGACAACGAAGAAGTTCAAGGGCAAGCAGCGGGCTCCAGTAGAGATCTTCCCCTCGCGCAGAAGTGGGAGAAATCGGGCACTTGGTGCTCTGACTTAGGTTTAGTTTAGGTGTAGCATTTTTGGGTTTAGATTCTGGATCAGCATTGGTTAGCGATGGGGCTCTAAGTGCACCCGGCTGTTGACGGAGTCGACTGCTAGTTTTTGTAGTTAGAATAGGAAATCCGGAGCCGGAAACTTTTCGGAGATTATAGGATCTGAGATCCAATCTGGAACTTTTCTGGATTTCTCGGATCTTTTAGATAAGATCTAGCGGATTTCCCGTAGATGCGGTAGAAGGCTAAGTTTAAAATGAACTTAGTTAGTACTTAGTAGTGGGATTTTGAGGAAAATTCGTCATCTCGTTCTTCTCACTCTGAATATACTTCGTACCTTCTTGCCAGACTTGCTTTCTCGTATTTTCGGTGTGGAGTGTAGACATTGTGCGAAACAGATCCATTCTTGTAGGTGTGATTGTGTAAGTATTTCTCCGGAAGTAGAGTGATAACCTTGTTCGCTAAAGGGAAAACCGGTAAGATCCGTATCAAGAGATTGTCTGGGAGAGCTGGAGGGCTATTGCAGAGGTGTGCCTAGTAGTCTCCAGGGTCCGGAAGTAGCCAACAGGGGAAGAGATGAACTGCAGAGGTGTTCCTGGTAATCTCTAGGAAACGGAAGAATCCGTGTTAATCTGCATTCCGGTCAAGGCCGGAGTTTTCCCCCATGATAGGAAAAAGCCTAATGCGTAGGTCTAGATGGAATACCCCCGGCGAGTGGTAACATCCGCTCCGGAGAATTACAATCGTATTTACCGGAATATCGTTGTAGTCCGGACTTGTCTCTGTCACTCTGTGTGACCGCATCCGGAAGGCCATCCGGATGTCGTGAGAGCCTAAGTCTAGCAGCAACAATCAATTCACTGGTTAGCAAAGTAGGAAGAGTGGTGTCCGGTCACTATAAGTTCTGGACAATGGGCGTCTAGCTACTTAAAATCATAAGGCAGTGGGAAATCCAGCCACTTTCACAAAATAGGATCAGTGGACTTTGGCCACTCGCTTAAAAACTCCGGAAGACTCTCTGAGGAGGAACAGAGACAAAACAAACTACCCTCCGAATTTTCAGAAACTATTTCCGGAAGCCGTTGTACAAAATCCGGACGCCGAAAGGATCCGGATCCATAGTACATCAGTAAAGAGAATAGCTAACCCCTGAACGATTGGTGTTGTAGTTCAGTTGTTGGGAGTATTTGGAAAAGAAAATTAGGTCTCTGTGGGAACGAAACCGGAGCGGTTACTTTGGAAGCATTTAGTGACGATTAGGTGCATTCCGGAGGAACACTGTCCCTACAAACCGCAACATCCGCTTTTCATCGTGAAATTCTTCTGAAGTCTTCTACAGGTTCATGTATCACAAAAGCTACTTACAATAGTATGTATTGACTTTCCCACATTATCTATTATCATACAAGAATTCTAGAACAACTGCTTTGTTCCAAAGATCCAAAGACTACCTGCACTTCAAAATAGTGCTTCCTTGGCTACAAATTGAAGCATGCACTTCAAAATAGTGTTGCCATGCTTGGGTAGATTCCTCAAACCCCACTGTTGGCATAACCCTCGCCTGTAATTGTGAAAAATCACATGCTTCTGAGGACAAACATCTCCCCTTGGAAAAATGAAGGTCCTGAAAAGGAGCACTTTCCCACTTGGAAGCCCCGCACACTACCGTCAACGTGGAGGCAAGTGCGTCAAGGCTTTCTAGGACTAAGAAAGTGTCAAGCCATGGCGACCTCTTTAGCTTTCTATAACATGTGACCCCCGTCCGCGCCCCGTCCGCGGGCATTCCTTACCCAGCTCGCGGATACTCCGCGGGCAGTCCGCACCTAGTTTGCGCCTAGTCCGCGAATTGTCCTCGCGCAGTCCGCAATTCGTCCGCGCAGCCAATGCGCAACTTGCCCGCGCGCCCAGTCCGAGCCCACTACCCCTAGTCCGCGCGTCCAGTCCACTAGTCTTCAAGAGAATGAATACACAAAAAAAGCGGATAATGAATACAAGGAAATAAGCCTTTAAAACAATACTTGCACATCAAAATTCCTTTTTTACAAACGTCTGCTCTAGAAGAACTTAGAAGGTTTTCTGAAGAACATATAGAGAGAGGGTTGGAAAATGTGCCTCCAGTAGATGGAAGTTCTCTATATTTGTTTTCTCAAAATAAAGTAGGAATTTGTACACATGTACATAACATCATTCTTTTCAACTAAATATTTAATCAATTTTGCAACTCTAGGCACCTAAACTATTTGATATCCGCCTCAAGAAACACATACGCCGAATTAGTACACACTATTTATCTTCCATACCCGGAGCGCGACGAGGAGGCACCTTCGTTACCTTCAAATACGGGGCTTTGGTTTTGCTCGGTTTGCTGGCAACTCATCGTCAGGTGGATCAACCAAACTACTGTCGCGCCTAAACCACTCCGGCACAGGATTTCTAGGAATTGATAGAAGAGGTAGCCTTGAAGAAAGTGCTTTGCCTAGATGCTGGCCAAAGTTACCAATAGTGTACAAAGGTTGATCAAGCATTGACCAATCAACCTACTTGGCCAACACACATTCCGCGTATATCATTGCTCCTATTCTTCTAGGAATGTTATATGATCGATAACGTGTTTCGTGGGAGATGGCTCGTAAAATCTCCAAAAACCTCCATTTTATCTCTATGGAAGTAATGTTGGAATATGTGAATTGTTTTGTTCAGCAATGGTCCTCGTGTGCTTCCGAAGTATACCATCGGTCTAGGTGAGCAAAAACAATGTGCTCATGCGCATGCTGATACGTCCATGGCTTCGGTAAATCCTCCCATCGGCGATACGCCAAGAGATCATGGTCTCTATAAACATCTAACTCCAAATCTGCAGCCTTCTTTCCTTTTTTGGAAATACCTGTAGCCGAATCTGGCACATTTTGCTTCCTCCTCCTCCCACCTTCTTCGCCACCGCTATGCATGGCAAAAATGCCTCCAAGTAGTGCAACACCACTACGAAATACTTCTAATTGCTATTCTAATACTAACTAACTCTTTTAATATTATTATGCCGCCTATAATTAATTGCACTTTAAAATAGTGTTACAATTAATCACATGCATGCATTTCAAAATAGTGCTGCTTGAGAGAGTGTTAAAAAGTATGAAATACACAGCTTCGTAAAATCTCTAACATCTTCAACATCTTCGGTACCTGTGCTGATGCTTTTGAGGCCACAATTCTTCTTTCAGGTAATCTTCGTCCTCAAAAGGACCACTTCCCCACCTGAAAACCCCGCACACCGCCGTCAACGTGGAGGCAAGTGCGTCAGCGTGCCCAAGATTTGTGGAAAAGTGTGCCTTAAACATTTCCTCCCTTGTCCTTTATAGCCCTCTATCCGACCATGTCGAGGCATGTCCGCGGCTGTAGGGTCGCACCTGTCCGCGCCCTGTTCGCGTCTCGTCCGCGCCCTGTCCGCATCTCGTTCACGCCCTATTCGCTTCTAGTCCGCGCCCTGTTCACGGGCTATTTGCGGGCAGTCCGCAATCAATCCGCGACCAGTCCAACGCAGATTCTGCGTCCACTCAGTTGCATGTCCGCGTGCCCCTAAATATTTTCCATGTTCCCATTACAGTCAGGCCTTCATAAGTATTAGGGGTTGGGAGCATTCTCTTAGTTAACACTTAGACACTGGTAACTCATAACACTTATAGAGGGTGATGCCGATGATTTGTAATACTTATAAGAAATAACACTTAGAAGAATTAAAAAGGTAAATACATAACATCTATAGAAAAAATGGATGAAATTACAAAATATAGATTCATTATTCATCTAAGTCCGTCGAAAGAATGAATCAATAGTACTTTGGCGGGTTTCTGCTACACACCAAGATTCTACTTTCTTTTCTAGTGCTGCAATATTCTTAATAGATAACATGGTGTCATTAGGTCTATGCTCCAAAAACTTCTTCAAAGTTTAAAGAGCACTTCCTACATCTTTAAAGCCTACAATTTCTTCTACTATATTGTGAGGATTACCTTCATTAGGATCACTATCTTCGTGTTCACTACCTTGTTGTTGAGATGGAAACATTTCAATAATTTCTTCATCAGTGGGTTGATAAGGGCTATTCAAATCAAACTCGAGCTCATCATTTAAATACTCTTGAACATTCATGTTAGGGGTCTCAGTCTTAGAGGATATCAAACTTAGTTTTTCCAATACAACAACAACCTCCTCTACCTCTTTCCTTTGCTACTCTTGAAGGACTTCATTTTCTACAAGAACTGAAAGAATTCCCGTGTGTCTCCAACAATTTTGAATTGTTGTTGGAGTCACTCCGTTACGCCAAGCCTTCTCAAGCATGGTCACAGTTTGGTACGCATCAATCGCAAAACTCTTGCCAATTGAAATACAATATATTTGATGTTGAATTAATAACTTCATGTATTGAGCTTTGAATGATGTAATGATCCCTGCATCCATAGGCTGGAAACAACTAGTTGTATTTGGAGGCAAAAACTATATTCGTGTCACCCTCAATCTTGAACCTCCATTAGGCACTTGATGTCCAGAAAAATTATCAACGAACAAAAATACTTTCTCTTTCTGGGCACTTACCATCCTCCTCTAAAATATAACATAAATTGTTAAAAAATCTGTGTTTTTATCCATGCTTTTTTATTAGCATGTCATTGTATACCTAGATTTTATGGGTTTAGAAAGTGCCTATACTGAGATACAAGTGTTTTGATGTCTTCCATTTTCTTTAAAACATCTTCACAAACGTCCCTTGAGCGCGTCTTCTCCATGACGGGTATAGCCCTTGATAGTATACCTCTTCTTGAAATTTTGCACCCATCCATGAGAAAATAGAAGCTCCTTCTTTTTAGCACCTCTAGGAAGTAATGCGTAAAATCTCTTTGCAACAGCCACCACAAGGTCATCAAATAAAACTACATTATTTTCCTACATTGTCATAAACCAAGTAAAAGTGGCTTCCTCCACTTCTGGGCATTGAGACTCTTGTAAGCGCTTGGAATCACCAAGGTGCCCAATGTCAAGTCCACTAAAGTGTTCTTTTCGCTCTACTATACTTCCAATATTCATCTCAGATGCGTTTACTTGAAAGGGTGCATTGGCCCACGCAGTTAATGCTCTATTGATAATCTTTCCACTAGTAGCTAACACATGCTCACGATATTGAATAATCTCTTGTTTTTGCGTAACACTTAACACATAACACTAACTAGTCTTAATTTTAAAGGAGCGGAAATCTCCGTAACACATATAGAGTTTTAACACTTATCGAGGTAACCCTTATCGAGGTCTGACTGCACTGGGTATCTTATCGTGCGTTACAATGTCTAGAAATAAAAATGACATTAAAAAGTATAAGTATATTATGAAACATATGGAAAACATACAGAAAGGATATCAAAATAAGACTTAAAAGTAAGAGTATATTATGAAACATATGGAAAACATAAAGAAAGGATATCAATATACTTAGGTTTAGGGTTTAGGGTTTAGGTTTTTGGTTCATATAGAAATATATTTCAAGACCTTACAATTGAGAATCCAAATTTTCACTTAACCCCTAAAGGACGACGACCTATTTCGCTCTAAAACCAGTCCAAAACTACCACTATCAAAAAGAGACATGAAAATCACATTTTAAAGTGAATTTCGGATTTTCAACCAAAAGATCTTAAAATAGACTTCCATATAAATATGCCATCAAATTTTGGTTGCAATCCACCGCACGGATTGATAGATTTTAGAGTTTAAAGTCAAAACAATGGTTCATTTTCATCCCTGCGTTGAGTAGATCAGCTGACTTTGACTTCATTTTGTATCAAATTTTTGCATTGTACAAGGTCTAAATCTCTTATCATTGTCTTAAGCATGATGTTATTTCCCAACACACCAATTTTTAGAGGTAAAAAAGAGGTGTAGCATATTCAAAACAAGTGTGCAAGGAGTGGAGGTTCAAAAATTGCCATTTCACGTTTTATTTTTTTGTGAACTACGTATGTATTTAAATGATAATCCAAACGGTCAATAAGAAGGTTTTCACCACATATTTTTGTTGAAAAAATAAAAAGTGAAAAATATGAAGATCTCTAGGTTTAATGTAGAAAAGATGAAATTTTTTTCCCCCGTTGCCCGACAATGTGTGAAAATGTTTGACTTGGAATAAAATGCCTTTTTACACTAAAGACAAGAATTTTTTTGGAAAATTTCTAAAGAAGGAAATATTCTTCATGTGTGTGAAATATCTCAATGTCAATAGAAAATTTTGTCAAAATATTTGGAGGTGCCCGGAGTCCCCACTTTTGGCTTAAGTGGTACTATCTTTCAAACCACAAATCCAAAAAATATATATATATATATATATCTCCACGAAGCTCTTATCAGATCCTATCTTGAAAAAAAAATTCAATTGAAAAGGATTTTTATCTCTAATCATAGGTACCTGCCCAAATTCACCAGAGGACAGTTTTGGTCCTCTTAGTCCTTTAAGGGTTAAAATGTGATTTTAATGCCTCTTTTTGGGAGTGGTTTATTGAACTAGTCTTTGAGCGAAATTGGTCGTGGTCCCTTAGAGCCTGTTTCCAACATCCCATGTGATACCCAATCCGGCCAAATTCCTGCAGCTTTTCTGAATATGAATTTAGAGCGTACCAAATTTAGGCCCTCCCATGATACCGTCCGGCATACTATTTGAGAAATCACATAATCAATCTGCACGTGTCAAATCCTTTATGAGACTAGAAAGTGAATAATCATTCATCCAAGATGGCAAGAACTAATGCCCACTGACACAATATCATTTTGGTTTTGAATTAGTAAGATGGGAGCTATATTTATTTTGTGGGTCTGCCTCATTGACTTGTGAAGCCCGTCTAATACTCGAATACCCGTCAGAGTGTAAACCGGGTTAGGGAATTATTTTGGTCATGGGAGTGACCCGCCCTTGTCATTGATGACAGGACGGGCCACATATGGGATCTCGCCCTTAGGGATAAAAGATTCCAATTAAATTGGAAGGAAAATGAACAGGGAAGGAAGGACTAAGGAACAATAATGAATAAGATCTTAATAAAATTAGAAGGGGAGGGAATGGAAGAGGATTAACTACAGATAACGATTTGAACTAAAATAGAATGAGAGGGAGGAGGAAGAAGTAGAACGCCGGTCTCCGAAGGGGGCCGGCATGAATAAAGTGTCCATTCATTCCACCACTAAGTCCATGCCCACCGGGCATGGGTTAGTAGTATGGAACTACTTCCCCCTTTCGAGGGTAGACACTATGTACCCAATAATAAGTAGCCAAGAACAAAGTACCATAGGTCCCAAAAGTCTCCAAAAGAGGGAGGGCGCGTACGGTGAAATGCATATGTTAGTCTATGGAGAGGGGTCCGAAGCATCAGGAAGGGGTTGGTTGTTTTCAAGTTTCCGTTTATGCAGGAGTATTGACATAGCATGTTAAATTGCAATAGTGTTAATATTTGAGAAGGTGGTTTTGATAGAAGTGATGGGGATTTTAAATGTTTCTTCAAAGGTTGTCATTGAGGGAATGAAGGTGGTGGCTCTAGCACCCACGGTGATGACAATGAGGGGGTCTACTTTCCGTCCTAGTTCTTGAATATCGTCAAGTAGTGGTTGGTATTTATTTGTTTTGTTTGCAATAGTGTCTGGAGAGAATCTATCATTGCAATATGTGAATTCAATAAATTGAATAGTGAGACTAGGGTCTATGTGGTTTGGTGGGGGGTCTTTGTATGATAGTCCTCTAACACATAGTAGGTCGGGTTTGAAACTTGCATTACAGTGGCATCTTTGAGTGCAAAATATGCATGGTAATAGCCAAGGAGGGACTGTATTTTCTTGTGGGTTGTCGTTAAAGGTTCCTACATTCATGAGAATGAAGCAACGGAATTTGGTTGATGATACAAGTAGTTTACGAATATCCCATACGGCTTTGTTGTGTCTTTTGACAATTAGTAGGTGTATATGGGGGTTTTGGCACTTGAGTAAGACATGTAGCCATGTGTCCGAGTCCATGGTGTTGCAAATTGGACATGTAATTGTAGGAAATCTTTCTATTCCGAAGAAGAGTTGTTAGCGGGCATTTCCCATGTATTGTCCGGTGCGAAATTTGATTAGGCATGTGATTTGTGGATCCGTAATGATTGGGTTTTTCCAAAAATTGTTGGACAATATGTTGTGAATGTTTGGGTTGCCGGTCCATTTTTCAATATTGGGAAAAATTTCTGTGAGCTTTTCTAGGTTGTTTATAAGATCATGTTTTTTGAGATATTTGTCTAAGAATCGTATGGGGCCTTTGTCGGGAGTTTCGCCCATAGAGGGCCATTCATATCTATGGTAGTAATATGGGGTGGCATGGGCGTGTTCATATGGATGTTCGGCATCCTTGTGGGTTTTTTCTCTTCCTTCCTTTGCTAGTTTGTCGGCTTGTTCATTGCTGGCGATGTTAGCATGAGCTCGGACTTTGTGGAGTGTAGTAATTTGTGTGCGACTTTGGAGCATTCCAATCATAGATGTAAGGATAGTTTTGTCCGGGTGACTGTTGTGTAAAGTGGGGTGTTTTATGTGTGTATTATGGAGATATAATGCATATATGCAATCTGTAAAAATGTGAGCCGATTCGTTTGGATATTGAGTGGTGATTATCTTAAGGGTTTTTTATATAGCCATCAGTTCGGCTCTTAGAATATTTTGGAGTCCATGTAGTCTTTTGCCTAATTTAATTTGTTTGGTTGAATTGTATACCCCATAACCGGCTTTTTTTCGGTGCCAATGTCCCGGGCTTACTTCGGTTGGTTCTTTAAAGGAGCCGTCAGTGTAGTAGCTAAAGTTGGGGTCAAATTTAAGGTCGATATTAATGTGGTAATTGGGGAGTGGGAGGCTCAATTCAATAATTGGTAGTGCGGAGATGTTTGTCTGGGGGATTTTATACCGTTTTTTGTTACGGTTTACACGGATTGAAATAGGTGTGGGTGGGGCAATTGCGGTGTATACCTTGTTAAAGTTTAGATTTTTTGCTATCAAAGTGAGATGAGTGAGGTTTTCTAGACTACCTATCCCTCGAGTTTGGTGATGTATACATAGGATACGTAGGGTTGTGGTTCAAGGTGGGGTCTTTGTATTTGCGGTGGTATAGTGGGTTCTTTGAAAGTTATAGAGTCCGCTTCAAATAGTACTATGATGTGAGAGTCCGGGAATGGGCCTAAGTGTGGGTTAGAATTGTGGTACCAATGAGTGTCGGGAGTAATAATAATGGTGATGTTGTGGATTGGATCATTGTTTGCCGCTAGGCGTGCCCAATGTGTTGCTTGTTGTGTTTCTTCTTCGTTGTGAGGGTGTGCAAGGCCTATTCCGCTCCATCTATAATCAAAAGCTTTTCCGAGAGAACCAAAAATCTTATCACGTTCGAATGGAGAGTAGAACCTTGAAATTTTTGTGGAGCATGTAACGGGGGATGAGAAGTATGAATGTGTGATATTCAGAGATGTAATCAGGTAGTCTAAGATAGGATCGGGTAATGTGTAGTGTGCATTTTTAAGGGGGTCATATTGGGTATACGATATTTATATCTTTGGTATAGCCAAACAATTTCGGTTTCAAATGTTTGGGGTATTGGTTCAATGTTAATGGGGGTTTGTAGTGCAATGTGGAGGGAGGAGGAGTATTATCACTAAAGCATTCAATTAAATTAGAATAAAAGGGAACCAAAGGAACAAGGTTCTCATTTAAAAAAAAAACTCCTTCTTCTTCTAATTCAATTAAGCTCTTCATTTGCAACGATAAATTTTCAGGTGTGACATTTCCAACATCAAAAATCATTTCTTGTCTTTACAGAAGAAGTGCAATTTATGTATAGTCATGGATTTAGGGAAAATGGCACACA
Organism: Bryoerythrophyllum caledonicum; assembly: GCA_963971425.1. Taxonomy (NCBI): domain Eukaryota; kingdom Viridiplantae; phylum Streptophyta; class Bryopsida; order Pottiales; family Pottiaceae; genus Bryoerythrophyllum; species Bryoerythrophyllum caledonicum. Next base: position 18,759,682 of record OZ020521.1, on the reverse strand, counting down.
TTGTTAACCAAGGAATTAATAGATCTTTTTCATTTCCTAATATAATAATAAACCTTACTACTTAGAGGTCATTATATTCAACCATTTTTTTCCTTTCCACGAGGAAACATGGAGTCAAACTTCTCTCTCATTGTGTGGATTAATAATCTAAAAATGGTAAATCTGAATTCGTACTTTGCCTGCTCTCCACTCCTTCTCCAAATTTTTGAAATATGCGTTGCCTTTTCTTTACCTCGTCCAATTTGTATGCAACACCTTGGAAATGATGATAACGATCTTACATAAAAAATTCTTACTTGAATGTTACACGTACTACCTAAGTTATAGGGAGAGGAATCCAAAACGAACGAAGATAAAGAAAAAAACGATGAAATATTTGAAGAGTTGTCTGCAATAAAAAAAATTACTATCTCCATTGGAATTATTTTACATCCAAATCAAGTCTTATCTTCCAGGAAATCAAATTAAAAAAAGCGGATAAAGAATACAAGAAAATATGCTTTAGATATGCAACTTGCACATCAATATTCTTTTTTTACAAAGGTCTACTCCAAAAGAACTTAGAAAGTTTCTTGAAGAACATGTAGCGAGGGTTGGAAAATGTACTTCTGGTAGATGGAAGTTCTTTATATTTTTTTCCTCAAAATAATGAAGGAATTTGTACAAATGTACATTACATTTTTCTTTTCTACTAAATATTTAATTGATTTTGCGACTCTAGGCACCTAAACTATTTGATATCCGCCTCAAGAAACACATATGCCGAATTAGTACACACTATTTATCTTCGATACCCTTAGCGCGACGAGGATGCACCATCATTACGGCACGTTTGATGTCTATAATAAGCTCGCGGCACCTCTGTTTCCGGTCTCTTTCTATTCCGTAGACCATTGAGGATAGCCTTGACTTTTGGGGAAACATCGTTCAAGATAAAGTCAAGGGCCAAACTGTGTAGTCGAGCTTGATGATACGCTCTTTTCGCAACCAAGTCCAGCGTTGCATTGCGTAGCTCTGAGACTTCTTCCACCTCACGATATAGGTGCCTGAATTGCGCATCAGTGAGCGCCCCCTCTCCGGATGTGTTGTAATGTGGTCCAGGCCCAAGGCTATGCAATATTGTCTATGTCGCACGGTCAAAATGCCACCCCATTATATTGTAGGAAAACATCTTCAGACCGTAATCTGGTGGTTGGTTAGGATACAACCCCTCCGCCACCCGCATTATATTCGTTGGATCTTTTAAGGTGCCAGCTGCCTCATTTGCTGCAACCAGCTCTGGTTGTGATACGTTGAATCTCCAATTCCATTTAACGGGTTTCCCTTCATCAGTGCCCACATCAAAACTTGGAAAGTATTCTTGGCGATACTCCCAATGGGTCGGCATGAAATCCCTCAAGCCAAATTGGAGATATAGACGGCATTATACGGCAAATGACAAATTATGCATGAACGACTTTGGATCATATCCTCAATGAGACATTGTGGATGGAATGAATGACCACATGCTCCGAGCGTATAACACCCTTCCGGGCCCCATGGATTTTGACAAATGGGACAAGCTTGACCCTTTGTGGTCATTGTCCCCGCATTTGCCCATATATTCTCATGCCCTTCTCTGCACTTTTCATCGATATCAAAACGGCGATCTTCTTCTTGAACACGCGCCCAATTGATGCTACCACTGGCAGTAGTCAATTCTGGGTCCATGTCATCCCAACTACTTGGATACATGTTTTTCAACGTCGCCCAAGATGTTAGTAAGAAGGCTCTCAGCTTATGGTTGGATGTCCACTCTTCAGCAATCTTTGATATCTCTGCCTCACATTGTCTTGCCTGTGATGCCGCCAACACCGTGCCCAAGATCATGGTTTCTCGTTTGATATGGAGTTGGTGTATGTCGTTGTGCAATGCGGAAATATTTGCTTCATATTTAGAGTTACAATTGCGGGCTTCTTCTAATTCAATGCGCAATTGGGCCATGCCAGCAACCATCTTGTTCTTCTCCTCTTCCAAGTTGATGTTTTTAGAGCTGCTTCTTTGCACGATCTTTTGCTTCTGCCTTGTACGCTTCATATTCCCCGCGAAACTGATCGTGTTGTTGTGCCGTCACATGTGCGATATTAAGATCCGCCAATCTCGGACTACATTGATTCCATATTAGATCAACAATTTGTAGATCCACATCATGTTGAACGGCGGCCACATTTTGATGTTGGACGTTGTTCATTGTTTCATCCATAACCTAGCGATTCTCTGACATAGTCGGCGGCTCTTGAACGACGGCGTCATCCAGAGGCTGTAGAACGGGGGGCACATTCTGGGGTCCTTGATGGGACCCACCATCACGAGGCGCTTCACCGGCCGGCACGGGATTATCTTTTTTCCTTCGAATACAGAGCTTTGGTATCGCTCGGTCCGCTGGCAACTGTAGGCCAGGTGGATCAACCAAACTACTCTTTTTGCTAAACCACTCCGGCACGGGATTTTTGGGAACTGATAGTGTAGGCAACCTCGATGAAAGTGCGTCGCCTAAATACTTCCCAACATTGCCAGGGAGGTCCAAAGCTTGATTAAGCGTCGACTAATCAACCCGCTTGCCCATCACACACTCCGCATATACCATCGCAACTATTCTTCTAGGAATGGTATTCTTGGGCCAACGTGTTTCGTGGGAGATGGCTCGTAAAATCTCCAAAAACCTCCATTTTATCTCTATAGAAGTAATGTTGGCATACGTCAATTGTTTTGTTTGGCAATGATCCTTGTGTACTTCTAGAGTATACCATCGGTCGAGGTGAGCAAATCTAATGTGCTCATACGCCTGCTAACATGTCCATGGCTCCGGTAAACTTTTCCATCCGCCGTACACTTAGAGATTAGGGTCCCCGTAAATATCTAGCTCCAAATCCACAGCCTTCTTGGATTTTTTTGAGAACCCGGGCCCAAATCTAGCACATTCTGCCTCCTCCTCCCTCCACCATCTCACCACCGCTATGCATGGTGAAAATGCTTTAAACAATCCTAAACCACTACAAAATACTTCTAATTGCTATTCTAATACTAGCTCACTATTCTAATATTATTATGCCGCCTATAACTAATTATACTTCAAAATAGTGCTACAATAAATCCCATGCAAGCACTTCAATATAGTGCTATTGAGAGAGTGTTAAAAAGTATGAAATACACGGCTTCGTCAAATCTCTGACATCTTCAACATCTTTGGTACCTGTGCTAATGCTTTTGAGGACAAAAATTCCCCTTTCAGATAATCTCCGTCCTCAAAAGGACCACTTTCCCACCTGAAAACCCCGCACACCGCCGTCAACGTAGAGGCAAGTGCGTCAGGACGCCCAGGATTCGTGGGAAAGTGTGCATTAAACATTTCTTCCCTCCTCCTTTTTACCCTTGTCCGACCGTGTCCGCCCATGTCGCGCCTGTCCGCGGCCGTAGGGTTGCACATGTCACTGCCCTGTCCGCATCTCGTTCCCGCCCTGTCCGTGGGAAGTCCGCGTCTTGTCCGCGGGCATTCCGCGACCAGTCCGCGCCAGTCCGATGCAATATCTGCGGGCACTGAACTCCATGTCCGCTAACTCCTAAATATTTTTCACATTCCGTTTACTGGGTACCTTAATGTGCGAGATGAATGTCTAGAAATTAAAATAAATTTTTTAAGTAAGAGTATATTATAAACCATATGGAAAACATATACAAATAATATCAATAGACCTCGTAGTATGCATAATGAGAAATTTATTAGACAATCCACTAGGATTCAAGTTTGCACTGGAACTGTTGGGTCATGACTCATTCTCTACTATGCATGGTGGATTCACATCAGATTCATCCGTGCTCTCTTTGTCGTCGGATTGTGGAGTAGCACTTCTCAATTGCAAATCGTCATCTCAACCAATAACCAACCTCCTTGTTGGACGAGAGCCCTCGACGTCACGTATTCCATTGTCATCCATATTGGATCTTCCGTCAGATGGGTCGTAAGCTTCACAGACAAATTGCATTAGTATTCCTTGATTCCTTCGCCGTCTCTTCCTCCCTCGTGTAGTCCTTCGTCGATCACTAGCACTTGCGGTGCTTGTAGAAGCCTCCACGCAATGTGGAAGCGCTGTACCTACATCAACAATTGCATTGATGTCTACATTTAAGGACGAAGCTATCCCTCTTCCACTTCTTACAAGCCCCCTTCCACCCCTGAGTATAGAATGGCATCGCTTACTTGCTGAAGTGAGAGGTTGCCTTCGAGCGGTCGGACTATGAACATTATTTGGCCAAATGGATTGCCGACAATTTTGTCCTTGTCCAATGTTTGGATGATTGTTTTGAAGTGCTACCAATGAAGCACTAACCCCTCCGTGTGGTCGCTTCACCAATTCTCCCCGCAACTACATGACTACGGGTAATCGGCCGATTTTGTATTCCAACCTGGGAAGGTACAACAATCTTCATGGTTGCCACATTCACTACAACATCTTCAATAGGCATGGATATCCCTTGAACATTTGAAGTCGTATTACATTGCGGATTGGAATTGCCATTGCAAACCACCTTCGATGGCACAAGAGACGTATCACCCGCCGGTGGAGTGGCCTCCTCTTTCCTATGATCCGGGATATGTAGCCTTTCCCCACCAAATGATAACGAATCGCTTTCAGGCTGGGAAGGCAGGTCAACGTTTGTGTAGACGGCCTGGTGGTGAACGCCCCCTTCTTGTTCACGCCAAAGTCCATGTCGTGGACAAAGTTGTCCAAATGACGGCCCATCATCATTCCCGCAAAGGTTAGATGGCAATTGAACATGTTGTGGTTCTTCGCCTTCGGTGAAATAAAAAACACCTATATCTCCACTTCTACCATCACCATCAAAGTGAAGACCGTCATAATCCGAACCGTTATCCCTATTACGGTGACCCTCATCTGAATCTCCATTGTCCGAATAAAAAGTACCAACGTCCATGTCAGAATGACCAAGTCCATCATTATCAACATGATGTCCTTCATCATTTGCATCATCAGAATCGTCTCCATTGCTTATATCATCGCAATGCACGCCGTTCAACTCAAGCCACTGGGCAACCCTCGTTCCTCTTCGATGCCTAAGGAGCCTAAAATTGGTGTAAATATACACGAGGTCCTCTGCCCGACTATGTTGTAGGCGATTGCGGGATTTGTTGTGAACATAAGAGTACATGCTCCAATTCCGTTCGCATGCTGAAACAGAATATACTTGTTGCAATTTGTAGAGACAGTATTCCTCCGGAATGCACCTAATCATCACTAAATGCTTCCAAAGTAACCACTCTGGTTTTGTTCCCACAAAGACCTAATGTTCTTCTCAGAGTATTCCCCAAAACTAAACTATCACATCAATCGTTCATGGGTTAGCTATTCTTTTCATTCATGTATTATGGATCCGGATCCTTCCGGAGTCCGGAATTTGTACAATGATTGCTGGAACTAGATTCCGGACAACCGGTAGGTAGTTTGATTATTCTCTGATTCCCCTTTGAGAGTTTTCAGAAGGTTTAAGCGAGTGACCGGAAGGCCACTGATCATGTTTTGTGTAAGTGGCCGGATTCCCCACTGCCTTGTGACTTTAAGTGGCTAGACACCCATTGCCCCGGAACTTATAGTGACCGAACACCACTCTTCCTACTTTGCTACCCGGTGATTTGATTGTTGCTGCTAGACTTGGACTCTCACAACATCCGGATGGCCTTCCGGACGCAGTCACATAGAGACAAGTCCGGACTACAACAACATTCCAATAACTACTGTTGTGATTCTCCGAAGCAGATGTTACCATTTACTAGGAGTATTCCGTCTAGACCTACGCATCGGGCTTTTTTCTATCTTGGGGGAAAACTCCGGTCTTGACCGGAATGCAGGTTAACACGGATTCTTCCGTATCCTAGAGATTACCACGATCACCTCTGCAGTTAATCTCTTTCCCTCCTAGCTACTTCCAGACCCTGGGAACTACCAAGAACATCTCTGCAATAGCTTCCAACTCTCCCACGCAATCTCCTGATATGGATCCTGACCGGTTTCTCTCTAAGCAAACGAGTTATCACTCCTCTCCGGAAGAATGCTTACACAATCGCACATACAAGAATGGATCCGTTACTGACAAAGACGACACTCCACACCAATGGTACAAGGAAGCAAATCTAGTAAGAAAGCATGGAGTATATTCAAGGTGAGAAAACAAGATGATGAGTTTTTCCCAAAACTCCACTACTAAGTACTAACTAGGTTACTCCTAAACTTAGCCTTCCTCCCATCTGTTGAAAATCCGCTAGATCTTATCTAAATTATCCGAAAAATCCGAAAAAATTCTAGATTGGATCTCAGATCCTATAATCTCGAGAAAGTTTCCGCACTCCGGATTTTCCTATCCTAACTACAAAAACTGGCAGTTGATTTTGCTAGCAGCCGGGTGCACTCGAGCCCCATCGTTAATCGCTGCCGGTCTCGAATTACAACCTAAAACTACTACACCTAAGCACTAACCTAATTCGGGGCACCTGGTGCCCGATTTCTCCCACTTTTGGGCAAGGGGGAGATCTCCACCAGAGCTCGCTACTTACCCTTGGCCTTCTTCCATGTTGCCGGCAAAGAGTTGCCCTTCTGGGTCGACGGTGGAGCTGCCGGAGAAACCCTTGCTCCCGGCGCCCTGGAATCCGGAGGAGGAGGTTGCTTCTCCGGTGTAGCTTCCGGAACTAGAGGTGTTGGTTGTTCCGGCTCAGAAGTGGGTTTGGCCTCCTGTACCAAGTCCCTATAACTTCCGAAAGGACTCTTTGGTCCGGGGGCTAGTCTCTTGGACACGGATTTGGCTGGCGCTTGAGGGTCGACTTCTTCAGGAGTATCCGGCAGGCGCATGGTCAGTGTCGTCAGCACATCCGGAAGATTCTTGAGTATCTCATCCGTGCTAGGATTGGAAGATATGATGCCTTCTGTAGGTGTCCGAGGTGACGGGGTGTCGAGGTCCTCTTGCTTAGCTGAGACCCATTGTGGGAGTCTAAAACTCCCACTTAGTTGCCCCTATCAAAAAAATTAGTTAAAACAGGGATTTTAGTGTTAATTAAATTAGAAAGTAGTTAGTATTGTGTGGAATTAGATTAGATAGCAGATAGGAAAAATAGAGAAATGCTTAAGTAGTTAATTAGGTTTATAGTGGTGATAAAACAAGGTCTTAAAATCACTAATTTAAGTCACGGGAAACAATTTCAAAAGAGTCGAGGGAGAGATCTCGGGACGTAAGTCTAAAATCACCACTTAACTAAAATTAACTAGTTAAGTTTAGGAGGTAGTTAGAAGTAGTTGAGTTCTTCTAGATGCTAATTCTTGTTTGAATTAGTAGTAGTGGTAGAAAAAATTAAAAAAAAGACAAAAAAAAAAAAAAAAAAAAATTTAAAAAGTAGAAAAATGTAAAAATATTATAAAAAAATGTACCCGGATATGAACCCAGGTATGAGCTAGCCCGGGTACCAACCCGAATAAGGCTGATACCCGGGTAACCGGGTAGCTCCAATAGTCTTGGCCGACCCCTCTCTCCTCGAAATTTTCCCTTCTGTTCAGAACTCTTCTGTCTCCCCCCCTTTATAAAATCTTCCCCCCGCTCAAATTTTCTCCTCTATCTCCCTCTCTAGTTCTCTCTCTCTCATAAGTTCTCCCTTTCTCTCTATTTAGTCTTTGTTTGGAGGTGGGATTTGAAGAAGTAGTTGAAAAAGTGAAAAGAAGGAGATGCAACTAGGGTTTCAAGAAGAGGAGGTTTGAGGAGGAGGTAGCGCAAGCTAGGCTTTGAAGAAGAGGTGCGCGCGAGCTAGGGTTTGGAGGAAGAGGTGCACGTTTCCTAGGGTTTGGTGGTGGTGGAGATTTCTAGGGTTTGTGGAAGTGGAGGAGATTAGTGGCCAAAGTGAGAAGATAAAAGAGACAAAGAAAGGAGATTGCGGGTGCAACAACAAAGGTGACTCTTGTCCATGTTGGATTTCTTTTGTTTGTGCAAATTTCTTGTTTGTGGGTCTTTTCGTCTCTTTTCTACCGGGATGACTCCCTGGTAACATCCTCCCCTGTCTAGAGAAAAAGTCCCCGGGGGGACTCCATCGAGATCTTATTGTGTTGTTTACATGTGTAGTCTATATAAGTTGTTGTCGATTGTCCTAGCCTTGGGGCAAGTCGTTCTTTTGAGATGTCTCCATCCTCCTATCATTTTTAGGTCTTGCCCATATTTCCTATCTTTTTCCCGGTCTTTCCGGTCGACCGAGAAAAACCTCTTTCTAAGTCATTGTCTCCAAAGTCCTCTCCTCGTTACGATTTTATGTGACCTTGTGTTGTTAGTATGTTGCTAGATGTGTGAGACACCTATATCTACATATTCTAGCAAGGTGTTCCGGAGTTGTTTATAGGTTGACCGGTAGACTTGTGTTTCCAGGCTGGACCGGAGTTTGTGATAAGTTAATAGGGAGATCGGTGGAAGTACAGGCACTTTGAGGATTTTGTCTACCCCGGACAACATGACTCTACCGCTAAGTTGGATGGATTTCCCATTCTCCAAGGAGTGGGACATGAAGGTCTACGAAAGAAAAAGAAACCTCCCGTTAACTTCAACCGGGAAGAAACCGGTAGACCTCCCTTCCTCAACCCCGGAGTCCTTGGTGGAATCTTCTGTGGCCATATTGATTGAGCTTAAGGAGACTCCGCATGTATCTATAGATACACCTAACCTTCCGGTAGATACCGCCACTCCACCGGTAGACCTCCGAGTAGATATTCCCAATCCATCGGTAAAGCTCCCGGTTGAGACATCCGACCTCCCGGGGGATTCTCTTGACCATGTTGGTACTTCCAGACGTAGTGACAATCCCTATATGTCTCAATCGGAAGAGTCTTCCGGTTGAATCTTTGTTATATGTTATGTGTTGATTTACCTCACCGGTTGGTCGGATGTTGTTTTAAGTTGCTAGAATTAAACACTAGGGTGAGAGTAGTGATGTCGATGGAGCCCGTTGCGCACCTAGTCACTACCACTTGAGTGGTTTCTCCGGCTACTTACTTTTGTTAGGGAAAGGTTCACTGGTCTCGGGACCGAGAGTCTGCCAGTTTACCGGTCTACCGGTAATCCGCCGGTGACTAGGCTATCCTCGATTTTAGGATCTAGATGTGTATTGTCCTTTAGAGGATCCACTTTTGGAGGGTAGCTATTGACCTTAATGCACTCTCTAAATATCGTTTTGTCCTTTGGGGGTCTAGTTTTGGAGGGTAGCTAGTAGCCTTTGTGTATTTAAGGGCCTTGGGCTCTTGTGTTAAGTACTTTTCTCTTTGTTGATGTGCTCGTGTCTTGCCTTCATTGCTTATGTCTAGAGTCTTTGTTGAGCTTGTGTAAGTAGACCGGGAGAGATTTGACTCCTCCTAGTGTGTCTTTGCTAGGTGTGCAAGGTTGTGACTTGTTGTGTGTTATGTGATTGAGTGTGAGTAGAGACATCCCGAGGGGTTAGGATATCCGGGTTCGATAGGTAGAGTGAGGTTCGGGACTTATGCTTTAGACATTTCACCGGTGGAACCATGAAGAGTTGCTTTATCGAATGGGATCCTGGAAGCCGACGGCTATTTATGATAGCCTCCCTTAAGTGGGAAGTATTCGGATTGATGGAGAGTAGGGGGTGACATCCCCCTTCTCTCGGTACACTGGGAGACATCTTGGCTAAGCCTGAGTCCGGAGAATTCCGGGGTTGTTACCCTTGCAGTGGACGAGTTCCAACGATCCTCGTGGAATGTTGTTTTGTTTATATGATTTGCTTAGTACCAACTTGTTGTGAGTCTTGTATCTTCTTGGTTTGATTCATTGGGTGTGGTTGTAGTTGGAACCCGGGCTTGTGTGACCGGTTACCAAAACAAGTTCCCGGTAGATTGTGAAGACCGGTAAACCCGCTACGACCTTTATAACTCTTTCAAGGTGTAGGGTTAGATTGTGGATATTGTGGCCTCTGGACTGCTAGAACGGATGGCAGTGACTTTCCGGGCACTGTAAAAACTTACTAGAAGTCTACTCCAACGCTCAACAGAGTTTAACTGAAACACATGTGGTTACTTGTTACCGGTTACTGAGGTACCGGGGAAGCCATCCTCCGGGATGTGCGGAGGTATTATGTGTAAATTGTTGTTAAAATTTAAAGAGTTTGATGCACGATAAAAATCCCTGGAAACCATCTGGACCATCTGGTATGGTGGGCTTGCTTGAGGTTAATTTTGGTTAGTTTTGAGAATAACGATCCACTAGACTACGACACCCATCTTCTCCGCTTTATCAGGGAGGAAGCGGAAAATGTTGGTTCTGGTCACCTTCTTGTCCTTCTCCACCAGTTCGGTGAAGAGCTTGCTCCGGTTGACTGTGTCCACTAGAGAAGTCAGGGCCTTTTGGACCTCCGTCAAGGCGGCTATCGATGCGTTGGTTCTTGCCTCCGTCTGTTCGTGGGCCACCACTGCCGCCGTTGTCTCCTGTCGCACGTGCGTTGCTTCTTCTCCAACTCCGTCTTGGATTTGTAGAGGGTGGAGGCCTGTATGTGTAATGCCTTCACAGACATCTCCTTGCTCCGGAGATCCTCCACCCGGCGGATCGCGTCTTCTAGCCGGTGGACTCTTAGACTCCGGAAGACCTGTTCTACGCAGGTTGTTACGATGTAGTTGGTCTTTTTAAGAGCTACCCCTCTCCAGCTGAGCCCGTGCAGGAGGTCATCAATCTCCTTCAACTAGCCCTTGGAGTCTTCTGGGTCGAGCTTCCTCCTCTTTCGGTTGGCTTCCTCTGATGGCCCGGACTCGTCCTTACCGAACGATCTAGACGAACTGATGTTTTCCGGACTCTCTGGCACCGGCTCCTTGGCTCGAGCCCTCTTCTGGGCCGTCCAGTCTTTTCCAGAGTGATTGCTGCTGCTGGTTCCGGCCTTGGTCCGGCTGCCACTCCGGACTCTTCTTCCGTCTCCTCACCTCCATACTTTTGGAGGCTGAGGACTTTGTCGTACTGCCTCTACTCCGTTTGGGTGAGCTGCTGGTGATGGCAGTAGAACTGTGCCACAAAGGAGGCCTAAGGGGTTGCCAATTTCTTCACCTTCTGGAGGTTGGCCACCAGCCGGTTGATCATCTCGCTCATGAGCATCCCCCAGTCCACAACTATCTTTTTCTAGAGTGCTCCAAGGAAACTACAGGCCGACTTCACCACTATCGGCTTCGGCTTTTCCGGATGGAAGATAAGATTTAGAAACCCTAGCAGGAACTGGGCATCTTGGTGCCGTAAGTCTTGGATGCTGTAGCCCTCCTTCTGGTCAGCTTTCCCCCCAAATTCTTGTGCCAAGAACTCGTCTCGCCGTTCTACCACCTTGGTGCGGCTGGCCCGGAAGTTGTACGCCTGTATCCATTCTGGAACTCTTTAGAGTTCTGGAGGGGCCCACAACTACCTTTCGTACTTGGGATCCGAAGTGCTTGTCAGCTCCCAGACGTATACCTCCTCCCGGATGCCCCAAGCGACGTCGAGAAATCCGTCGCAACCCATGGTCTTCAAACTCTCCTTCATGAGGTTGTATTCGTCCGGGTCTGTTGGGAGTTCAATGTGATGAACGCCCCTGATCAATGACAAATGTGGGGAAAGGATTTGGTGTGGAGCTGGAAACTGAAGATGGACTCGTTGGATAAGATTCACCTCTCATACGAGTGGGGTTGGGAAAGGGACCCGGAGCAGATTGTCTACGTGTGCAAGAATTTGATCCCGTTAAAGGACAAATACGGTCAAGGAAAACGAAATTTCTTTTACCAATGCTTTAATGGCCATTGGGACGAGAACGGGGAGCAGTTTCGATTCGGACCTCATCCATGGCAATGGTTGTGGGCCGTTGACGGAGTTCGCATCACAGATGACAACGGGGATTGCATTTCTTACGACATTGACCAACTGGACCCCCAAGAATTAAGGCAATTATCGGAATCAGAGTGGAAAGGAATTTTCCGAAATGACGGAATCGACTTCTGCTTGATGTGCAGAGTCCAGGGACACGGCAAGCGCTCAACCATCTCATGCAATCCCAAATCCTAAGGGCCGTGTTGGATGAAGATGGACCAACGAGGAAAACACGATCGGCGTCTCGTAGACTTGTATTGGGCTCAGAAGAAGACCTCCCAATGCATGTAGGGGCACACGACAACGAGGCAGGGGCAAGTGGCACTACTAATAGCCCATTGAATACTGATTAGGTGAATTTTTTGTTTTTGCAGTACCAAAAGACATTTTTCTAACAATGCTCTATCTTTTAGCTTGTAATGTATTTTCCCATTTTCGTACTACATTATGCATAGTAAAAAAATATGAATAGTAGTGTCTACTTTACTTGATAATAGTGGTGTGATTATGGATGTACTTAAGCCTCATAAGGATTTGTGCGTTTGTATAAAAAAATGGTATCGACCAAGTTTTAAACCTCCAAACATTTTTAATCCCTAAAGGACCAAGGCATTTTTGCACCAAAAACACTTCAAAACTGCTCGGCTATAGTATAATGCCTAAGAAGGGAGACAAAACCTTTTTATTTCTACATCTAACCGTAGGATCTCAATAAATACTTCTTTGTTAATGTCCCCACAAAATTTCATAAATTTTGACTGCACAGATTGAAAGATTATAGTGTTTGAAGTCAGGTAATGGTTCATTTTCTTCCCTGCGTTTGGTGGATTAGCAGACTTTGACTTAACTTGGTATCAAAATTTTGCACTTCATAAGGTCTAAATCCATTACTATTGTGTTTAGGATGATGTTAGTTCCTTATACACTAATTGTTAGAGGTAGAAAAATGGTGTAGCTTATTCAAGTCAACTATGCTAGTAGTGGAAGCTCATAAATGGTCAATTAAAATTTTAGTTTTTAGATACTTGATATGTTTTAGATTGATGATCCAAACGGTAAATATGAAGGTCTACACCACGTATTATTGTGGAAAAAATCAAAAGTATAAAAAGTTAAAATCTCTAAGTTTTATGTGGTAAGACGTTTTTATTTTTGGTACCTTGCCCGACAATGTGTGGCAATATGTGAAAATCTTTGACTTGGGTTGAGGCGCTATTTTCCACTAAAGACAAGATTTTTTTTAAAAATATAAAAGGAAATAATTTTCTAATCCCTTATATCCGCTTCAAAACTAATAGGGAGCTAATAAAGGTGTTCCTTATTGGAGAGCATGCCGTCAAAGGACAAAAGTCGTTTTTCCATTTTGCCTCCCTCCCTAGAACTAGGGAAAGACATAATCTGCGTGTTATTTTAAGTGCAATGCGATCTTGTCAGTACCAAAAATAAGGCACCCCATATTTAATTGTGCACCCGCCTCATGGAGATGAGGAGTGCCTTGGCCAAGCAACAATGCACTTCAAACGTCTCCTTCTGGAATTAGGTGGAGACGTCCCCCCCCAATTTTTTCAAGCAAACGTCCCCGCCCCTACCGAGTGACTATTTTAATGATTTTTGGCCACATTTGTCCCCGCCTCGCATACTCCTCTCCATCCATCTCTTCATTGAGCTGGATGTTGGCGTCATGTGGTGTCGTCATTCATCCATTTACACCAAATATTTGCGAGAACACGTGCAAACCATAGCTTCACCCGGACAATTGGCCAAGGAGGAGCGAGACAAGACCCGCGCACGAGCGGGGAACGCCCATCGGAAGCAGTTGCACGTTCTTCGTAATCCCGCGAAGTTGGCCTTTTGAGGTTGGGAAGACGTACAGAAGCCATGGAGTTTTGATGATTGCGCAAACTGCATGAAGTGGTGCCACATCAACAAGACTTTCCCAGAGGAGGGACACAACTATCATCGACGCTTCCACAAGGCAAACCTGAAACACTGCGTTGACGAGGCGTTTAAAAATCGGTGCATTGAAGTTTATCAGGTGTTGTAGGACATCCCATTCGTCAAACGCAACGAAGTAAATCTCTTCATTGCGCGGGGTGTTCATGCGGAGGTGAAGTTGAACAAGAGAGTAGATTGGTCCACTTTGAAGTCGATGCCGAGGAAGATAAAAATTCCTCGTCGAGAATATGGAATAATTCCAATGGGATGGCACAAGTATCCGGAAGGTGAATTGGGCAAATTCATGACTGTGATGGACGACACACCCAGCTAAGATACCAACACGTCGAGTTCACATGCAGACTCCGACGGAACCCACGTCCAAGTCGCAAGCGGAAAGGTACAAGCACGTGGTAGGCTGAAGAGGACCGAACGAGCCCTTCACCAACGTTACCACTGACTAGGAGTATTTAAAGGTTTAGGACGTAGAAAAAAAAAAATTGAACAATAAGTTTGCTCTAAACATGATATGATTTTAAAATATCATTTTTGTTTGTAATGGTACATTTTATTTAGAGAACTTGCACATTACATTCTACTAGAAGCTTATACTACCCCTTATGGATGGGGACTTTCATAGCTCCCTTGCTATTCAACACTTGATTTATTAAATTCTTATGAAACTTGAAAAGTCTCTTATTTTAACCTTTGTAATCTTTTCAATATTTTACCAATTTCCTATGTCAAGTGGTGCATTCAATTCTAGTCTCTTATGTCCGCCCTAAAACTAATAGGGAGCTAATAAAGGTGTTCCTTATTGGAGAGCATGCCATCAAAGGACAAAAGTCGTACTTTCCATTTAGCCTTTTTTCCTAGACATAATCTGCTTGTTATTTTAAGTGTGTCGCAATCTTGTTGGAATAAAAAATAAGGCACCCAATATTAAAAGCTCCACCCGCCCCATGGAGAGGAAGAGTGCCTAAGCACCCAAAATGCCCCAAAGGCCTCCTTCTCTTGGATTGGGAGGTCGTCCCCCCCCCAACCAGGGCAGGGGCGGAGACGTCCCCGCCTCACTAGGGCAGGGTGGAGACTCTCCGCCCTTACCCGGGCAGGGCGGGGACGTTCTCGCCCCTGTCCTCGTGGGGCGGGGACATCCCCGCCCTTGTCCCGGTAGGGGCGGGGATGTCTGCGCCCCTTCACGGGGACGTTCCCGCCCTTGGCGCGTCGGGTCCCACCCGTTCTTCGTTCGTGTATTAAAGGATTGGGGAGGGTTGTTTGTCCTCACGCTCGTCACTTTGGCCTCTATCTCTTGGATCTCAATTCAATTTGAGCTTCTTGCGAGTCTACTTGGATGGCAGGCGGCACTAGTGTGCGGCTGAGGTGATGTAAAAATAGGTTCAAGCAGTGCACCAGCGCTATCAGAACTCATATTTTCACCCGATTCTAATCTAAATCTAGCCCCGTATTTTGGCTTGGACGGGAAAAGCCGGGGGTATTTGGCATAAGCCGTGAATGCAATGGGAAGTTAAAGGAAACAAACAAAAGAATGGAAGCCTTGGTACAATTTTGGTGACAACGAGGGCAAAGTGAGTTGTGTTTTCTGCAACTTTACTTTTAGCTACAAACGTGAGCGTGCGTTCGCTCACTTTGGATATGGCACCAAGTCAGAGAGGTCGATTTGTCGTAGCCTACCTCCCTATGTGCGACATCAATTTGCCAACTGTGGAAACATTGTTCCGCAATGAATGACGGGCGGGGACATGTATGGCGGAGATTCAGGTCCGAGTGGTCCATCGAGGGCACCAACTATTGACACTTCAAGCCAATCTGATGCTCAAAATAATGTGGCGGGTGGGGTAACAAGTGGGCCTCGGGAAAGAGTGCCTAATCTCTCTGAAGGAAACGACCCTTCACATATGTCGGGTGGTCTTGCTACCTCGAATTCCACTAGATCCGGGCAACTACATCAACAACGGATGCTTGATGCTTTTAACATTGCAAAGAGGAAGGAATTTAATGAGAAGTGGGCAATCTTTTTCTATCATGCGAAATGTGCCTTTCAATGTGGCGCGAAATCAGGCGTTCATCGATGCGGTGAGGGCAACATCCGTGGCAAAGTTTGAGTACATTCCTCCTTCATATCACCAGTTGAGGACTAAATTGATTGAACCTAAGAGGTTGCAAATTGAGAAAGAGATTGAAGCCAAAATTGGTTTTGCAATCAAGAATTATGAGGTGTCGATATGCACGGATGGTTGGGATGATGTCAATCGGAGGCCCCTCATGAATTTAATGACGTCGTGCTCCACTGGTGAGGTATTCTTGGGGAGCATAGACACCAGTAATCAAAAGAAATCTATGCAGTACATAGCGGACCAAGTGAAAGTTTACATTGAGAAGGTGGGTTCCAAAAATGTGGCACAGATTTGTACAGACAATGCTGCCAACATGCTTGGAGCGATGGATGATATTATTCTCATATACTCGCACATTCACAAGCAGGGATGCATGGCACATGCAATAGATATCATGTTGGAAGATTGGGCGAAGGTCTAAGAATTTAAAGATTTAATAGAGAGGACAAAGAAATTGTGCCAATATATTAGAAACCATCATGCGACAATGGGGGCACTTCGTGAGTTGAGTCCAAACCTCCATATTGTAGTGCCGAGTGAAACCCGCTTTGCTTATAATTTTCTTATGTTGGATTGATTGATGAGACTCAAAGGAGTGTTGGAGTAGTTGAAAGACCACCCCAATGTTGTAAACTACTTTGCAACCCTACGGAATAGACATAATGGAGAGTAAGCAGCAACTGCTTTGCGTAATGTGGTGCAAACCATCGAAGATGTGACCTTTTGGCAACGATGTCAGAATTACGTGCACATGACTGGGGATGTTTTAAAGGCATTGCGTGTGTTTGATGGCGGAGAACCAGCCATGGGTCGTGCGTGGCTCATGATGCATAATTTGCAAGAACACGTGTACTCTTTGAGAGAGTCATCCTTTACTCTACGAGCTGACATAGCATCCACTCTTGAGCAATCTTTTGATGCCTGGTGGCAAATGGTTTTTAGCGATGTTCACTACGCCGCGGCTCTTTTGAATCCGTAATTCAAGGATAATGTGGCGCTTAGGGCTGACGGAATCGCTCAAAGAACATTGAATCGGGTTGTTCGCAAAATGATGGAGGTACTGGACATCTCTTATGACGACGTCCAATATGAGTTAACACAATACGAGGAGGGCACAAGACCATATGGCCCTACCGAGGCATCTAACATCCGCCAAACAAAGCTTCAACTCCACCAATGGACAAAGCTTTTGAAAGACTTTCAAATGTCAATCATTATTTTTGCAATTGACAACATTTTCAATGTTTTCTATAATGTCATTTAGGCAATGATTGATGCTTCATGATGTCAACTAAGTCAAAGATAGTATTAGAATGTAAATGAAGTTCACTAATTGGTGTTTAACTTCTTTATTCTCCTCATAGTATGGAATTTACGCTAATATTAGTGACTAGATGTCGTAGTCTAGTAGTTCGTAATTCCCAAAGCTAACCAAAATTAACCTTAAGCAAGCCCACCTAACCACATCTTTTCCACGGATTTTTATTGTGTATCAAACTTTCCAAATCTAAAGACAACTCACACTTAATACCTCAACACCTCCCGGAGAATGGCTTCCCCGGTACCTCAGTGACCGGTAACAACTATCCACAATTGTTTAGTTTAAACTCTGTTGAGCGTCAGAGTAGTTTTCCGGTAAGTTTTTACAGTGCCCGGAAAGTCATTGCCCTCCGTTCTCACAGTCCAGAGGCCACAATGTTTACAACCTAATTCTACACCACGAAAGAGTTAAAAGGTTGTAGCTAGTTTATTGGCCTTCACAATCTACCGGAAAATAGTTTCGGTAATCCGAGGACACAAAGTCGGGATCTAACTACAACAACACTCAATGAATCAAACAGAGGAGATATAAGAATCACAGCTGTCTAATGCTAAGAAATTTACATAAGCAAGACGACTTTCCACGGGGATGAAGGGATCTCATCCACTATAAGGATAGAAACCCCGAAACACTCCGGATTCAAGCTTAGCCGGGATTTCTCCCAATGTACCAAGAGGGGAGATGTCACCTCTCCTCTCTACCAATCCAAATACTTCCCACTTAAGGGATGCTATCATAAATAGCCGTGGGTTTCCCAGATCCCATCCAATAAGCAATTTTTTCCGGTCTAACCGGCCTAGGGTTTGAAGTAGATCCCGGATCTTACTCCAACATCTAGCTTGGATCTTACTACACCATCTAGCTTGGTTATTCTACGTCCTCTAGAAGCCTTAGCTTACACTCAACCACATAGCACATAGCACAACCTTACACATCCTAGCAAAGACCCACTAGGAAGACTCAACCCTCTCCCTCTTTACTCACACAAGCTCAACAAAAACTCTAGACACAAGCAATGAAGGCAAGACACAAGCAATGAAGGCAAGACACAAGCAAAGAAACAAAGACAAGAGTACTTAAACCAAGAGCTCAAGGCTCCTTAAGTACACAAAGGTCACTAACTACCCTCCAAGACTAGATCCCCAAAAGGTAGAAACGACATTTAGATCCTAGAATTGACGATTCCCTAGTCACCGACGGATTATCCGTTAGACCGGTAAATCGGAAGACTTCTGGTTGCAGACTGGTAAAACATTTTTCTAACAAAAATAGATAGCCGAAGAATTCACTCAAGTGGTAGTGACCGGGTGCACAATGGGGCCCCATCGACATCACTACTCTCACCCTAGCATTAATCTACTCCACCTAACAACATCCTATCAACGGATAGGATAAATCCACAACAACATGTAACATATAACACATAACATATAACATATAACATAGGCTCAACCAGAAGATTCATCCGGAAGAGTAGAATTATCTATCGGTTGATCCATGAGAGGATTGGCTGGAAGATTGAGAGTATCCACGGGTACATAGTCAAAAGAATCTACCAGAAGGTTGGAAGTCTCAACCAAGAGGTCTACTGGTAGATTGGAAGTATCCACCGGTATATTGGGAGTATCCACCAATACACAAGAAGTCTCCACCGGATCAAAAAGCATAGCTACCGGAGACTCAACCAAATAATCCGTTTGTGAGAAAGAAAGATCAACTGGTTCCCTCCCGAGAGGTTTGACCGGGAGACTTCGTTGCCTCTAATAAACTTTCACACCCCACTCCTTGGAAGTTGGAGAATTTGCTCGACTCATTGGACACTGGATGGGTGGATCATCATCTTTTTAAGAAAGATAACTGATATAGAGAAAATTTCTCTTCTTCCGGGTTGGGCTCCGGTCTTGCGTTGGTATGGTAGCACTCGTCTGTCCAGCAAGTAGTTTGGTTAGTGCCACCATAGTCTCTTGTGCCTTGACCTTCGTGTCAAGGTGCTCCTCTTGGAATGTCCGGAGATCCTTCTTCACCTTGGTCAACTGTTCCCGATCCTCCTCGGCTGCAACTAAAATGTCTTCCGTGCTTTCTTCTCCAAACACCTTCTGGTGAGCCCTCTGAAGACTCATTGCCATCAGAAGCTCCATCTCCATCTGTAGGATATCCCAAGTCACATCCCGGGAGAACTTGGCTATGTTCTCCACGAGTGTGAGATTCTTGGATGGCCGGGGAGGAAGTGGTGTTTTTTTCCCGGTGAGACCGGGATGATCTACCCTCGTTCAAGAGTGACTTAGATGATGACTCCTACCGTGGGATTGCCGGTAACGCCAACCATAGCTTAGTGTGTTGGGGGAGGCCCGAGGAGCATGGTCCTAGAGAGCCATCATTTGTCCCCAAACTCTCTTTTCTTCTGGTTATAGACAGTCATAATTCTCATACAAGTGCATGAGGTATGGAGTCAAGAAGGTCTTGGAACATCCACCTTGTTGAATTGCCCGGAGCTATGGCGAAATTGCTTCTTCCAATAAAAACCCCCAATCCAAGAAGGAATCCTCGAAGAATGCTTGAATGTAGGTGGTGGCCAACCGCACTGTGATTCTTTCACGTCGGTTGGAGTGGAAGATTGGGTTTAAAAACTCAACCACCTTCCTCAACCGGTTGTTTGTGAATTGATTACTCCGGTAGCACTCTGATACATCGTAGGAGTTTGATAAGTGCTTATCCAACAACTCCCAGTTGACCCCGGGTATCCATTCCTCCTCTTCTTGAAAAGAATATACCTTACGCCATACTTCTGTGGTCCATGTCCGGAGATTAGCCCAGTAGACTCCCGAGGGTGTCCTGGAAGGTAACAACTCTGCAGCCGCATGTCCCTTCTGGAAGACCCACGATTTCTCGTATAATTCCATGCAACCCATCCAGGTGAGGTCTTCCTCCAATTCTCGCCCTTGCTCCGTCCCCTCCCACTTATTAGGATTAATCTTGGAAAACTTCAATGTCCTCGATGGAGTCAAGTTGTCTGGAATGGACTATCTCCAGGATGTGCTTGTACTTCCACCAATCACCCTACTAACTTATCACAATTTTTGGTTCGGCTTGGAAAACACAAGTATACCGAATAACCAGTGTACTTTCTCTGAAACACTTTTCTAGACTAACATGGATGTAGACATCTCACATATCTAGTAACACAACTAACGAAACAACATAACAATTAACCACTTCAAGCAAAAGAGATGACTTAGGAGAACAAGAATTTTTGAAGGGATCTTTTCCGGATGACCAGGGACACCAGGAAAAAGATGGAAAATTTAGGCAAGAATTAGGAAAGTGGGAAAAATAGGGAAACCACAAAAGAAGACTAGCCACAAGGCCGAGATGATGGAAAACAAATGATGGTACAATAAAGTAGACGCACAAGTAAGAAGAATTCACCATTTTAGGACGTACGAGGCCTAAGTAGAGTCTATCGAGAG
The DNA here is from genome assembly GCA_963971425.1 of Bryoerythrophyllum caledonicum. NCBI lineage: Eukaryota > Viridiplantae > Streptophyta > Bryopsida > Pottiales > Pottiaceae > Bryoerythrophyllum > Bryoerythrophyllum caledonicum. The sequence continues at coordinate 18,738,920 of OZ020521.1, read as the reverse complement.
ACTTTTCTTTAGACCGGAAAGGAGGTAACCGGAATTCACCTCGGAGAAAGGAAAATTAGAAGAGATCTTCCAAACAAGGAATTTGTACAAACATGAAAAACCCATTAATTGACAAGAATCACCTTGTTCACAATTCTTGCCACGTCCTTCTTGCATCGCGACTTTCTTGCAATCATGGTCTAATCTCTGAATCTTCTCACACTACTTCCACACCTATAAATTGCCACCTTGTTGCATAGGAAATCCTCTCCACCACAATCTTCTCACAAGTTGTAGGATGCAACTTCAAACCCTAGCTCCACAAACCCTAGGTAGTTGCAACTTGAAAACCCTCCTCTTGCTCTTGCTTCTGTTGCTCCTCTTGCTCCTCTTGCTCCTCTTGCTCCTCTTGCTCCTCTTGCTCCTCTTGTTCTTCTTGCTCCTCTTGCTCTTGCTTCTCTTGCTCCTCTTGCTTCTCTTGCTCTTGCTTCACTTGCTCCTCTTGCTCCTCTTGCTCTTGCTCCCCTTGCTCTTCTTTCTTCTTCTTCTCTTTCATTTGCTTCTTCTTCTTCTTCTTCTCCTTCTCCTTCTTCATCTTCTTCTTCTCCTTCTTCTGCTTCTCCTTCTGCTTCTCCTTCTTCTAATTCTTCTTCTTCTTCTTCTGCTTCTCCTTCTTTTGCTTTTTCTTTTTCTTTTTCTACTTCTGCTTCTTCTTCTTCTTCTTCTTCTGCTTCTCCTCCTTCTTCTTCTTCTTCTTCTTCTTCTACTGCTGCTTCTTCTTCTTCTTCTTCTGCTTCTCCTTCTGCTTCTTCTTCTGCTTCTCCTTCTTTGGCTTCTTCTTCTTCTTCTTCTTCTTCTTCTTCTTCTTCTTCTTCTTCTTCTTCTTCTTCTTCTTCTTCTTCTTCTTCTTCTTCTTCTTCTTCTTCTTCTTCTTCTTCTTCTTCTTCTTCTTCTTCTTCTTCTTCTTCTTCTTCTTCTTCTTCTTCTTCTTCTTCTTCTTCTTCTTCTTCTTCTTCTTCTTCTTCTTCTTCTTCTTCTTCTTCTTCTTCTTCTTCTTCTTCTTCTTCTTCTTCTTCTTCTTCTTCTTCTTCTTCTTCTCCACACTTGTTTCGGCAGCATCCTCTTCCTCGGGCTTTGTTTCAACATCACCCTGTTCCTCGCGCTCTGTTTTAGTTGGTATTGCTGCTCCCCTTGGTTGATACCCGTTGTTCCCCTTGTAACTGATTAGTACCTGTTGCTCCTCTTGTACCCGGTTAGTACCTACTCCTCCTCTTGTAACCAGTTGGTACCACTGCTCCTCATCTACCTGGTTGATACCCACTGCTCTACTTGTACCCAAATGATACCCGCTGCTCTTCTTGTACCCGGTTGGTACCCGCTTCTCCTCTTGTAACCGGTTGGTATCCACTGCTCCTCTTGCACCCCGATTGATACCCGGTTTAAGCCCGGGTATCATCCCTTATTTTTATTTTTTATTATATAATTAAACTCTTACTCTTGCAAATAAGAATTTAGGTCTCTAACAAACACTTAACTAAAAAAAGAACCTCAACAATTAGAAAGAACAACTACAATTAATCTATCCATCTAATGAAAACTTTGACTAGATAATAACGCCAAAGTAATGATTGAAACCCTTTTTCCCGAAGATCCTTCCTAGACAATCTATTTAGGTTTTACCGGGCATAAACTTGGTGATTTTAAGGCCAAGTATTATCACCACTATAACACTAATTAACTAGTTAAGCATTCACCTACTTTTGCTAATTATTACCGTACGTTAGGGGCAGCTTCGGCAAAAAATAATTCCAAATAATAATGACAGATTTTTAAAAAAATTACGCTATCAATTTGCCGGAAAACCATGAGATAAATTTAGATGAATGACGAAATATCTTGAAATCCAACGCATGAACCGAAAATCAAATATATTAAAAATGTTCAGAGTAATCTCATGAAGTCTAGTAGTTCCTCACGAGCCCCTTGCATACTCAATAATAGGCATCCATAATGGAGCACAAGGCTGGCAGTGACCAGATTAATCCCCCAGGAGCCCCTTGCATGCACAAGTGAAACCCATCGTTCGCACGAGGCAAGCGTGGCACTGACCACATAAAGCTGACCGGCCAATGTGGAGTTGCTAAACGGGCTCAGGCTGAAGCCATCGTGTGGGAGCTCCTGGGCTTGGGTTGAGGAGGCAATGGGTAATTGGAGCGCAATCTAGTGAGGAGATGAATCATGATAGAATTAGCTGGAAGCAGAAGTGCCGGGTGGTAGTCGTAGCGGAGGAAGGGCCGTTGATAGAGGCGGATCAGGACGAGCAAGCTGCCAAGGATGCCGAGGTGGAGTACGATTGGCAGCAGGAGTGGTACCCCATGTACTTGGCCTCGGAGATGCTGAAAGCTGCGCCGCTGGGGTTGACAGTCTACCATAAGAACTTGGTGTTGTTTTACGATGGCAATGGCGACCTCAATTGCTTCGAGGATCGCTGCCCTCACAGGTGCACACACTACTCTGTTCTTCTCAATCTTCTTTTTGGTCATGATCTGATCCGGGATCATTCTTATGTCAGACTCGCCAAGTTGTCGGAAGGGCAGGTAATCGATGGTTACCTCGAGTGCCTCTACCATGGATGGCAGTTCAATGGAAGTGGCCAGTGTACAAAAATCCCTCAGGTAATTGAATTCTCACTTCCAATAGAGCATTAGAAAATTCTACTAGCAAGTTAGTCCAAATACAGATTAGGAGTTTTGATTGTTATACAAACTGTGCTCTTTCTGTTGCTTTAGGTTGTCTGGTTTTTCGCTTGGGCGTGCACTTAGGGGGGAAGTGAGGTGATTGTTGTTGTTTGATTCTAGATTCACGGCTTTTGGAACCATATATCAACGAATGGCAGCTAGCAGCCGGAGCGAAGATTCCGAGGCAAGCGTGTGCAAAAGCGTACGCTATGAAGGTCTCGCAGGACGTGATCTGGGTGTGGTTGGGGGACAAAGCAAGCGCAGACTACCTGAAGATTCCCTGGTTCGAGTACTACGAGAGCGAGGGCTTTCGACACATCTCCTCTATCCACAAGCTGCCTTATGACTACATTCTGCCGGAGAATGTCATGGACCCCGCTCACCTCCCCATCTCCCACGACGGCACCGACAAATCCTCCAAACGCGAGGACGCCCAAGCTCTGGTACGTGCGTGACATCCTCATTACTATGAGCTCTGAAATGAACAAGATGCAAATTCTTTCTAGATTGATCAGTTTTATCATTACACATAATTCCAGGATGGGACTAGCTTTCTCATAGACAGTGGCACTAACTTATTGATAATGATAGAACGTTGAATTATTTTCTCATTGAATTAAGGGTGGCAGAGTGTCTGATCGAATCCCTTCTTGATTTCAGCATAAGTACAAAGAAATTCTAGTTGTAGCATAACTCTAGCCATGGAGCAGTTAGCATTGCATGGCCTATGATAGTATGTTCAACATGATAGAGGAGAGTTACAAGGTCAGATGGCTTCAAGTAAAGTGCAAGCTCTTCTCAGTTGCTAACACCTCCTTATTAGGAAACCGGTTATGTGATAGCTAGAATGGTGCACCTTGAGTCAATTCACGTGTTGACAAGTTGTTTCATGTTGTCACCAGGTTTTTGAGGTGACGGAGCGGTCGCCACGAGGGTTCGCCGGGTTGTGGAGGGAGATCAGCAGCCCGACGTTCACAAACACGATCCGCTTCGAGGCACCCTGCTGTTTACGAAACGACAAGAAGGTAGTGAAGGAGGATAAGGAGTCCACCTTGAGCGCGGTGTTCCTATGCAGACCAGGAACACCGGCATCTATCAACGGAATGGAAGTGGCCACCTCCATCGCCTCTATCAACTGGCACTGTGTCGAAGCCGTCCTACATCGCCTCGTTGTGGCAGCTGAAGACCGAGTACAACCTCATCTTCCTCACTGCGAATTTAGTGGTGGAGAATCTTTCCAAGCAGTCCCTGCTTCTTCCTCGACGTCGTAGGGTTGGAGGTCGCGTTTAGGGTTGGAGGTCACCGTCGTAACGCTGTAACGCCGGTAAGGCCGTTGTTGTTGTAAGACCGGCTGCACCTGCACATTCCCAAGCAATTCTGTGAGTTGCCTTTGTAACCTTTTCCTGCTGACTTCCCCACGTCGTTTGCCTGCAGGGTTCGTGAAGTCGCAACCAGTTCGTGAAGTACCTGCAGGCTCCTCCTTAACGGTTGTTCTCCATTCCTCCAGCATTCATTCTTTGATTTTCTGCTCTTGGTCTCTTTTCTTGCAGACTTTGCTGAGTGTTTTGTTTGTCGTTTGCCTGCAGGGTTCTGGTTGAAAAGGACTAGGATATTAGTGTTGGTAAGAACTACAAATCTAACCTTCTTCATATTGATTAGAACATTTTGCATTTCAACATTTGAGATCTAAAATCAATTTTTTCCCCTAGGTATTTGTAGGAAGGAACTTACCTTTTTCTGGCGTGATCTTTCATGGTTGAAACAATAGATCTTTTGTTTTCTGTTGTGACATTTGCAACAAGAGTCAAGTTTTTCTCCATTATAACTTGAACACTCTTGTTTGGATCTGTTTTATCCTCTTTTTCCTTGGATTCTTGTTCAGTATCCAGCACTTCTTTGAACAAAGAGTTCTTCATATGCTCCTCCATTGTTGATGTCTGAAATGCGTTTTGGAATGCTTGATCTAAGCCACACATGGACCACCCTTTCTTTATCATGGTTGGTTTGTTGATGTGTTGCCATGCATGATATAACCAGTTGCAAATCAAAGGCTTCAGCACCGACATCTTTGTATCCAACTTCACATCATGTAGTTCCTTCTCATCGATCTGCTTGCCAATGTTCTCGCTTGTATATTGGTCAAATTGTTGTCTAAAACCATGCTTGAATGGACGCTATAAGATGACATCTGCAGGTTGTAAAACGCTTGTACAATTTGCGGGAACAAAGATGAGTAGGATCTCTCCATGTATCTCCTTCAACCAAGAGATAAATTCCTTCGAGATATGGACACTCCAACAGTCTAAAATCCAAATCAACTTTGATTCTGCATCTAATCCCATCTCTTGCACTTGTTTTCTTCTGTAGGGCTGTAGAATTTCTTCAACAAATTGTTTGCAAGTTGTAAAGTTGCTCCAATGATTGCTAGAGAATGTCAAGTTCCAACCAGCTTCTTCACACACTTGGCGAACAACATTTCGAGGAGGAAGACATCTCTCTGTAGATCCTGTAAATACGATTTGAAGAGGTAACAAGTCTCCTGCAGCTGAAGAGGATAATGAAGTAGTGATCTGCCTTTTGTCCTCCATACCAAGGACTTGAACATATTTAGAGCCTTTTTCTGCCCAAGTGCAAGCGCCTCCTGTTGGTACTAGATGTATCCCCGTTTGATTTGTATTGATGACCAACTGAGGTGGGATTGAATGAGCTTTAACAAGGTACGCCATTCGTTGTGCCATTCGTAGACCTTGTTGCTCCCAATCTTTTGGTAGCTTTCTAGCTGCTCTTGTACCTTTTCTAAAGCTCCAATCTAACTTGGTTCTCACAAAATCTCGTGTCCATTCTAAAGAAACCCTAAATCCACTTTGACTTTTGAAATTTAGGAGGCTAGGTTCTCTCTTCTGAATCAGGGTTCGAATTAAGTTCCTTACAAAAGATGCAAAGAGAGGTTGACCTGCCTCACGATGTGCCTTCAACAAAGTGATAATCTCCTCCTCTAATTCATGATGTTTAGATAAAACATATGCATGTTGAGCTCCACCAGTATAAGCTGCTGTTTCCTTGAAGATTGTTTGTTTTGTGCCATCTTTTAGTTCCCATGTCTTAGTGAACCACTCTCCTAAAGAACCTCTAGTCAAATCATCATAAACACTCTTGTTTTGTCCGGGTAACTTGTATTTCACTTGCAAATATCTTAAAGCAGGACCAAGACTCCTATGATGTGTTACAGCTGCGTAAATAGGATCCCAGAGAGATGGTACAAACCAATTTTTGTATGGTCCCCTAGCCTTTCTGGTCTTTGGTGTTGCATTAGGTTTCTCCTATTTGATTGGAAGAAGTACAGCTTCGATTTGCATCTTGGGCCTATCCACTGGACGCTTTTGAACTTCTTTCTTCATAGACTGCTCCATGTCCATCTTGACCTGCAGCTGTGCAAAGTCACGTTCGACCCTATCTTCCATTTCTTCTTTGTCTATAATAGTGAACATACTGCTCAAAAGTTGTTGCTTAGCCATGTTGTCAATCATGCAATACCAAGACCCTAAACCTAACAAGTTCTTACAAAGTCGAGTACAATGTTACAAAGCTCTCAGAAGCAGCTTGACAAATTACCACTTGCACAAGCAAACCCCCATGAGGAACAATGAGATTAGGGTTGGTTAAGCAAAGGTTAGTGAATGTTTAGGGTAAGTTAAATGAAAGGGCGGCTGCCACTTTCAAAACAAGATGATGAAATAACAAACATCCAATGAAACTTCATCAATTGTGGATGAAAGTCGAACTTATAGTTATTTATTTCTTCAAAAAGTCGAATCTTAGAAAATTACTTTTTTTATTGCTGGACAATAAAATTTGAAATTAATTGATTATTCGACGAAGGGTGACGAAGCTGCCCCTAAAGTACGGTATACAACCTACCTCTATGTAATACTAATTACTTTGCTGATTATGTAAACTAAAAGGCATTATTTTATTTTATTTTTTAAGTAGGGGCAACCAAGTGGGAGTTTCAGACTCCCACACTAGATGTACTAATTTGGGTACTAGTTGGTAATTTAGCTACTGAACCATTTCAGTAAATTATTAGGTCAGGAAACTTTGTACATATGTAAACAGCTTATAGAATAACCCAAGTTCCAAATTTGATAGGTAGGGGACATTTTTTGTGCCTTTGGTGTATTAAAAAAGATTGCAGACTTGATTTTTTCTTCTACTGGAATGCAGAAACGCCAAACTTTTTGTCCCCCTAGTGTACAGTACCCTCACACAAGTATACGTACTTTTTTTATTTTGAATGTTTCCACACTACACTACTGCCAACTTTGTCACCCTCCTGAGGGCTGAAAATTTGTCAATTTACCATGAAATTTTTGGCACAAGATCACCTTTATGTTGACAACATGTGTTCTAGATTTCAAGGCCAGAAGATAAATACAAAAAAAGATATTCAAAATCTACCAAGTTGTGAGCCATTCACAGCTAACCAACTTTGACACCCTCCCAAGGATTGAAAGAATTTTCTTTACCCATGGAATTTTTAGCATGAGACCACCTCTAACACGCAATTAAGCAATTATGCACTTGGCCAAGTGCGCTAATTGGCGCTCAATAACAACAAGATTTTGAGCGGAAATGTCTTTTGGAAGGAAAAAAAATCCGACAATCCCTATTTTTTCTTTGCTATATTTTTGTGACAATTTCATTGAATACTGGTTTCTCAATGTGTACACAAGTAAATCATTTTCACCATTTTGGTAAGATTTTGCATAATATATAATTATGGTATTTCATTTATATTCCATTGACAATATTACATTGACCATGTACTTACAAGAAACTATTCATATACAATTTGTTGCATGAAATAAATTTGATATGAATTTAAATAGATTTTAGTGTCGTGTTACATATACAATTTGTAGGAGATGCAATGATAAAGCACGCAATACAATGATGAAGTGTGAGGTTTAGAACTCTATATTTTTCATATATATAAAACCATACATGATATAACTATTGAATACTACAAAGATCATATACTACAATCAAACAAACCGTCTCTAAAGCAAATATACCAATCACACTGTACTAGTCACCTAAACATCATATATACTTAGCTACGGTATGACCTCAGAGTCTTCATCATCCTATGGCGATATTACTCACGTAGCATGTTCCATGGCAGTATTTACCATTTCAGCCAATTCCTCTTCTCGCACCGGACTATCTCCAAGACGGACTGATGTACAGTGTTCATATCTGTAGCTGCCAGGGTCGCCGTGCCGCGTGTGCCTTACGCCATCTGCATCATAGTAGAAGCCATCCCTAAATGTCATCGGTGCAATGAAGGTCTCCCGAAATTCAGCAACATCTTCCGGTTCGCTCTATCTTGAAATAGATGGCAATATTGGTCCAGTGCCACCTCCAATACCTTCAGCGCTCCCATGTGTCGCAGATCCAAGCTCTGATGGAGCAGGCCCCAAAGACTGTCCACCTCTACTCAACTTCGAAAAAAACATGAGAGAATCGGTCGTACACTGCTCTGATTCTAACAGCTGAGAAATGGATATGTTCATCACATCTGTTGGTGCCTCTGAAGGAACATCCAATACCCTGGTATCATCCCCCATTCCAACAGGTGTCTCATGTACACAAACTCCCACATGCGGCGGCGGCGTTGTTAAAACCATGTCTCTCCTAGGTGTTCCCCCATCTTCACCTTCGTCTTCTTCTTCATCGTCCTCCTCGTCTTCCCCTTCTTTTGCTTCACTGCTTCGCTACGAGTCGAGCGAGCAACTGTCAGGCGTGGATTCGTCCGTCCCATATTCACGTGGCAATCTTTCGTTCAAATGGGTGTAGAAATCCACATCATCGCCACCTTCCGTTCGTAAAGGAACCTTCAGTAGCATCCACACTAGTGGGAGCATTGTCCGTTCGATCGATGTTGTTAGACATCAACAAATGCCCTTGGAAGTTGTTGGACAACTCACCGTACAAGAACGAAATCCTCTCACTGCAATCGTCAATGACAATGATCTCAGATCTCTGGAAATCCGAGTGTAGTATAGTCGGAATCGTTGTTGACATGTTACATACCACCAAACCCCAACTCCGAGGCAAGTACGAACCCATCAGTCTTGATAACTCAGATGGAGATCTCTTGAGAGCATCAACAGCACAAGGCTCTCGTGCTTCACCACGGTTATCATCAAATAAAAGAGGAAGTGGACGGCGGCCAATAATAAAGTTCGCCTCAACAGACAATCTAGCTGGATGTTGGAGACAAATAATGATATCGCCTATTGGTTCAACTCCTTGTTGTAAGCGCCCTCCCTTTGTAAAGTTCAGAGGATGATCAACCGAGGTCTGACCAAACGCCCAACATCCATGCCGATGAGAGCAACCTCCCGGGAGCTTCAACTTCGTAATCAACTCTTCGGTGGCGAACACGGCCGGCGGTAATAGGAAAATGACGTTCCATCGTTCGACGGTCGTCATCCATAACGCTAGTTGTGCAAAGATTCTAGTGAATTGTTCATCTTCCCAATGACCGTTGCCATGCCTTCCACCGCCACGGCGACAATCAATAATCCACAGGTATGGCCGTGTCAACTCCGCATACTCTAAACGGAATAGTCCTCTTCTACACCGAATCATAAGCGGATTCTCTGTGTCATTCTCGCCTGGCCTCTGAGCATGCAACTACCACTCCCAATTGGTAGTGTTTGCAACTCCCTCACATACAGATGGTGCATTCTGGCCTTGCCCCTTTGCTGCAACAACCTGATAATGTACCTTGATGAAAAGAGAAACGAGGTCGCTTATGTCTTTGAGCTTCGACACCTTCTCTCGCTGCGGCGCACCCCATTTGGTTCTTGTTTTGCTATCCAACTGCTCAGCAAATTTGTCAAGTTGCTCCTTGCCTCCTGGCAAATACTTCCGTATAGATATACGAAAGATCTCTTCCATGGAATTCGGTAAAGATTCCTTGTTCTCTACCATCAACTAGCAAATGGTATTTATCACCGCTTCTCGTCTCATAATGCGCTCACATACACCGGCAAGGGTATGAGTCCTTGGATTTTGGTCTTTTACGCCGTTGAAGTAAAGTGCTTGACGAGGTCTACGTCCATCCTCGCCTACTGGCTTAGCTGTACAGGCCTTTGCAACCTCCAGATAGTACGAATCTAGAAGTCTCCCAAGCGGCCTCAACCAATGCCCGGTCATCCGCTTCCGCCTCGGTCGAACATCCACATTCAGATCCAAGTTCTTCTTCAGTGCCAAAGCCTTCCACCTCTTCTCCTCATCCTTGTTGTAAAACAGGAAGCCGTTTTCGTAGTCCTTGCTGACTTGAAGGGCAGCTTCAAAGCACTCATTGCTGGGATTCCAAGCATGATTGATTAGGTCCTCCATGATCTTTGCCAGTGTGGACATTGTAATCTTGTTGTCATCTCTGTCAGGCAGTTTCCGCACGGCACTTGCTGCGCTCACTAGTGCGATAGCCCTGCGTTCATCGTCTGCCCGGACCGAGCTATTAGGCCTACCATACAGATCCCATATCTGTCGAAGCTTCACCAAATCCTCATTCATGGTGGAAAGTTGTTTTCTTTGCCACTCCGCAATATTGACCTCTACTGACTTGTTAATGTAAAGTCGTCGATCATCGTACACAACAAAGATAGCCTCCCGCTCCTCAAACGTCTTCTGATACTCAGACAGAGGGATGTTGCCGCTCATGCACTGCTCCTTCGCATACTTGCAAGCAGCTACAACGTGTTGCCAGTCCACAGGCTCCCAAATGATACGCTCTTGAAGCCAAGATAGTTGAGAGCCCGCAATACCGTGTATAGAAGCACCCGCATGGCTTAAAAACATCCGTTCAAACTCTCGTGCTACTCCAGTAACCGGGAAATCCACTCCCTCACGCTCAACCATGCCAGTGTCAGTAGTGATATCCACAAGGTACCGGATTGGACGAAGTACCAATTTATTCACTCCGGTCCTGTTCTGGGGATCTCGTAAGAAGTGATACACTTCTGATTTCCTCTTCTGTGATAGTATCCGATGGTTTGTCTCCGGATTCACCACTTCGACGATGCGGTCAATGTGTGCCTTGAACACAATGTCGCCCCATATAGAACCTCTCGCAACTTCCTCCTTCGTAGGTACTGGCGCTTTCAAATACCTAGAAGTTGGAACGGTTGCTGGAATGTCTGCCTCCTCCTCCGAATCTCCCAATGACGGATTAGAAAAATTATGCAAGTCGTCATCCATGGCCGACAAACTCACAGAGACATCCGCTGTAGATGTTGAGGATCTACGATGAGTTTCAGCTTGTCCAGCTATCGATTCACGGCCCCTGCCATGCGATGGCGATGTCCTACCCCGCGACGTCAATGCCCTGGCACGCAATGTCGAGGCCCTGCCACGTGATGTCTCTGAGTGGCCACACGATGTCTCCGAACGGCCACGCGAGGGCCGTCCATCAGAATCTGGAGCTATGTTGTCCTCTTCACGTTGTGGCCGCTTAGATGGACGACCACTTGTTGGTGCACAAACACGTGATGGTCGCAGTTCAGTGGACGGCCGCCAATCCAACTGTGTCGGCCTTGCTAACGCGCGATAAATGGGCTCAGTCTCCTCTGGATCCGCTGGTAGACTTGCACGCTCAACACTTGCACGCTCAACACTTGCACGCTCAACACTTGCACGCTCTGGCTCCGTCCGCCGTAATGCCTCATACATGGTATGAGCACTCATAAATCTTCTTGCGCGTGCCTCATCCTCTTCAAATAACGCCAAACATGCCAACACATGCTCATACCTAGCAGTGCGCACCGCAAGATCCGTAGTGAGCCAAAACGTCTGTAAAGAGGTTATGTTATTCACACGCCTTGAATTTTGAAGGAGATTTGTAGGAACAAGTGCTAGAAGCAACTTCTATGGAAGAGAAGTCTTTGATGCCGTTTGGCCAACCCCCTGTTCGCAAACTGCATAGACCATATCGTCTAATCGAAGATTAATTGCTCGAAGTTCAACGAAGGGCTTCCCCAATGTTGATGTGCGCATCCCTATTTGAAATAGATGTTCCGTGAGCTACAACACTGGCTTCGACGCCGCCTCTACTGCAATCCACCAACCATACTCCTCCCAGCGCCTTTTGATTGGAAGTAGTGGTGCCATGATGTCACATACAAGAAACCTGATCATAATCACAAACAATATACAATCGTCAATACGGTGTATGTTCATATACATCAATGCTTACACCTTCTAAGAAAAATACACAAAAGCATCATGTAACAACTCAAATGTGGCTTCCTTGACTTGTCAAGGTAAACCCCTAATTTTTAAGACTCTACAAAATGTCAATTTTTAAAATCATTAGTCTGATTTTTTTTCTTTTCAACTAGATGAAAACACACCTAAAAAGTTCAAATCCGAAGTCGAAATTCCAAAAAAATTATTATTTTGGAAGTTATTAACTCACTGTTCAGTGAATCTGCGCAAATTACAGTTTCATCTATAAAAGATGAAAATCGTAGCACAGATGAAAACAGAGGATGACGATTCATGCTGATGGAAAATCACAACGGATGAAATTTGTAAAAAAAACGGATGAGGAGGCAAAAATACGGCGGATGAAAAGGCAAAAAAATCAACGAATGAAATGCCAATAAAGGGATGAAAATAGTGGATGAAAACTTGCGGATGAAATGCCAAAAAGTGGCTTCCGCTCTAAATCTGAAATTAATATGCAATTAAAGAATTACGGACTTGGCTAATTTCAGCAAATAAACCACAAAAGTATGCCCGGATTTTTTTACAAAATTTTTACAAAAAATTTTGAATTTTTTTCAAATTTTTCATATTTTCAAATTGGAATGGAAAGTAGGCTTCATAAACTTCATTTCATTATTTGGACTCAAAATCACAAAATATCATGTTAATAACTCAAATTCAGATTTAGAGCTGGAGCTAGAATCTACGAAATCAGAAGAAATTCTGCAAATCTTCACTATGGTGATTTCAGCGACCTTTGAGGATTTTTAGAAAAAAGAGAAAAAATTAAAAAAATCCGAAAAAAATTGGGATGATACCTCCAGATTCAATCTACAAGGGAAAAAAATTCAAGTTGTTTTGAATTGTTGAAAATTACTTATAGGCATTTCAGTTTCGTCAAAATCTATGGAAAAAAAACTCTTTTTTTTTTCTTTTTTTTCTTTTTTTTCCCTTACAGCGATACAAGGTTTGACCGGGTATACGACTGGATCAGGGTATGACCGGATATATGACTAAATAATGGGTATCAACCAAGAGCAACGGCACAATCAAGAGCCCCCTGCGTACGTAGGGGCCGTAAGAGAGTTGAGCCGCTCATCATTGCCGACGCCGAACCCTAGCCCGCCCACATTGCCAATGCCCCTCCGAATTCCACTACGCTGCTCTAACCCTTTCATACTACTGACTTCGACACGCACAGCACATGGAGGAGAGAGAAGGAGAGAGATGAGGGTGAAGTGAGGAGAGAGGACCAGTAGATTAGTTAGGACATTTGCAAGTTGGTGATGTAGCTTGTAGGTTTAGGGTACGTTGTTCACTCATCTACTCGCAGGTTGTTCACGCGGCTTGGAGCGTTACTCACTCACAGGTTGTTCACGCATCTTGGAGCGTTACTCACTCACTCACAGGTTGTACACTTGCACCTCGTTCTCTGGGTGAAACCCTGATACACCCTAGGAGAAACCCTAAGACACCCTAGGTGAAAACTTAAGACACACTAGTCAAAAGCTAAAGACACCCCCGCATACGCACCCCCCTGAGGTGAGAAGTCCAGCCATGAAAATGGAGGCGCCGCCGAAATTAGGGTTTCAAAGATTAGGGTTTCGAGTTCGCCGACAAAGATTAGACAATTAGGATTTTCAGATGTAGTGTCTCATGTTTTCCAATTAAGTAATGACCCAACCTTAACCCCTAAACTGAAGTTCACAGGATATAACGCAAACAAAATTAAATTATAAGTAGTATAGAATGGTTGTGCACGTAATTAGTTTAGAAAGAACGTGCTACTCTCCGCTTCGAACCTGCAATCACATAAAAACCAGTGAACAATATGATAGGATGAAGTAGAAATCTTGACCATCTAAAAACATCTAAAAACATGATATGTGGAGCTCACCTTTGGATGATTGCAAAAAAGAGACTCACTATTATGAAATGGCTGCCTTATATGGATTTCTAAACTTTGTGGTTAACTACTCTACTTTTATACATATACCAAATATTACCTTATTTTAAGAATATTACCTTGTGATCAAACACTCTACTATTATACATATAAAGAATATTATTTTATGGTCAAACAATCTACTTTTATGCATATAAATATTACTGTCTTTTTTCTTACCAAAAAAAAAATTGTTTAGTGTAAAAAGTACATTTTTAGACATTTTGAGGAAGGAAAAAAAAACTTGTTTTCTACATAAAAACTAGTGATCTTCAAAGTCTTTGCCATTATTTTTTTTACCAAAATATGTGGTGAAAACCTTAGTATCAACTGTTTGGATTATCAAAGTATTCCATATTTGTGTTAAAAAAAAGGTAAAACGTGAATTGGTAATTTTTCATTTCTTTTCAATTGGACGTCAAAATTAGATGCTTTGCCACTTTTTAGTTGTGGTAGTTTTGCGGTGTTTCTTGATGGAAAAAGGCTTGGAAATTTAGGGGTTTGTTCCTTGAGGATACTTACGTTCATTGAAATTTTAATATAAAAATGTCCTTCATAACAACTTTTTGGAGGTATTTAAATTCTTGTATTTGGGTTGATGGTTTGAAAGTTAGTTCATACCTAATATTGGAACTTACAACTTTTGCTATTACTCTCTATTGCCATTAAGATTTTCCATACCCATAAAGGAAAAATAAGAGTTTTAGAATGGACTAGAAAATAATTATTATATTTTGTGTGAATTTCTAATTGTATATAGATCTAAATGTTAGTCAAATGTTTTCGGGAAAATGATTGGAAAAAACCATACCTTCTATAGTAAAAAAAGCTTATAAATCTTCAAAGCATTCCCTTCTACTGTTTTTGATATCTAGTAGTGAGAAATTTCTTCTTAACCGTTACAATTGTCATTCTAGAACATATTAACATTTTCAAAGTAATATATCACGATCTAGAAAATAATGAATCTGTATTCATTGCACATTATTCTTGTAATACGCTTTTATTTTCTACCTCTTAAACTTGGTTCTAAAGAACTAACAAAAACTATTAACAAAACAATAGAATATTTATACTTTCTTTAGTACAAAAATGAAATACAAAGTGACGTCAAATTTTATCCTATACCTTTAAAGTAGGGATGAGAATGAATCTTTTCCTCAACTTCAAACCTTATAATCTTTTAAGCTGTACGGCCAACAATTATGTCCTTTTGATAATTATATTGATCAATGGATCATTGTTGAGATGTAATAATTAGGACATCAAATAAATGTTGTTGACTTCTAATTTACATTTTGAAGTAGGATCAACAATTAGTACCTATATTTAATGTAAAATCATAAATGAATTTTAAGAGTTGATATACAAAGATTTTAGGTTGTTTTCATCATGTGTTATATAATGACACTAATGTGTTTGTTATAGTCAGGTCGTAAAGATTTTGGAACGAAAAGAAGAGCATTAGTTTTGGCAACGAAGACTGATTGGTGATATCGTCATATAGAGCGGCGTTGAATTCCAGTACCACGCCCTCTGATACTCACAATTAAAATCCAGGTCAGGAATACCTTCTTATACCGATATGATGGCTTCTTGGATGTATCATATGTATCGTGCTTTACATTGGATCACTTGAAATTGCAATTTTGTCCAATTAGCTCTGCTTGTGAATCTTATAAATGATCAATCATTATATGTGAGAGTATAACTATATGTCTATCAATGAGTAGTCTATTGGATGAATGATGCTTTTGAATTGGAAAAATATATATATATATTTTGACAATTTTTCCACTGTTGTGTCTATATTTGTCAAATAGTATCAATGGAAAGCGGAACATCCCATATTCCTTTAGAACCTCCAAACATTCGCAGATCAAATATCCTTCCTAATAGTTTAGTGGGGGCTCGGTTGATACGAGCAGCACGGGCGCGCCAAATTCAAGATAGATCGGTTGGGATAGGTGATTTTGAAGCGGGAAGGACTGTAGAATTGCTCTCCAAAATAGGCATTGTCGTGGGTTTGGCAAAAAGGGAGCATGCCTTTGAAAGTGGAATGGTATTGCATGGATGTAGAATGTTTCCATCTGAGGTGGCAGTGCGTAGAATTCGGGTTGACGATGCATTACATTGGACAGGAGAAGTTGTGGGTGAACGGCTTGGTTCATGTATGGACTTGATCATTCGTTGGAACCGGTCATTGCTTCATGACTTGGTCACAACACCTAATTTTCCAAATGCCCATGGTGAAGATAGATCTCATATTTCACCTACACGGACAATGGCTCCAGGATTTGATGTTCAAGGGCGATCTATCACCCCCGAATTGAATGAAAGATCTTTGTGGAGTAGCCAAGCTTCAAACCCCGTTGATGAGAGTTCACCATTTTCTCATTGCACCCCCTCTAACATTCGAGATTTGCCCCATGTGGAGGGATTTGCTCACGTTAGAACAACATGCCGACCTTATTCTATGCAGAATAGAACAAGGATAGTTTCAAACGAGTCAAATGTGACAGGAACTGCAGCAAGTAAGGTATCTTTGGCAAGTGTGGAAAGGGCAATAGCACAGGGACGATGCAAGCAAAATTGTTTGAAGGACATTCCAACTAGGCATATTTTAGACATGCGATATAATGTTTGGGCACCAGAGTATTCAATCCGAAGTACATGGATAAGACAAATATTGGTTTCTTTTTATACACGAACGGAAGGATTTCGTCGGGATAAATTTGAGACGAAGTTAGATGGCAGGCATGTTTGCAATGCTTGCTACGCTCTTGGGGTTGGTTATTCGCAACGGCGTTTTAAGGAGTTGAAGAAAGATTGTTTAATATACGGTAGAGTGACGGCAATCCACGGAAACACACTGTCGAATCTGATTAGAGAGAGCACTAGAATGTCTGCTGCACAGGCTTGCTTCAAATCATTTATGGAAGAAGCTGGATGTCTTCAACCTCATCGTTCTATTTGCCGTAAAGATGACAACACAGTCGTGCCTCTTATTCTCATTCCAATGAATACAATAAAATTTGACGTATTCAATTACGTGAATGAAGAGGTGAAGAGAATATGCAATGGAGAAACCATTTCAATTAGCTCGTTCCATAGGATGTGGCGTTTGAGATATCCCCATATCCAAGTTCCACCATTCTCAAGGTTCTCAAAGTGTTATCATTGTTGGGAATATAAATGTGCTATGGAGGGAATAACCAATGCCAATGCAAGGATTAGGATCAAAGAATTGTTTATGTTGCATCTACGCATCCAGATGGAGGAACGTAGGTATTATTGGATATTCAAGAGGTCATGTTATATCCACCATGAGTTGTACATGTGCATCATTATGGATGGCATGGACCAAAACACGACCATGGTACCAAGAATGCGTCAAACCGTAAAGAACATTGAACACCGGTTTGTGAAGATCCATCTATGCGGGGCTCTGATACATGGAATCGGTTTGTATTGCGACGTATGGTTTGGAGCTCACCACAAACATGACAACAACGAGGTCGTGAATACATTGTTGTATGTGATTGGAGACGTGTTGCGGAGGAAGGGATTTTTGCCACCAACATTGCGCATCGAAGCAGATAATTGCACCCGTGAGAATAAAAACATCTATATGTTTGCTCTATGCGCATCCTTGGTGGGATTGGGATTTTTTCAAGAGGTGGAATTCTCTTTCCTTATAGTGGGCCATACACATGAAGATATTGATCAACGCTTCAGTTGTATATCAAGTATTTTGAAGAGATCGGACGTGGAATCCTTAAAAGAAATGCTTAACCTTATAGAACAGGGAACGTCTCATACGGAGGCATTTGTCACCACACGGCTGTTAGAGAATATGTGGAATTGGAAACAGTTCATAACACCCCACCTACTAACAGATCCGGATTCATTGGTCGGCATAACATTTCCACACCACATACGATTCTACATAGATGATAGAAATGGGACCCACGATGTTCGAGTGCAACACAAACATTACTGCAATGATCCTTGGGAACCGGAGACAGGGACAAAGACTTTGAGGTCGCTGCCAAGTAGAGATGAGCGACCAGCGTTTGCAAATGTGTTTGCAGCGGACGAACGGGAGCTAAAAGCGTTGGATGACTTCATTGCCTGTAAACAGAGGTGCATTGAAAGATTGCAACATGTGGAAAGGAACCGTGATGTTAAAGTGGAGGCCGAGAAATTGAAACTGTATTTAGCCAAATTTCCACACAAAGACCGTAGCAACGAGCATCATTCTTTACCATTTTGGCCTTCAGATGTGTCCAATACCGCAACTACGGAACGTGTTTCATTAGATGAAGTCAACGGCCCATGCGACGAAAATCGCAAAGTAACCGTCGTGGACCAAATTGTGGCTATACTTCCAAATGCAGACTCTCGAGGATATTTTGGTCCGCGTAGAGGAAGACCATCGAATCAAGCAGTGCATAGGGCGCAACAAACGGAACGCAACCATGTTCAAGAACGAATCGAACAAGGAGCAGGGGATGAAGTTAATCACGACCCGTTTCCACCATTCAATCCACAATCAGATATTAATTGTGGACAATTTGTAGCCCTAAGTGGTGATAGAGCTGAGGTTGAAGGTTGTATACCATTCTATGTAGGGAAGGTGATTGAAGATGGGAAAAATCAAAGGAGTCATAAGATGAAGGTTTGTTGGTATTGGCCCATCATGCAAAGAGAAAATGTTGACAGAACAGGGTCCACCGCACAACGATATGCAAATTGCATGGATGCATTATGGGAGCCCACGTGTAAGAGCCATAGTTGGGTAGAGAAAGAGGCATGCATCTTTTCGTGGATAGACGAACCTGAGAGAACAGTGGCTGGCGCTTTCCGGAGGAGAAAGCGAAGTATATTCGGATCGCAAGTTGAAAGCAAGATTCAGATTTTTCAGTCGGCTAAGGTTCACATACTAGAATATATTGCAATGCAAACCGAAGCAATTCACAATGAGCGGTTGCAAGCAACCTTGAATGATATGTAGTAAAGGAGGATACTACAATGAGTGTATGGTGTATGGTGATTGGCATGTAGGGTATATGCAAGAGTAGTCTACCACAAAGGTTATGTAAGGGATTTGGTAACAATTGACCAATAAATCCGAGAGGTTTTTTCCATTGTTTGATTACATCACCAAGTACAAGAATATATGCAATATGTTGATTTTCTTCTTCTTATGTATCATGTTCCATGTGTAATATACTCAAATCAATTGCCATTCATTGCGCAGTGTTTTAGTTTACATAATTGCGTATTTTGTATAATTACTTGACAAGCTTCTTTCCAAAAACATACTACTGAGTATGAAACAAATATTTATCAAAATCTAACCAAGTTCCATATCAAATTTGTCAAAAATGCCAAAAAAAACTTATTGAATTAACATTTTTGGTTATATTGAAAATTGTTCTCAGATCCTAATTTTTTTAATTAAAAAACAGGAAATCAAACGAAACTTAATTTGATCCAACGCATTGGCCGCCGTTGTCACTAAGTGCACTTTTAAAAGGCCAAGTGCATAATTTCTTAATTGCGTGTTCTCTATGTTTATAATAAGTGTGCCAAATTCCAAGGCCACATGATGAATAGAAAAAAGGATATTCAAAATTGTTTCTCGTAGCTACATATTTTGATAGATTTTGAAGATGGTTTTTTATATTCATCTTCTGGCCTTGAATTTTGGCACAAGAAGAAGAAGAACGTCGGTCTCCGCAGGAGCCGGCGTGAATAAAGTGTTTGTTCGTTCCACCACTAGGAATTTTGGCACACATGTTTTCAACATGAAGGTGATCTTGTGCCAAAAATTTCATGGTCAATTAACAATTTTTCCGACCTAGGGAGGGTGCCAAAGTTGACAATAGTTTCTCACAACTACACATGTTGGTAGATTTAGATTTGTTTCTTTTCTTTTGTGGGTCTTTTGGACTTGAAATTAAGCACGTGTATAACCAACATAGATGTGGTCTTATGTCGAGAATATCATGGGAAAAAAAAAATTGAATCCTTAGAAGGGTGTCAAAGTTGGCAGCAGTGAAATGTTTCTCACAACTATACATGTTGGTAGATTTCAAAAATCTTTTGATATGTAGATACTTTGGCCTTCAAATTTAACACGCATGTGATCAACATAGAGATAGTCTCATGTCAAAAATTTCATGGGAAATTACAAAAAAAACCAATCCTTCAGAGTGTGTCAAAGTCGACTAGGAGTGAAATGTTTCTCACAACTACACATGTTGCTAGCTTTTGATGTAGTTTTAATTGTGTGGATCTTTTGGACTTGAAATTTTTCACACAGATAATCAACATAGAGTTCGTCTCATGCTAAAAATTACATGGGAAAAAAAAAATCTTTCAATCCTTGGAAGGGTCTCAAAGTTGGCAGCTGTGAAACTATTCTTACAGCTACCCCATGTTGGTAAATCTTGGATATCTTTTTTTGTATAAATCTTCTGGCCTTGAAATTTGGCACACATGTTTTCAACATAGAAGTGATCTTGTGCCAAAAATTTCATGGTAAATTGACAAATTTTTAGCCCTCAGGACGGTGCCAAAGTTGGCAGCAGTGTAGTGTGGAAACGTACAAAAGCAAAAAGTACGTATACTTGTGTGAGGGTACTGTACTATGAAAATGGAAAAGTACCTGTGCTCCTCGGAAATGACCTTTCACCAGTTTCTAGAATGCTACAAAGATAGAATATTCCAATATTGAATTGCTTGAATTAAAAACCTATCTTCCTTTCTTACTAAAATAAAAAGTATCTCGCCAATGATTCTGGCTTGCCAACTCCTACAAATCTTAGACATCCTCATCTTGACTCGATCAGGACCATTCTAAATGTGCAACTTATCATAGCTTTGGTGACCTGTCCCATACGCCAAGTGCATGATAGAGTGCATGGTAAAGTATCACACGGCTCTTCAAAACATCCCACGAAAATCCTCATGTGCTTAAAACACTCGCCCACCAAGTATGACTCATCAAGGCATATTTGGTGTGTATTGCACAAATTCATAGTTGGTGTGGTTAGTTATGATATTGGTTAAAGATCTCCACATGTTCTCAACATGTCCATTAAGGGACAATGTCAGCACAAAACTTTGCTTGGTTATCATTCATAGTGGAGGAGATAGTGTATATACAAAAAGGTAAATGAGTGTGTCTGTATCTTGGGCCCACTTCGTACCAGCAACTGGACAAGGGCCAAATGTACCCATCAAGTACATGATACTTGGAGTAGTCCACATCAATTGTAGAAATATAAATTGTCTGGTCTGAAGTGGGCCTTTCCCTATCGTAGCAGTTTGGTGGAGCATATCTGCTACAGCTCTTGTACAAAATCTTATGCTAATATGCAGCCCCACAACCTCCCCTCTAAACAATTGCAAACAAGACAAGTCCTGAGAATCCAAGAGTGAGAAGTATGTTAAAAGTGTGGCTCCATGTGACACCACATGGGAAAGGATGGACCAAATTGATGGGAGAAAGAAGACAAAGATGATTGTTACCAAGATGGTTCTTAACCCCTAAGGTACCAAGTGTCAAAAATGAGCTTTTTGAAAATTCGGTCAGGTTCCTATGCTGTCAATTTCCAACATTCTTCTTTGAAATTTTTACTATAGAAAGACATTATCAAGACCTTAGTGGGAAAACAATTTTTTCCTAAATTGGACATTTGATGAAAAAGTTATAGGGTTTTGAATTTTAAATGGGGAGGGTGGGCACCTCGGGCACCTCCAAAAACTTTTGATAGGACACTCTATTGAAAGTGAGATTTTCAGTACTCGCAAGTAATATTATTTCCCTTCATACTGCCAAAAAAAAGTTCTTGTCTTTAGTGAAAAATAGCATACCAACCCAAGCCAAACATTTTCATACATTGTCACTCATTGTCGGGCAAGGTACCAAAAAAACTTCTTCTTTTCCACATAAAACCTAGAGATCTTCATATTTTTCACTTTTTGTTTTTTCCACAACAATATGTAATGTAAACCTTCTTATTAACCATTCGGATTATCAATCGAAAACATATTAAGTTCAAAAAAAATTAAAGTGTGAATTAACAAATTTTGAGCCTCCACTCCTTGCACACTTATTTTGAATATGCTACACCTCATCTCTACCTCTAAAAATTGGTGTGTAAGGAGCTAACATCATGCTTAACAAGATGGTAATAGATTTAGACCTTGTGTAGTGAAATTTTTTGACACCAACTGAAGTCAAAGTCTGCTGATCCACTAAACGCAGGGAAGAAAATGAACCATTTGCTCGACTTCAAACACCATAATCTTTCAATCCGTGCGGTCAAAGTTTATGAAATTTTGTACATGTATTACTTATTAAGCCTTTATTGAGATCCTACGGTCAGAACTAAAAATCGAAGTTTTTGTTACCTTCTTTATTCATTGCATTAGAATCCATTAATTTTGAAGTGTTTTTGGTGTAAAACTGTCACAGTACCTTAGGGGTTAATGTGATTTTGGGAGATATTTTTGAAAGTACACAATTCTAAGAGCTTTGTATAAATAGTATGATTTTTCTATAGAAAATCTCATGCTTGACTAAATGGCCTATTGTAGTATAAGGGGCTTGCATTAATCCTTTAAGGCCGATTGACCATATATGGGTTGTTTTGGCACAATCTTCATAGAAAGTGTTACAAGCCACCTCAGAGGAAAAAAATAGACCATGACTTCAAGGTAGAGGAAGATGGGCTTCTATTGAGACCATCACCTCTGCAATTGGTGCAAGCATCGGCGAGCTATATAGGTTTCCATGAAATGAGTTCGTAGATTTTGTGCTGAAATGATTTTGTACCCACTGCGTACTAGATGTAATTCTCCAATTCATAAACTTTTGAACACATGGATTGAAAGATTTTAGTGTTTGAAGTAGAGAAAACAATTCATTTTCTTTGTTGTGTTGAGTACATTAGTATACTTTGACTTCACTTGGTGTCATAATTTTGCAGTAGACAAGGTCTAAATCCATCACCATCATGTTCAACTTGATATTAGTTCTTTGAATACCAATTTTTAGAGGTAAAGAAGATGTATAGCTTATTCAAAACAATTGTGCGAGCAGTGTAGGTTCAAAAATAGGCAATTCGCAATTTAATTTTTTGTCAAGTTGTTATGTTTCACAATGATAATCCTACTGGCCAATAAGAAGATTTATACCACATTGTTTTGGAAAAAATAAAAAGTGAAAAATAATAAAGATCTATAATTTTTATGTGGAAAAGAAGAAGTTTCTTTAGTACCTTTCCTGACAATGTGTGACAATGTAAGAATATGGGTTGATATGTTTCTTTTACTAAAGACTAGATTTTTTTTTTTGAAAACATGAAAGGAATAATATCACTTGCTAGAATTGAAAATCTCACATTTAAAACAATGTCATAACAAAAGTGTTTCGAGATGCCTAATGTATCCCCTCTCCTCATTTGAAATTCAAAACGTTGTTTCTTTTCCAAGTTAGATTTGGATTTAAGAAAAAATTGTACTCCCACAAAGGTTATAACTATGCCCCGTCTAAATAAATTCAAAGATGAATGTCATAAATTGACACCATAGGAACCTACCCAAACCTTCAAAAAGCCCATATTGGGACATTTGGTCCATTGAGTGTTAGAGTGGAAGTTTGGTCTGTTGTGGGTCATGTTACAATATACATTTCAACAAATGTTGATGACTCTTACAACATGCTACATCCAAAAAGAATGAGACATTAACCCCTAAAGGACCAAACGTCCCCCCCAGGTCAAATTGGATTTTGGGCATGTACCTACAATTTGAAAAAAAATCCCTTTTAATTGAAAATTTTATACAAGATAGCCTCTGATAAGAGCTTCATGGAGATATTTTTATTTTATTTTTTGGATTTGTGGTTTGAAAGTTAGTACCACTTAATGCCAAAAGTGGGGACTCCGGCCACCTCCAAATTTTTTGACAAAAGTTTCTATTGACATTGAGATTTTTCACACATATAAAGAATATTTCTTTTTTTAAAAAAATCTCAATAAAAATTCTTGTCTTTAGTGTAAGAAGGCATTTTATTCCAAGTCAAACATTTTCACACATTGTAGGGCAACAGGGGAAAAAAATTCATCTTTTCTACATAAAACCTAGAGATCTTCATATTTTTCACTTTTTATTTTTTCAACAACAATATGGGGTGAAAACCTTCTTACTCACTGTTTGGATTATCATTTGAATACATACATAGTTCACAAACAAATAAAACGTGAAATGGCAATTTTTGAACCTCCACTCCTTGCACACTTGTTTTGAATATGGTACACCCCTTTTTTACCTCTAAAAATTGGCGTGTTGGGAAATAACATCATGCTTAAGACAATGGTAAGAGATTTAGACCTTCTACAATGCAAAAATTTGATACAAAATGAAGTCAAAGTGTGCTGATCTACTCAACTCAGGGAAGAAAATGAACCATTGTTTTGACTTGAAATACTAAAATCTATCAATCCGTGCGGCGGATTGCAACCAAAAGCTTACAGCATGTTTAAGTAGAAGTCTATTTTAAGATCTTTTGGTTGAAAATCCGAAATTCACTTTAAAATGTGATTTTCATGTCTCTTTTTGGCAGTGGCAGTTTTCGACTGGTTTTAGAGAGAAAGTCGTCGTGATCCTTTAGGAGTTGAAGGTATAATTTGCCAAATTCAAACTAAAACAATCTATGTAGTGTCGATGCTCTGGTAGAGATAGAAGAATTCCAATTTGCAATGTAGACTTGCATGAATGTAGTCTTCATTCATTTTCTTCACTAAGCAATGCGGCCATGGGAGAGTGGTTAGTGTAAGAAAACTACTTCCTTGAGAATAAATCAAACAGAGATACCGTACTTTAGGGGCAGCTTCGGCAAAAAATAATTCCAAATAATAATGACAGATTTTTAAAAAAATTACGCTATCAATTTGCCGGAAAACCATGAGATAAATTTAGATGAATGACGAAATATCTTGAAATCCAACGCATGAACCGAAAATCAAATATATTAAAAATGTTCAGAGTAATCTCATGAAGTCTAGTAGTTCCTCACGAGCCCCTTGCATACTCAATAATAGGCATCCATAATGGAGCACAAGGCTGGCAGTGACCAGATTAATCCCCCAGGAGCCCCTTGCATGCACAAGTGAAACCCATCGTTCGCACGAGGCAAGCGTGGCACTGACCACATAAAGCTGACCGGCCAATGTGGAGTTGCTAAACGGGCTCAGGCTGAAGCCATCGTGTGGGAGCTCCTGGGCTTGGGTTGAGGAGGCAATGGGTAATTGGAGCGCAATCTAGTGAGGAGATGAATCATGATAGAATTAGCTGGAAGCAGAAGTGCCGGGTGGTAGTCGTAGCGGAGGAAGGGCCGTTGATAGAGGCGGATCAGGACGAGCAAGCTGCCAAGGATGCCGAGGTGGAGTACGATTGGCAGCAGGAGTGGTACCCCATGTACTTGGCCTCGGAGATGCTGAAAGCTGCGCCGCTGGGGTTGACAGTCTACCATAAGAACTTGGTGTTGTTTTACGATGGCAATGGCGACCTCAATTGCTTCGAGGATCGCTGCCCTCACAGGTGCACACACTACTCTGTTCTTCTCAATCTTCTTTTTGGTCATGATCTGATCCGGGATCATTCTTATGTCAGACTCGCCAAGTTGTCGGAAGGGCAGGTAATCGATGGTTACCTCGAGTGCCTCTACCATGGATGGCAGTTCAATGGAAGTGGCCAGTGTACAAAAATCCCTCAGGTAATTGAATTCTCACTTCCAATAGAGCATTAGAAAATTCTACTAGCAAGTTAGTCCAAATACAGATTAGGAGTTTTGATTGTTATACAAACTGTGCTCTTTCTGTTGCTTTAGGTTGTCTGGTTTTTCGCTTGGGCGTGCACTTAGGGGGGAAGTGAGGTGATTGTTGTTGTTTGATTCTAGATTCACGGCTTTTGGAACCATATATCAACGAATGGCAGCTAGCAGCCGGAGCGAAGATTCCGAGGCAAGCGTGTGCAAAAGCGTACGCTATGAAGGTCTCGCAGGACGTGATCTGGGTGTGGTTGGGGGACAAAGCAAGCGCAGACTCCCTGAAGATTCCCTGGTTCGAGTACTACGAGAGCGAGGGCTTTCGACACATCTCCTCTATCCACAAGCTGCCTTATGACTACATTCTGCCGGAGAATGTCATGGACCCCGCTCACCTCCCCATCTCCCACGACGGCACCGACAAATCCTCCAAACGCGAGGACGCCCAAGCTCTGGTACGTGCGTGACATCCTCATTACTATGAGCTCTGAAATGAACAAGATGCAAATTCTTTCTAGATTGATCAGTTTTATCATTACACATAATTCCAGGATGGGACTAGCTTTCTCATAGACAGTGGCACTAACTTATTGATAATGATAGAACGTTGAATTATTTTCTCATTGAATTAAGGGTGGCAGAGTGTCTGATCGAATCCCTTCTTGATTTCAGCATAAGTACAAAGAAATTCTAGTTGTAGCATAACTCTAGCCATGGAGCAGTTAGCATTGCATGGCCTATGATAGTATGTTCAACATGATAGAGGAGAGTTACAAGGTCAGATGGCTTCAAGTAAAGTGCAAGCTCTTCTCAGTTGCTAACACCTCCTTATTAGGAAACCGGTTATGTGATAGCTAGAATGGTGCACCTTGAGTCAATTCACGTGTTGACAAGTTGTTTCATGTTGTCACCAGGTTTTTGAGGTGACGGAGCGGTCGCCACGAGGGTTCGCCGGGTTGTGGAGGGAGATCAGCAGCCCGACGTTCACAAACACGATCCGCTTCGAGGCACCCTGCTGTTTACGAAACGACAAGAAGGTGGTGAAGGAGGATAAGGAGTCCACCTTGAGCGCGGTGTTCCTATGCAGACCAGGAACACCGGCATCTATCAACGGAATGGAAGTGGCCACCTCCATCGCCTCTATCAACTGGCACTGTGTCGAAGCCGTCCTACATCGCCTCGTTGTGGCAGCTGAAGACCGAGTACAACCTCATCTTCCTCACTACGAATTTAGTGGTGGAGAATCTTTCCAAGCAGTCCCTGCTTCTTCCTCGACGTCGTAGGATTGGAGGTCGCGTTTAGGGTTGGAGGTCGCCATCGTAACACTGTAACGCCGGTAAGGCCGTTGTTGTTGTAAGACCGGCTGCACCTGCACATTCCCAAGCAATTCTGTGAGTTGCCTTTGTAACCTTTTCCTGCTGACTTCCCCACGTCGTTTGCCTGCAGGGTTCGTGAAGTCGCAACCAGTTCGTGAAGTACCTGCAGGCTCCTCCTTAACGGTTGTTCTCCATTCCTCCAGCATTCATTCTTTGATTTTCTGCTCTTGGTCTCTTTTCTTGCAGACTTTGCTGAGTGTTTTGTTTGTCGTTTGCCTGCAGGGTTCTGGTTGAAAAGGACTAGGATATTAGTGTTGGTAAGAACTACAAATCTAACCTTCTTCATATTGATTAGAACATTTTGCATTTCAACATTTGAGATCTAAAATCAATTTTTTCCCCTAGGTATTTGTAGGAAGGAACTTACCTTTTTCTGGCGTGATCTTTCATGGTTGAAACAATAGATCTTTTGTTTTCTGTTGTGACATTTGCAACAAGAGTCAAGTTTTTCTCCATTATAACTTGAACACTCTTGTTTGGATCTGTTTTATCCTCTTTTTCCTTGGATTCTTGTTCAGTATCCAGCACTTCTTTGAACAAAGAGTTCTTCATATGCTCCTCCATTGTTGATGTCTGAAATGCGTTTTGGAATGCTTGATCTAAGCCACACATGGACCACCCTTTCTTTATCATGGTTGGTTTGTTGATGTGTTGCCATGCATGATATAACCAGTTGCAAATCAAAGGCTTCAGCACCGACATCTTTGTATCCAACTTCACATCATGTAGTTCCTTCTCATCGATCTGCTTGCCAATGTTCTCGCTTGTATATTGGTCAAATTGTTGTCTAAAACCATGCTTGAATGGACGCTATAAGATGACATCTGCAGGTTGTAAAACGCTTGTACAATTTGCGGGAACAAAGATGAGTAGGATCTCTCCATGTGTCTCCTTCAACCAAGAGATAAATTCCTTCGAGATATGGACACTCCAACAGTCTAAAATCCAAATCAACTTTGATTCTGCATCTAATCCCATCTCTTGCACTTGTTTTCTTCTGTAGGGCTGTAGAATTTCTTCAACAAATTGTTTGCAAGTTGTAAAGTTGCTCCAATGATTGCTAGAGAATGTCAAGTTCCAACCAGCTTCTTCACACACTTGGCGAACAACATTTCGAGGAGGAAGACATCTCTCTGTAGATCCTGTAAATACGATTTGAAGAGGTAACAAGTCTCCTGCAGCTGAAGAGGATAATGAAGTAGTGATCTGCCTTTTGTCCTCCATACCAAGGACTTGAACATATTTAGAGCCTTTTTCTGCCCAAGTGCAAGCGCCTCCTGTTGGTACTAGATGTATCCCCGTTTGATTTGTATTGATGACCAACTGAGGTGGGATTGAATGAGCTTTAACAAGGTACGCCATTCGTTGTGCCATTCGTAGACCTTGTTGCTCCCAATCTTTTGGTAGCTTTCTAGCTGCTCTTGTACCTTTTCTAAAGCTCCAATCTAACTTGGTTCTCACAAAATCTCGTGTCCATTCTAAAGAAACCCTAAATCCACTTTGACTTTTGAAATTTAGGAGGCTAGGTTCTCTCTTCTGAATCAGGGTTCGAATTAAGTTCCTTACAAAAGATGCAAAGAGAGGTTGACCTGCCTCACGATGTGCCTTCAACAAAGTGATAATCTCCTCCTCTAATTCATGATGTTTAGATAAAACATATGCATGTTGAGCTCCACCAGTATAAGCTGCTGTTTCCTTGAAGATTGTTTGTTTTGTGCCATCTTTTAGTTCCCATGTCTTAGTGAACCACTCTCCTAAAGAACCTCTAGTCAAATCATCATAAACACTCTTGTTTTGTCCGGGTAACTTGTATTTCACTTGCAAATATCTTAAAGCAGGACCAAGACTCCTATGATGTGTTACAGCTGCGTAAATAGGATCCCAGAGAGATGGTACAAACCAATTTTTGTATGGTCCCCTAGCCTTTCTGGTCTTTGGTGTTGCATTAGGTTTCTCCTATTTGATTGGAAGAAGTACAGCTTCGATTTGCATCTTGGGCCTATCCACTGGACGCTTTTGAACTTCTTTCTTCATAGACTGCTCCATGTCCATCTTGACCTGCAGCTGTGCAAAGTCACGTTCGACCCTATCTTCCATTTCTTCTTTGTCTATAATAGTGAACATACTGCTCAAAAGTTGTTGCTTAGCCATGTTGTCAATCATGCAATACCAAGACCCTAAACCTAACAAGTTCTTACAAAGTCGAGTACAATGTTACAAAGCTCTCAGAAGCAGCTTGACAAATTACCACTTGCACAAGCAAACCCCCATGAGGAACAATGAGATTAGGGTTGGTTAAGCAAAGGTTAGTGAATGTTTAGGGTAAGTTAAATGAAAGGGCGGCTGCCACTTTCAAAACAAGATGATGAAATAACAAACATCCAATGAAACTTCATCAATTGTGGATGAAAGTCGAACTTATAGTTATTTATTTCTTCAAAAAGTCGAATCTTAGAAAATTACTTTTTTTATTGTCGGACATTAAAATTTGAAATTAGTTATTTATTCGACGGAGAGGTGATGAAGCTTCCCCTAAAGTACAATAATCATTAGGGCTGGCCATGGACATCTCTTGTGTGGATGCCCTAGTAAAGATAATCATTAAGGATGAGTTTCTACTTTGCATACTTTTAAAAATCGTAGGATTTGTCACATCATATGTGGTCTTGTAAGTTATTGACATTTAGTGGACATAGATGTAGAGTATTGACATTTAGTGGACATAGATGTAGAGTAACATGGTTGGATGTGGGTGTAGATGTAGGAAAACGTGGATAGATGTGTATGTATTTGTATGAAAACAAGGTTAGGCTTGGAGGAACTCTGCAAATACTTGACAAGCAGACTCTGCAATACCTAATGAGCAAGATATTTCACAGTTTAAGCACATTCTCATGCCTAATACAATTTGACTTGGAGTTAGTTTTTCTTCTTCAAAAGCCATTGAAGGTATGTTATCTATTGGCATGAATATTTGAACCTAAGACCTTGTGATTAATGCACCAAACCTATACTACTCAACCTTTCTTCCAATGAAAGTAACATCTACTGTACAAAATGCATTTGTATTTGGGAAGGAGGAATTTTTCTTGGAACATTTCCACATCTTCTGTCCTTCTATGTTGAAAGCTGTAATGACAATTTCTTCAACTCTCATTCAAGTCCAACCTTGTGCTCACCATGAGTACTGTACTAGTATTTACAACACATCATCTTCCACCCCATGCTTTCCATCAATCTACTCCAAACCTGGTTTCCAACCAACATTCCTCCAAAAACAAGCATGGCTTGAAAACCTGTATTGATATCAAAGCAGCATGTGCTATGGAGAGACGAAGTGGCATACTAAGTTGCACTATCCCAACAAACAGTTCATTCATGCAAGTCTGCAAACTCACATTTCTATTTCGTGTAATACTTAGATTGTACATCTGATGTCAGAATTACTTTAACTGCAGCCACATTTTTACTATGGTCACCCCAGTAACCAACCACCCGGCCAGGGCGAATTGACCCCTCGCTCGTCCTTATCGGAGGGGCCACAAGGTGGTGGGGCCAAATTCAATTCCAAATGGTGTTCTATTACCACCCATTCAGCTGTATTCCTTGTGTTCACGGCATAAATATTCCACACATATGTCACCCACTTCACATAGATTGATGACACAATACCACTTTCAAATTCCCTCACTGAGACTACCTCAAAACTCTAACCTTCAACGAACCGCCTCCAAACCTTCCCCTACTCTTCTCTGCATTACTTCCATGCCAAAAGAAGCCTCAATGAACAGTACTTTTAGATACGTAAAACACCACCACAGCAATCAGTCTCCATCGCCAACTAACTTGTGCAGACAATGGAGGGATTCTTGCCAAAAAAAATAAAAAAATAAAACAAGACCAGAGAAGTTGAGAGCCTACAGCAATGAAATGTATGCATCAAAGTGAACCACGGGTCCATAAGAAGAGGAGTCCAGGCTTTCTGTAGAGCACAACAAACGCATCACTCTGAGTTCAGCCTCGGACCGAAGTGGAGATCGACACAACCACCCCGAAGATGACAAGAACCGAACTCAAATCAAGCACATGTATGCATCAAAGTGAACCACGAGTTCATAGGAGAAATAACTCAGGCTTTCTGTAGAGCACAGATGAAATCACTCTCCGTCCAATCCTAACACAGGCAGTCACCGGCAATGAAAACCCAAACTACCTCAAACAAGACAAAGCTGGACCCAAACGCAACAAACCCTCTAAGAACGAAGAGCAAGAAGTAAACGCAAGACTGAAACAACACGCGAATGCGAATGGAGGGGGAGGAGGAGCTTCACAACTTATTTGCCAAGATTAGGGTTAGGGTTTGGAGGCGGTTCCGGGGTATGAACATTCTCCGCAACTCTGGTTCACTAGAAGAAATTGAATTGAACGCTACCCCAACACCGACAAATTAAGCAGTGCATATATAGAGAGAACGAATAATAATTCTTTTATATTTCAGTGATAGCCAATACCATGACAATTCCAATCCAAGTGATTTCATAAATTTCTGATCAAATCTGAATCAATTATGAATTTTCAAATGTGCTTGTGGCCGCCGGTAGGTACCCCCATAAGCGCCAATAAAAAGTAAGGGGTCCCGACCAATGTTGGACTAGTATTGTTATGTTAGCCTAATATAAAGTACTAGGGTTGGTACCCGTCGTCCCGACGGGGAGAGCGGAGGGTGGTGTGTTAAAGTTACGTTTGCATGTTTTGTATTTTAAAACCTATAAGCTCAAATCGAATCTAAATCGAATCAAGTCCATTCCCCGTTGTCATCAGCTGACCGGGGCAATCCCAAGTTAAATAAACATATGTAAATGCAAAAATAAAATTTACCCATTTTATATGCATTATGTACTATATATACCTACTATTCACTTTAAATACCCATTATTTATTTTATATACATGTTATTGTCTTTAGATAACTATCATTTATTTTATGTACCCGAGGTAGTACATTGTGTAGTTTCAATATGTTGGAAATTATGGTTTTATTTTTCTATTTTTGATACATAATACAATTTCAAAACTCAATAAGCCAAATTTGAATAAAAGGGCACTATAAAGGATTCCACCAAAGGGCACTATAAAGGATTCCTCCAAAGGGCACTATAAAGGATTCCTCCAAAGGGCACTATAAAGGATTCCTCCAAAGGGCACTATAAAGGATTCCTCCAAAGGGCACTATAAAGGATTCCTCCAAATGGCACATATGGAGGATTCTTTCAAAGTTCACATTCAATTCAAAAGGCACATTTGATTCAAATGGCAATTCCAAAGGTCATGTGACCGGGAGCGGCGGACGGACAGACATTGACGCCTATTATATAAGTAGATGGTATTGAATACCATATTGCCCAAAGTATCATCTGGCATTACCACTTGGTATGTATCTGTATTGCTCCCATGTTGACTTTCAATACTTGTGTACGATACCGTGCTCACAATTTTAGGGCTGATACTTATTCCCGCATTCTACATGTACAGAGACCCAACATCCCAATATGTAAGTTCACTTCAATGCTTTGTCTCGTTCATCTGCACATTGTGTGTAGACATACTGAACCTATCTTGTTCATCCGTTTATGAACAAACTGAATTTGTCTTGTTCTCTATTAGATTTCTTGCATGCATAAGCCATTATTCATGTGATTTCAATCATTTGCATGTGGAGTTTTAATATTCATGTTTAGAAGTGCTTGACTGCAAGTATATTAGGTTGATTTATTTTTATTCATTATTGTTTTTAGTCAAAAAAAGGTTTTATAACCCCTAAATTTCCTTGACAATTTCACACCAAAAACACTTCAAAACTACCTCTCTAAGATGCAACAATGGAAGACTGATTAAAATAAATTTTTGTTACTTTCAACCATAAGATCTTCAATCTGACTACTACAAGGTAACACTCAAAAAAATTCATGAACTTCGACCAAAAGGATTGTAAGATACATGTATATGAAAATTGCAGTGTGGTTTATTTCTTCCTTGCACAGACAGGGTTAGTGTACTTTGACTCAAAATATTGGTATACTTTTCCACTACACATTGCATAAATTTTTTGAAGACATATTCTACCTTGTGTAAGGTCATTGCACGCAAAAAATCAAAAGTAATGGAGGTGTTTAGGATAAGAAAAAAAACTTGCAATGATAAGGGGTATAGAAAGTAGCCCTTTATAAAGGAAAGCAATTTTATTATTTAAGTAGAAAAATATTTTTGGACCTAAAATCTAAATGGTCAATAGAACTATCATGCCTTCTTCTATGGATAGAAAAAAAATCAAAAAAATAAAATCCTTAATTTCTATGCATTTAAAAGTCAAAACAATGAAGGTTACCAAGAGCTTTCCTTCCTTGCTACCCGCCAAGAAGAAGAACGCCAGTCCCCGAAGGGGCTGGCGTGAATAAAGTGTTTGTTCGTTCCACCACTAAGACCATGCCCACCAGACAAGGAATTAGTAGTATGGAACTACTTCCCCCTCTCGAGGATAGACACTATGTACCAAGTAACCAAAGAACAGAAGAAGAAGAAGAAGAAGAAGAAGAAGAAGAAGAAGAAGAAGAAGAAGTACGGTCTTATAATGGGACCGGCGTGAATGTAGTGTTTGTTCATTCTCTTCACTAAGCATATGGCCACGGGACATAGGCTAGTGTGTATAGAACTACTTCCCCCTCTCGAGGATAAACACTTTTTTACTCTAAGTGCTTCCCTACACTAATTGCATTAGAGACAACCGACATGTGTTCTCCCCCAAGGACTTTGTGGGTTCCCATATAACAGAGCCGTGGGACCCCCCACCATAATTGGGTGGACTATGGTGGTACTTGAATTTGAATGTTGTATTACGCTATAAACAACAAATTCTTTTTGACATTTTCAAAGAAGGTAATATTCTTTGCACAAGTGAAACCTCCTTTGTTATCGACGGACGAATACCATTGAGCAATGTAGTTTAGAAGTAAAGACGTGTTTTTAAATGACTCATCTTAAGGTCATATTCAAATTTATGAAGCATAATGTCGAATCATCCAATGTCCATATATCCCTTGTGTAACAACCCCTTTGGAACAATCCACAAATTACTCCTCATAAGCATAGGATGGTTGAAATATATATTTTTAAATTGTTGGGGTTATGATTATTTATCACCTAATTCAATCCGAGAGAAAGATGGTGCATTCAAAAGCATCTTCTAAAGGCCACAATGTTCCAAAGTCAAAGTGGTTGCTTCACCATTTGGTGTCAATTTAATTTTAAATTGATTAAACCTTGCCAAGGTTAGATGAAACTCCAAAAGGCTTTGCTTCTAATGGTGACACCTTCAAAAGGTCACATTAAACATGTCTATTGTAAAAGCAATGGATGTAGGGGAGAGACACACGATCAAATATAATACATATAGATGTACAAAAAATATAAATGTGAATAGAAGCTCTAGCAAAATTTCTAGCAATATAGAACATAACTATTAACTTCTTTCTTGAACTCATGTCTATATACAATAACGATAGAACTTTGTATGGTTTGTATGAAATTCTTTTTCTAAATAAATATAATTTTGATGTTGTTTTGTACTATATATATGCCGTATTTATAAATTGTGAATGTCAATTTCTTTATGTTCAAATGGAAACTATTACATTTCCTTTTTAATATTTGTTGCTCTGCATATATGGATTATATTTGGAACATAGAGAATTTATTTTTACATCAATATTAAATGGTTTCACTTTTAGTTCTCTAACACTTGCAAACTATTTATATGTTTCTTAGCCTTTTTGTTTATCTTCCCATACCCCTTTGTAACATTGGATTCAATTGTAGAATATTCATATATTAAGACTATTACCTTCTTCTTCATGTACATACAACACTGAGATTTCAAAGAGAGTATTACCTTCTTCTTATTGTAACCTTTTGTCGGAACTCCATACATTTCGGTCAATATTCCAGGGAGAGAAATGAAAAACATACAACATCAATAAATCACCGTTCACTCCATGTAGTGTGGACCATACTATTTCGAAATACCTTCACTAATTTAAGTAAACGCAAATTAAAGTGGTCCACTTCAATTCTTAATTCACATCTAATTATGTACCTCACAGAATAGTGTTGGGTGTTTCAAGACTTTTTACACAAAATCAATGTGGAATGACACTATATAGAGTGAGCGGTGTAGTGAATACACTAAACATCATTTTTAGAGTACCGTACTAGAGGGATTGCTTCGGCAAAAACCGTACCAGACGAATTGGCCGACCCATGTGAAACATCACAGATTCCTTCGAATGCATATGAGCGTACCATCGCTGGGATTTGAAGTAAATTAAGTTTGTCTTGCCGAGCAAGACAATCATTTACTATCCTTCTTTTTTACAACAATGGCCTCGTAACGGGGTGTAACATTGCAGTGCTTTGTAGACGCTGGAAAAAGCATGGACAGTCTCAAGGTGTCTCCACAAAACACAAAGACATGTCTGATGTGTTTGTTTTATGTCCCATATGGCATGTACATACATATTTTACAACAATGGCCTCATAATGGGGTATAACATTGCAGTGCTTTGTAGACGCTGGAAAAAAGCATGGACAGTCTCAAGGTGTCTCCACAAAACACAAAGACATGTCTGATGTGTTTGTTTTATGTCTTTGTTTTATGATAGCCTAAATTTGCTATACTATTATTTTTTGGTAAACTAAAAGTACCTGAAAAAATGGCTGGCACATTTCTACTCCGTGGTTTTCAAATCAATCTGATCGTCAACCACTCACCTCGTCATAATTGACCCATGTTGAGGCTTTGAGTGGTGGAGTAGCAAGATCTTTTGCCATACCTCAAAACAACAAACCAGTTTTACAACAAGTTCTAGGAACATCTATCCCTTTATGGATTCCGCAAAATGATCAAGACTCACATCAACCGCACAATGCCCGAAGTAATCTTCTTTTTGGTATGCATGTTAATGAGCAACAAACATTGTTCTAATGATCATCGTCCATTTGCAGACCTTAGGTTTTAAAACCAATTGACTCTTTGAGATGTTTTATAATTCAATATTGAACTAAGCAATATTGTGTATTGTTTTTCATTTGCATACAACAATTGAAGAAGAGCTCATGTCTATAACTATATGTTTTTGAAATTTTAGAGTGCAAATGGTGTTACTTTGGAAGAAAGGTGCCGCATTACCATCTTGCAACTAGTTTAGTTGATCTTGGCCATCTTTATATACAATTTAATACAATTTTTAAAGAACAATGCCTTGTAATATGCCCAAGTGTTCAACAATATGTTGTAATATGGACAAGAGTTCGACAATTTTTTTGATACTTGCTTGTCATATGCACAAGTTTTCGACAGTTTTTTCAACACTAACTAGTAATATATACAACTTTCATAGAATATATTGTAATGTGCAGAAGTGTTCGACAATTTTTTCGACACTTGCTTATCATGTGCACAAGTTTCGACAGTTTTTTCAACACTACTTTGTAATACGTACAACTTTCATAGAATATGTTGTAATGTGCAAAAGTATTCGACAATTTTTTCGACACTTGCTTCTTGTTAGGGACATAGCCTCTAGCTTCTAGAAGCTTCCTAGCTCTTGTAGTTAGTTGAATATCTTATAGAAAGTCCACTAGAAACTTCCTAGTACTAGGAAACCCTTCTAGAAACTTCTTGGTTTAAGGAAAGTCTTCAAGAAGATTCTTAGTTGTAGGAAAGCACTCTAGAAGCTTCCTTATTCTAGGAAAGTCCTCTAGAAGCTTCTTAGATAGGAGTATATATTGGAGTCGAGGATGAAAAGTTCTTTAGTCTCGACAACACACTTCTTGGAGTTCTAGCTCACCACTCTTAGTGTTGTTTGTGTACTCTTCTTGTTAATCTGAGTCTTTGTTACTTCTCGTCTTCAATCCTTTTCTAGTCCTAGATTTCTTGTTGGATATTTCCGTGTCCTTGACAGTTTGTCGAGACTGCTTATCACCAATATTAGAGCTAGTCCTTTCTTGTTAGAGTGTGCATTACCCCTCTTCTTGAAGGTGTGCTAGTGTTTTAGAGGTTGTGGATTACCCTCCTCTAAACTGATGTTTCTCTCATTTTGATATTGGAAGTCTTATTTTTCTTGGAGAGAGCGGATTACCCCTCTTTTTGAAATTTTAAGGCATTATAGAGGTTGCGGAGTACCCTCCTCTATACCAATATTACCTTCTTGTCAATCTTTTATCTTCCTCGATTAAAATGGTTGGAGGTCAAGATGTTAGTATGGCTCAAAGTTTGGAATCCAAATTGGACGCCATTATGAATGCTCTTGCCACATTATCACATAGAACTGCAGAGATCGAAGGAGTCATGGCAGGGCTTCATAATGACGGAGCATCCGTGATAGCGCAACCTAGAGTACATCAGCCGCAAAGTTCTGCGCCGGAAGAAATAGTTGCATCTCCGCTTCGACAAGATCCCATGATTCAACAACGAAAGGAGCCTCGAGTCAGTCTTCCAGACAAGTTTGATGGTACACGATCCAAGTTTCGAGGTTTTGTCAATCAAATTAGATTGATAACAGTTTTACAGCCTGAACGCTACCCGACGGAGGAGTCATGTGTTGGATTAGTTCGAACCTTGCTTACGGGACAAGCTCTATCCTAGTTTGCCCCCTTGTTTGAGAAACGATCACGAATTCTGAACAACTTTGAGACATTTTTGGAGGCACTTGGAGAAGCGTTTGGCGAACACGACAAGGCTCGTTGGGCTACAACAAAGATTCAGTCATTACGGCAAGGAATGTGCTCTGCATCAGTCTATGCATCGGATTTCCAACAATTAGCATGCGACATCAACTGGGATGAAGAAGCATTGATGAGTCAATTTTATTGGGGCTTGAGGGACGATGTGAAGGACCTACTATTAGCTCTTCCTAATCCACAAACGCTCAACGAAGCTATTAGCCAAGCCGTGAAGTGCGATAACCGCCTATTTCAAAGTCGCCAAGATCAACGTTCAAGACAACAAACAATGCGCCACTCCATATCTATGACAGGCAACAACTCGTCTTCACGTTCCGAAATAGAAGATATGCAAATTGATGCGGTACGTGTCAAAACCGTTACTCCAGAAGAAAAAAAGCAACGTATGGAGCAAGGACTATGCTTGTATTGTGGTGAAGAAGGCCACAAAGTAGGGAATTGCCCCAAGAAGCAGAATCAACGTACTACCAGGACTAGGGGTGCGTTTATTCAGGAAAACAAGGATGCCCAACCACAATAGGAACCGTGCGGTTGGACAATCTAACACCACAACAACAATCAGGTTCCTCTCTTTCTGTCCAACCTGCCCTTTGCTTTACAATTCCATTGTTTTTTGATCCTCAAAAACTCAAAACCTTAGCAATACTAGATTCAGGAGCATCTGCATGTTTCTTAGACGAAGAATTTGCTAAGCGTCATAGGATCCCTTTAGTACAAAAAGCTAAACCTATCCTCGTAGAAGTAGTAGATGGACAACCTTTACTATCTGGTAGCGTCACACATGAATCGGAACCTATCGAAGTGGCCTTTAAGGATCATAGTAGTTATATCATTTTGAATATCATTAGAACTCCGTCAAATCCCGTTATCCTTGGTCTTTCTTGGTTAGAAATTTATAATCCATCTATAGATTAGAGATTGCGGAAAGTGACCTTTTCGACTAAACATTCCAATTGCGAACCTAGTAGACGATCGCAAATAAGAAAACCCCTATTTATTGGAGCAAGAGCATTTGTAAAATCATCCAAGGAAGGTATACCATTTATCATATATGCGACTCCAACAAGCAGAGAGGAGATTTCGTCAGCAGGCGTACTGGAACAATATAAGGATTTTGAGGACGTGTTTCAAAAGAAGAATGCCGACATACTACCGGAGCATCGACCATACGATTGCGCTATAGACCTACAAGACGGAGCACAACCGCCTTTTGGCCCAATCTACAATTTGTCGCAAACGGAGTTGGCAGAACTGCGGAAGTACATTGACGAGAATCTAGCCAAGAACTTCATTCGTCATTCAAAATCGCCAGCTGGAGCACCAATCTTATTTGTGAAGAAAAAGGATGGCTCATTGCGGATGTGCATGGACTACCGAGGACTCAACAAGGTGACCAAGAAGAACCGCTACCCATTACCTTTGATCTCTAGCCTCTTAGAACAACTTGGGCGTGCAAAAATCTTTACAAAGATTGATTTAAGGGGAGCTTACAACCTTGTGCGAATCAAAGAGGGAGAGGAATGGAAGACAACTTTCCGCACAAGGTATGGCCATTTTGAGTACAATGTCATGCCTTTTGGTCTTACCAATGCTGTCGTAGTACGTGTTGGCAAGTATTCACATCTTAACACAAAAGATACCCTAAGGTATTCGTTCCCACAGGGAATCATTGAGAACCGCAAAACTAACTACTTGCTCATCTCTATACAATACTATACATTCCACAATACATACATAACAAGAAAGAACGAATGGTTAGATAAAAAAGGTTAGACTTATCTACAATGACCATTCTATTCACTTGTTTAGAAGACAATTCAGACTCGAGGTGGATACCACGGCGGAAACCCAAGGCGGATCCCCACGGCGGATACCACGGAGGAAACCCAAGGCGGATCCCCACGGCGGACACCACGGCGGACACCACGGCGGAAACCCAAGGCGGAACCTCCACGGCGGACACCATGGCGGAAGCCTCCATGGCGGACACCACGGCGGAAACCCAAGGCGGAACCTCCACGGCGGACACCTCCACGGCGGAAACCCAAGGCGGAACCTCCACGGCGAACACCACGGCAGAAACCCAAGGCGGATCCCCACAGCGGACACCACGGCGGAAATGTCCACGGCGGAAACCTCCACGGCGGACACCACGGCGGAAATGTCCACGGCAGACACCACGGCGGAAACCTCCACTCCTTAATATACATTATGAACGTCCGGAGTACATGAGTCTCCAGGGGGGGTCTTTATCACCACGGACATGGGTCCATGGACTCAAAGAGATTTTTGGGTATTTCCTGGGGTGACGACAATTCTTTCTTCCATTCCTTCTTACTACTTCCTACTTCCTTGGATTTTGGTGGTTTCTCTGCTATTCCCCCTTACGGGGGGGGGGGGGGGAAACAAGGACCTAGGCCCTTAGGCCTAATACAATTCTCGGGGTTAGTAAGCGGCCTTCCTACCTACCCTCCAATCTAGTAAGACCTTCCTTTACCTCGGGATGACTAAAAGAGTATTATCTACTGATCCACATAGACATTCGCACAAGGGACTACCGACTCTACCCCTTCCCTCAAGAGAATGACATCCTCCTTCCCGCACCCAATAGACATTCGCACAAAGGGGTTGGTTAGATCTCCTCCCTCCTCTCAAGGTAATTCGAGCTATTAGAGTAGTTTCTAATTATCACCACATAGACATTCGCACAAGGGATCTAACCAAGTCCTACTCCGTCCTCAACACATAGACTTGGGTTCAATCATCTCCAATAGACATTCGCACAAAGGAGGGGACTGAAACTAGTCTTGACGCTAAGGTAAGGTCATACTCCTATGAATCAACCACCCGACCAAAGGTTAGTGCGTCCAAAATCTAAACTACGCCTTCACAACCGGCTACATTCGCCACCGGCAGGTCACATAAGACATAACAAGACTTCTTCCTCACCGATCACTCCTTCCTCCTCCTTCGTTAAACATTAGCTATCTCACCTGTTATTCCCATCCTATCTTAACTAGTTCTACGTGATGGCACAAGGAAACAACAACAACAAGGTTAGAAAGAAACTAAGGAGCGGACTACTTGAAATGGTACTCACAGTCATGTATAGAATCCGAGCTCCCCAACCACAAAGGGCTTTGAGAGCATAGGTTCAGAATTAAAGTGAAAGCAAATACACACATCAAGCAGTGAAGAGAGGTGCCAAGAGGCTCCACCCTTATACTGCTGCAAACACACACTAAATGTCAAAGCAAAAGATGCTTTCTAACTAAACATGGCGGCATTAACTACCCTTGACGGCGCTAACACCGTCCTATCCACTCCACGCCAAGTCAGAAGCATCTACACAAATTCCAAGGCAAAACCAATCAAAACCAAAGTCCACCCCGGGGCCTAGTCCGGGAATGAACAGTAATACCGAAGCAAGCCTCCAAGCCTACTTCCGAGCCCGCTCCTCGAGTCTTCTCTTCTCTTCCTTCCTCTTCCGCTTCTTGGCGCTCTTGCTCGAAGAAGGGTGGGCCGCTGCCGTCGCAAGCGACACCAGAGTGGATACCAAATCAGCATTTACAGAGGACACTCCTCCGGGCGTGGAGGACACCGGCAAGGTCTCTCTCGAAGTCAAAGAGGTCCCGAGGCCTCCCAGAGTGAGTACCACAGAAGTAGTGACAGGAAGAAGCTCGGGGCATGGTAGAGGAACCGGTACTTGCCTTGGAGTCTCGGTGAAGACCTCTTGTCCAGATGAATGCCGAGACTTGTCCTCAGTCGTCACCGGGATGTGCAGAAAAGCAGAACTCTCGCTGGTGGTCTTTCCAAACTGAGGCACACTCCGCAAAGGAACCACCTGCGGAGTGGCATGAGCGGTGTCTCCACGAGGAGGCGGCCGGAGAGCGGTCTTCGGTGACGGATCCCTCGTGACGCCCATGCTCTCCTTTCCACCACTCTGTACCTGCGTAGTAAGCTCCGAGGGGGAAAGACAATCTGTAACTCCCAAAGGTGGAGCATGTGGAGGAAGATCCGGACTGTCAAGGTCAACCACCTCCTTTGGCATGTCTTGGTCACCCGCCTCCTGTCCTCCCGAGTCCGTCTCTGATCCCGAATCTTCAGAGTCATTCCCAAACGTGGAGAGGATATGGGTGAGATTGCCTACTAACACCTTCATGTTAGCATAAGCCTCCTCCAACTTCACGGTCTGCTCCACCATGAAGGCAATCACCCGCTTGTTGGAAACATGGCCATCCCGTTCCAACTTCGCATCAAACATCTTGGCCTTGGCCACCACATCCGCCGGGAAGAGCAATGCTTCCTCCACCTGTGACAAGGCCGCCGCTGAGGCATTGGCCTGCAAAAGAGCCTCCCGACACTGCCCTTCTGCCTCCAAAGCTCGACTCTTTATCTTGGTGAGATCAAGGGTGAGACGGTTGACCTTATGCTCTAACGCACGGATGTCACCCGCTCCTCCAATCTTCTCCTTGACTGCTGCAATCAATCCTTAACGAGAAGGATTGCCTACCAAGCCACTAATTTGCCCCAAGGTCCTATCCACGTCGTCCACATACACACGGAGGGCTTCAATCCACTCGGAAGCCGGATAAGTCTTACCTCCAAGTTGAGCTGGTCCGGTGGCTGCAGCACGAACCGCGGCTTGGGTCCGGGTGGAAGGCGCTCCTCCCTGCCTCTGTCTCTGGCACTTGGGCGGTGGCAAGGCCTCCTCCTCCGATGGTGAAGAACTGCTTCCACCCTCCGATCCTAACTCTGGCTCCGACTCCGTCCCATCAAACTTCTTCAACATGAGCTGCGTACCGTAGGCAATGTCCTCCTCCGCGGTGGTCTCCTTGAAGTGGTGGTAGAGGTGAATCAAGAATGGGCAGATGGGGGTGCGTTTATTGTTGTTGATGCCCTTAACCAACCGGAGCACCACCTCCCGCATGATGATGGCCCAATTCACCATCCTCTCATCCAAAAAGCATCCATACATGGTGTTAGCAAGTGTTACGGTGATCCTAGCAGGTTTCTCAGGGTGGAGAATGGGCACCAGGAATGCAAAGACCCGTTTGGCCCGGGGGTCAGAGCAATCCTGTAGAGAGTAGCCGTTCTTGGCGTCCTTGGTGCTAAAACATGCCTTGGCGTACTCCTCCTTCT
The DNA here is from genome assembly GCA_963971425.1 of Bryoerythrophyllum caledonicum. Taxonomy (NCBI): domain Eukaryota; kingdom Viridiplantae; phylum Streptophyta; class Bryopsida; order Pottiales; family Pottiaceae; genus Bryoerythrophyllum; species Bryoerythrophyllum caledonicum. The sequence continues at coordinate 18,695,817 of OZ020521.1, read as the reverse complement.
TCCAACTGGTCCATCCTCCTCCCTGACGTGGGAAATCGTACACCTTCTGCCATCTCCCCATAGTCCACCTCTCCGGGCAAGCGCGGATGCCGTCCTTCTTTGGTTGAGGTAGGGGGTTCCTCCGCATCTCTTGTGTGGTGGATTCAACACAAAAACTCCAACAGAAATCAAGGAGGGAAAGGCATCCCATACGCTCGAGATCCTCCTTGAGCTCTAGGAGCTCAAGAGGCTCCTTCGGGATGGTGGGGCAAATGGCCAAGTGGGAGGATGCTCCGGTTGCCATCTTTCCCCTTCCTAGCTGTTGCCTATGTTGTTTTGCCTCGGGGCTCCTTCCCTTGCTCACGGATTCCACCTTGCTCTTGAAGGTGTCGGCTGAGACTACTCTCGGAAAGGGAAGTTGCTGGAGCTCTCGGGAAGGGGGTGTTGCTGGAACTCTCGGGAAGGGGTGCTTGAGCTCTCGGGAAGGGGGGTGTTGCTGGAGCTCTCGGGAAGGGGGGGTTGTTGGTGGTGCCGAGGGAAGCGCTCCACCTGCTCCGCCTGCGTTCCGCCTCGCTCTGCCTTGCTTTCCGCCCTTGCTCCGCCTGGAGGTGCCGAGGGAAGCGCTCCACCTGTTCCGCCTTCGCTCCGCCTTGCTTTGCCTCGTCTTCCGCCCTTGCTCCGCCTTCGTTCCGCCTAGCTTCGCCTCTCTCCGCCTTTGCTCCGTCTGGAGGTGCCGAGGGAAGCGCTCTACCTGCTCCGCCTTCGTTCCGCCTCGCTCCGCCTCTCTCCGCCTTTGCTCCGTCTGGAGGTGCCGAGGGAAGCGCTCCACCTGTTCCGCCTTCGTTCCGTCTGGATGTGCCGAGGGAAGCGCTCCACCTGCTCCGCCTTGCTTGTTTCGGGTTTCCGCCAACAGCTCGGGTTTTCACCTGCCTTTCGGGATTCTGCTAACAGCTCGGGCTTCCGCCAACAGCTCGGGCTTCCGCCAACAGCTCGGGCTTCCACCTGCCTTTCGGGATTTTGCTAACAGCTCGGGCTTCCGCCAACAGCTCAAGCTTCCGCCAACAGCTCGGGCTTCCACCTGCCTTTCGGGATTTTGCTAACAGCTCGGGCTTCCGCCAACAGCTCAAGCTTCCGCCAACAGCTCGGGCTTCCACCTGCCTTTCGGGATTCTGCTAACAGCTCGGGCTTCCGCCAACAGCTCGGGCTTCCGCCAACAGCTCGGGCTTCCGCCAACAGCTTGGGGTTCCACTTGCCTTTCGGGATTCTGCCAACAGCTCAGGCTTCCGCCAACAGCTCGGGCTTCCGCCAACAGCTCGGGCTTCCGCCAACCTTCCGGGCTTCTGCTAACAGCTCGGCTTCCGCCTGCCTTCCGGGCTTCTGCTAATAGCTCGGGCTTCCGCCAACGTGGCATCCTTGCCCTCGTTATTTGTAGAGTCCGGGTCTTTGACTTGGGGTCATGGCCCGGTTGGCTGTGGCTTCGGGTCTTGGCTTTGGGTTTTAAGCTCGAGGTCTTGATTCGGGTCTTGAACCCGGCCTTGGTCTGGGGTTTTACCCCCAGATCTTTCGCCTTGCCTTATTTTGTTTAGGGTCTAATTAACCCTATGCCACCACTATCTCCTAATCCTACTAAAATTAACTTTAGTGCCCTCCTACGCACCTATTTAACTAATAAGTCTTTAACTTCTTATTTTCAACTAACTATCTAAAAATTTTGAAAAATTCGTGGTACGACAAATGCTCCGGCGGTCTTCCAACACATGATGAATGACATCTTTCGGGAGTATCTTGACGACTTTGTTGTCATGTATCTTGACGATATCTTGGTGTTTTCCAAGAACAAAGAAGAGCATGAGAAACACGTACGGTTGGTTCTTGAGAAACTACGTGAACGAGGACTCTACGCAAAGTTGGAGAAGTGTTTATTTCACCAAACGGAGATGGAGTTTTTGGGATTTGTTGCGACCACAAAAGGCTAGAAGATGGACCACAAGAAGGTAGAAGCAATCATGTCTTGGGAAGTTCCAGAAACGGTTCGAGACGTACAATATTTTCTTGGTTTTGTTAACTTCTATCGGATCTTTATCAAGAATTATTCTCAAGTCGCTGCTCCGCTCACTCGATTGACATGCAAGGACAAACTCGAATGGGGACTTCAAGCGGAGAAAGCATTTCAAGATCTCAAGACGGCGTTTACTACGGCTCCAATCTTGGTACATCCTGACTTTGCAAAAGCCTTCTATTTGGAGACCGATGCTTCGGACTTTGCATTAGGAGCTATACTTTCGCAGATAGGCGTAGACGGAAAGCTTCATCCGGTGGCATTCTATTCTCGGAAGTTTTCCGCTGCTGAAATCAACTACGAAGTCCACGATAAGGAACTTCTAGCTATAGTGGATTCTTTTCAAGAGTGGCGTCATTTTCTCGAGGGCGCTACCCATCAGGTGATTGTATACACGGATCACAAGAATTTAGAGTACTTCATGTCGGCTCGAGTGCTGAATCGTCGTCAGGCTAGATGGAATATGTTGCTATCACGATTTAACTTTGTTATCAACTACCGGTTTGGGAAGCAGCAAGGGCTATCAGATGCATTATTTAGGAGATCGTATCTTGCTCCAAAAATCGGAGAAGCAACATTTGATCAACAGTGTACAACATTCTTGAAGCCAAAACATTTCAAGATTTACGCTGTTGTTGTACATGTCGATGCCGATTTTCTCAACGAAGTACGCACTGCAACCATTGAAGATTCTGTAGGTCTTGACATCAAGCAGCGTGCCAATGATGACAAGTTCAAGGTAGAGGGAGATCTTCTGTACTTTGAGAAACGGTTGTATATCTCAAAAGGATCAGTACGACTTCGGGTTCTTCAATCTCGTCATGACTTTCCAGATGCGGGACATTTTAGATACAACAAAACTTTTGAACTTATTTTCCGAGATTTCTGGTGGCCTCAAATGTGGAAGGATGTGAAGGGATTTGTCTCATGTTGCGATATTTGTTCAAGATCCAAGAACCCTCGACATCGCCCTTATGGACTTCTACAGCCATTACCTATCCCACACCGACCATAGTCTTCGGTTTCCATAGACTTTATTACAGATCTGCCGCCATCGAATTCATTTGACAGCATCTTTGTTGAGGTGGATCGGCTTACGAAGATGGCGCATTTTGTTCCTTGTAAGAAGACATCGTCCAACAGAGACACAACAAGGCTCTTTCTTGATGACGTGTATCGTTATCATGGTCTCCCAGATGATATTGTGTCAGATCGAGGAACTCAGTTTGTATCCAAGTTCTGGAAGTCTCTCTTTGAGATTTTGAAGGTGGATATCAAGCTTTCTTCAGCATTTCATCCTCAAACGGATGGCCAGACGGAACGAGTGAATCAAGTCTTGGAGCAGTATTTACGATGTAGCATCAACTATCGTAGGATGACAGGACCGTATATCTACCGCTTGCCGAGTTTGTTTACAATAACACCCTTCATTCGTCAACTCAAAAAACACCATTCTTCTCCAACTACGGTTATCATCCAAAGCTCGATTTATTGAGACCATCAACAAATAACAACCCAGCAGTTGAAGGGTTTGTGAAGCAGCTATCCGAACTTCAGGCGACATTGAAACTCCAGCTGCAAATTGCTCAAGAGGCTTACAAGGCGTCCGTAGATAGATTTCGGAATGAAGCCCCTACCTTCAAGATTGGAGATAAAGTATGGCTTCTTCGACGGAATATTAAAATCAAGCGGCCGTATCATAAGTTGGATTACCGGAGATTAGGACCATTTGTCGTCCAAAAACAAATCAATCCTGTGGCGTATCGTTTAGAATTACCGGCTACTATGAAGGTACACCCAGTCTTTCATGTCTCTTTGTTGGAGTTTTATCGAGAATCATCTATTTCTAGAAGAGTGCTAATTTAACAATAACTTTACTCCACCACTATTTAATTTAACTCCGCCACCTAGTATCGAAATTGAGAACCACGAGGAATACGAGGTGGATAAAATACTGGATTCACGACGAAGATGGGATAAATTAGAGTACTTTGTGCATTGGAGCGGCTATGATATTAATGAACGAACGTGGGAATCATCCGAAAATCTTGCTAATGCGCCGGAAAAGGTACAGGAGTTTCATCAATGATATTCTCATAAACCCGGGCCACTTCAACAATAACTTTTTTTTGAAGCTTGCTCATTCAGGAGCATAAAAGAAAGAGAAGAGTACTATTAGAATTCATAGTTGATGTAGTTATTTATCCAAGATAGAGTACAACCTTCTTAGTAGTCATAGTTTGGTCTTCCGACATGGATAGCCAAGATATCGATAGTATACCAATTATGTTATCTCAACCAACTAGTTCACAAAGGCGACCGCGAGACGAAGAACTGCTTGCACCACGACGACGGCGGAGGATACCAAGTAACCGATCGCTAGTCATTGTACTTGAAGTCGAGCCTGCTTTCAATGACCTACCAGAAGGTGTATTTGAAGGACAATTTCACAATGAGGACACGGAAGTTCATGCTTGGTCAGAAGTGGAAGGTGTTGGCCACTACCGTTGGCTGCAAGGGCCGATGAATCACTTACCTCGAGAACAACAATTGGAGTTTATAGCAGAAGTGATGCGGCAGATCTTCATCTTCTTACGTTGGTATTGACTGATAACAGCATTGCTTCTCGGAGACCTCGAAGCTAAAGGAGGCGGTGAGGTTAGGGACATAGCCTCTAGTTTCTAGAAGCTTCCTAGCTCTTGTAGTTAGTTGAATATCTTATAGAAAGTCCACTAGAAACTTCCTAGCACTAGGAAACCCTTCTAGAAACTTCTTGGTTTAAGGAAAGTCTTCAAGAAGATTCTTAGTTGTAGGAAAGCACTCTAGAAGCTTCCTTATTCTAGGAAAGTCCTCTAGAAGCTTCTTAGATAGGAGTATATATTGGAGTCGAGGATGAAAAGTTCTTCAGTCTCGACAACACGCTTCTTGGAGTTCTAGCTCACCACTCTTAGTGTTGTTTGTGTACTCTTCTTGTTAATCTGAGTCTTTGTTACTTCTCGTCTTCAATCCTTTTCTAGTCCTAGATTTCTTGTTGGATATTTCCGTGTCCTTGACACTTGTCATATGCACAAATTTTCGACAGTTTTTTCAACACTAATTTATAATATGTACAACTTTCATAGAGTATATTGTTGTAATGTACAAAAGTGTTCGACAGTTTTTTCGACACTTGCTTGTCATATGCACAAGTTTTCGACAGTTTTTTCAACACTAACTTATAATACGTACAACTTTCATAGAGTATATTATTGTAATGTACAAAAGTTTTCGACAGTTTTTTCGATACTTGCTTGTCATATGCACAAGTTTTCGACAGTTTTTTCGACACTAATTTGTAATATGTACAACTTTCATAGAATATGTTGTAATGTACACAAGTGTTCGACAGTTTTTTCGACACTTTCTTGTAATATGCACAAGTTTTCAACACTACATGCATGTGTGTAAAGTATGTGCACAAGTGTTCAACATTTTTTTCAACACTTACTTGTAATATGCACACGTTTTCGACACTTTTTTCAACACTTTCTTGGAATATGCAGGACGAAGCTATTTTGCGTGCCCAGAGCGGTGAGCGGTGAGCTGTGAGCTGTGAGGGTAGGGTTACAAAAAAGTTTTTTTTAGGATTTATAAAAGGATTCTTTAGGTTTATAAAACAAAAAAAGTGAAATTTTTTGTGCAAGTTCAAAGAAATATAAGTAAAAGTTTAAAATGTAAAAATAATTGTTTGTTGAAGAAATTGTAAATAAAGATAAAAGGCAAAAGTTTGAAAAAAATGTTAAAGTTTTAATGAAAAGAAAAAGTAAATAGAAGAGGCCTATAGCCGCGGAAGCAGTGGAATAGTTGAACGAGAAGATTAAATTTAAAGACATGTACATTACGAGCCTCTGATTGACTAAATAAGTGGAAAATATTCTCTTTTGGTGAATGAAGTTAGTTCAATTAAAATGTGATCAAATGTTTGAAAAGTGTTTTTTTTGGTGATTGAAGTTAGTTCTATCAATATGTGATCTTGTTGAAGTAGAGGACGCAAATCATAAGCAAAGTAAACATTGGAGAAAACATGTAATCTTGCGGCAAAGAAGGGCCATCTCTGTTAGATATTTTTTGAGATCGTCCGGAATAGATCAATTCAAAAGAAGGATACGCCATTTAAGCCAACGACGCTAGTTTGTGAGCTGTGAGAGATGAGCAATGAGCGATGAGCGGTCATTTCATGAGCAACGAGCACAAATTTACTAAAAAAATTATATTTATTCGAATAATTTTGGAGAATATTTCTATTTTAAGTAAATTTTTGGACCTATAACCGTGGATTGAACTCAATTGTTGGGATTTTAGGGCCTCTCAAATCATACCGTAAAGTCATCAAGCCCCCCTATTTTTTGAGATTTAAAGAAGTTCAGTATTTGGAAAGGACATTGCTTATAGGAACAGTGGAGTATTTCAATGGCTAGCAATAGTGAAGATGACATTGACTGTAGCAGATTTGTACATAACGCCAAAATTTCTAAAAGAACTAGTAGACCAAGTTGAGAGAGAAGATGATGATGGTGGTGCGAGGGAGCATCAGGCTTTAAAAAGAAGCAAGATTTTGAATAGTATAGAGAATAAGGGGTGCTAGGGGTTTAGATTTATCAAGGCTTGGATATTACGAGTTTAACATTTTAAGTTGTTGGGAAATAGTGAAGGGAGGATGCAAGCCCCATGAGAGGTAGCTAGTCTAATTGTTGGCGCCAACAATTAAAATCAAGAAAAAGAAAATGAAAAATAAAACTTCAGAGAATATAGGTAGACAACATAGTGAGAAGTGGCCAAGTCTTTTACATTTTGATGTTACACTAGGGGGCATGTACTTCTTATGAGTGGTAGCTACTTTAGTTGTTGGTACCAACAACTATATTATAAACATCATAGAATTAAGGACTTGGAGACACATCCATAGTTATTAGTGATTATGACCTTGGTTAACTTCTACATGTAGTCAATAGAGAAAACGACCCACACCGCTGTCCATTACTTTCTTCACTTCGTTGAAGCTGAACGTCGGTGCATGAACAAAGTGGTCATCTTCCAAATGAAACTGGCACAACACACGAAAGATGTAGTATAAATGCTTGCAATAGTACCAAGCGCATCGCTTCTTCGTCCGGACGAACATATCCTTGAAGTCCTCACAAGAGCAATCCGGGGTGGTCCCAATAGTCAAGCGATACTCCGTCGTTCTCTGCGCCTTTTTGCAGTGCAACAAAACTATACCTCCATTGACAGGGTATGGAATGGGAGTAACCTGGCTGATGGGGGCATCAATGATGGCGGCTGACTCCCAACGGTTCCTTTGCTTCACGGACACCTTGCCTTGTGGTAGACGTCGGATGCGGCGCCCATCACGGAGTGTTGGATATGCATCGGGTGCTTCTGGAGTTGGAACTGCAGTAACTTCGGCAATGTGACTCTTGGAGTGTCCAAAGAGACGCCGAGGTGAAATTTCTCGGCGCTCTTGAAGTTGGAATCCAGCCTGCTCAAGTCTAAGAATCTCCCCCTTTGTGAGCTTCGTGCCCTTGAGTACGGGCCAAACGTTGGGCACCTGGGGTCGGGCGCCGACCACCCACTTTTGGTTGGTTCCCTTCACACAACGTTCGATATCGTCCATACAATGGAAGAACTCCATCATCTTGTCTTTCAACAGACGGCGAATGTGCAACACTCCAGTATAGGTAGGGGCAGGAGTACTCTTACCTAGACGTATAATCATCTCTGAACAAGTTCTTCCAGTTCGTGCTTGTTTGGCAAAGCATTTCTTCTTGGAAGTCTTTAGGAGTCGGGCAATGTGCCATTGCCTCACATCGCAGTCAGATTCTTGGACACTAGTCACATGCTTCACCTGTGCACTTACAACATTGGATGCTGATGCTGGTGGAGACAAAATGCGAACGTCGTTAGAAGAAGTAGGTGAAGAAGGGGGAGATAAATCAATTGCTGGTGGAGCACTCTCACGGCGGCCCTTCCTTGTTCTCGTCTGGACCTTGGGACGGGAGAAGTTCATCTTGTCTGAGCGGTGACTATCAAACTCAGATCCAAGAGGGAGGTCTAGCTTGCGTGCGGTAGACCCGAAGACCTCCTCACCCTCAAAATGTGGGGTACGGGTGCACCATTCCTTCCCCTCTGCCATCGTCTCCATTGCGTCAACAACTTTATCTAGTCTGCCCGATTGTTGGGCTTGGCGTAGCCTCAACTCTTGTTTTGAAGGCCCAGTTCCGGGCCGTCCACCCTTTAGAAATTTGTAGTAGTTTGTGCACTGCAAGAATGCACGTACGAAGTCGTCCACTGTAGCGTCGTACAAATCATTCCCCCTATTGCCAGACTGTTGAAGCCAACGGTTATGGACGGTCTCCGACAAGTTGCAGGAAGGCATTTCAGCACGCTCTTCATCCGTGAGGTCCTGGAAAAGACATCCAGGAATTTAGCCAACATTGATTGCTAGCACAAACAAGTGAGTCCACGGGACAATGTACTAGGCGAAAGAATGACTTACCAGCTGCATGGAGGCTCCCCATTGCCGGTAGCGATAATGCCAGAAAGCAAGCCACTGGTCAAGCTGCTTGAGTGCTGTATCGTCTACGGCTCCACACGATTGCCACCATGCCCAAATTGCAAGGTATCGAACCTCAGCCTCGGCGGAGGTCTTCGAATTTTTATATTGCTTGCATAGGAGACGATGTTGTTCTTGGAACTCACTCTTGATATGATTGTCTGTATGGCGGTTCATGGAGGTGGTCCAATGAAGGAGGCATGTGCGCTCACGATCAGGCATCTCCTTGTGTGGATCTCCGGTTCCATAGATCTTGCGAACAGCATTCCAATTGGCACCAGCGCTATCCGCCATGAATCCCTTGAAGTTGACAATCATGAGCCCATGCCTAGCCATGACTTCGTTGAGGCACTTCCACATGACACATTGGGCCTCACAATCCTCAGATTGCATATCACATATTGCAATAGTCATCACCCTACAGTAGTGTGAATCATAGACATGGCACGCCATAGTGGTCCAATTATTGACGCGCTTGACGTGGTCAAACATGAGCCAAGAATCTTGCAAGTCTCCTCCTGGCTGCATTCTAGTGACAAGGTCAACACCGGAGCCAGGTCCTACCTCACTCATCTTAAAGACGAAGACTTTGTCGTTGTCAGCGCCTTGTCCCGGAAACATATTTCGTTGGACAAAGGGCCAGGTCGTACATCCTCTCATCTGGCGGATGCCGTCCATGGGATTAGTGCGCCCGACGTGCTTGAAGTTTGATATAGCATTCTTGATGTTTGGAGAGGCGAGGTTGGCGTACTTCTCCATAACGGTCTTCATGTCCTCCACAGTCATGGTCGTATCGCACTGTTGTGGACGGAGGAGATGCTTCGCAAGGAACTCCTTACTTGCAGCCATGGCAATGGAGGAATTTTGTTGCGGACGGAGTGCGCTCCACTTGCTCGCCGATCAAGGAAATGATAGTATTCTCAGACTCGCGGCAGACGCCAAATGCAACGGGGTGATTATGGACGCCCAAGTGCACACAAGCTCGGGTCATACCCGGTGGTCCAATGACATAGTAAATAATAGCGTCACATGTAGCAATGGCCTTAGGTGGAGTCTTGCATACCTTGCAACATACGGTGGACAGTTTCGGAGGGTCTTCCCTCCCCGGCACGAAGGGAATGGGAGTTGTCCCTTCCCACTCCTTTTCATTGTAGGGGTCTTCACGATTCGGTCGTTTTAGGTAATCGCAATCCAGATTTCCGCACTTGAGATGGCCAGCACATGAGGATCTCCGGAAGGTAAGGCCCATGTCATTTGAGATGTTGGAGGTCTTTGTGAGGCACCAACAATGGCCATCGTACTTCTTGTCCATACCCTGCAAGTTCTTGGCCTTGGACGAATTGGCACCAGCAGCAACGGGTGGCAACTCAAAGATGACATCACCATCGTACATGGAGGGTAGGAAGTCAACTGTCCGATGTGGCACTGAAGCATAGTTCATATTCTTCAGCACATTCTTCGTACTTGGTCTAGACGCCAAGCTCTTCAAGCACGCAACAACACTTGTACGTCCCAATGTTTGAGGATGTAGGGGAGGTCGTGCAGCGGAAGACGGTGTTGGGGGTTGCCGGTGCTCGTCGAACGTGGATGGCGGCGGGGTGCGAAAAGAGGTGGGAGTGGAGGCAGTGATGTCCTCCACGCGGAAGTCATCATCGCTGTCGTCAATGAAGATTGGAGAGTGCGCCTGATGTTGCTTCAAGGGCGGGGGGATGTCGGCTACGCTAGTTGCTGGAGTGCAAAGTGGGGCGTGGATGCTAGACGTTGTGAACTTCCCGGGCGTCAACAGGTGCGTGGATGCCTGCATCTGCATTTGAGACAAACCAAAGACTTTGTAAGGACCCTCCTCCAAGGACCATGTCTTCTGACCATTAACTAGGGAACTGAGCTGAGTGACGGTGTATTGAACATTTCCGTCCACATTGAGAACCTCCTTCTCAACATAGATAGACTCTTCCTGGAAACCAAAACGGACTGCTAGGTATACGGAAGGAACTATGGCAAGACCGTTAGGTCCTAGTGGATGTCGAATTGGATGCTTTGCTCTTTCAGTGCTAAGTGTAGCCATCTCTAAGGACAATGCAATGGGGCAAAGAAGATTCGTAAAAATTGCTAACAAGTTACTGAATGCTACGAGCGATGGTGGTGTATATGTTGGTAGTGGAGTTCTAATTCAGTTTAGAGAGTGACATTGAGCGGTGTGAAGAATGTGACAAAAGAAAATTAAAAAAAACAATGATGGATCTTTTAGGAGAACGTGGTTCAAGGTTTAGGCGGCGGATTGTAGTGCAAATTAGATGTACTAAAGCAGGTGGCCGTCGCAAGGATGGAGTTATTAGTACACATCCGAGTTTGTTGAGGTGGATGTGAGTTGGAAAGTAACTCTCAGGATTTTTAAATGTTATGTTTGGAAGAGCTATGTTATAGAGTCTACATAATTTGAAAGATGTCGTCAAAAGTGTCAGAGTGTAGGTTGTCAGGCTACATCTCAATCTTAGAAAGTTGACATTAAAGATATGCTTTTCTTGGAGGAGGCGCCGCCTATTACCTGTACTCACATTTTGAAAATATGAGTACAGGTAATAGTAGGCTGGTAATTTAAATATAGTTTATTGCTGGGCGGGTAGTGGACTAAGGAAGTGAGAGGGGATAGTTATGGGGAGATGGTTGGATTGTGATGTCTAGCTTGTTCCACACACCAATGCAGGAACCTCAGTCTCGAGTGGCACCTGCTCGAAGAAGGGTTAGGAAGAGTGCATTTAGGTTCTCCTCGAGAAAGATTTTACGTCAGTCGAAGATGAGGTCAGGTAGACGGTACGAGGGTATTGATAAAGTAACATGTACTCCAGACTTTGATAGAGATATGCAGCCTTCACAGACGGGTCCACTTGAAAGTGTTAGAGGAAAATTTCAGAAACGTGGAAGAGGTAGAGGGAAGGGAAAGAGTGCCAATAGTACAGCAAGTGTGGAGTTAGTGGAAGATGGAGCACATGATGAAGGAAGAGAATCAAGAATAGCATCACAGGTAAGTGCTCCAGTCACATGTTTTTGTTTTTAAAGTGCTATGCTTGTTGTACTTTTAACATAATTCTGAAAGAGATAGGCATGATTTTATGAATATGTAGGAAATAGAGACAATTTGTGACTAGTATGGATGGAGATGGGATGGTAGAGGATGCGGAGTTAAAATTAGACTTCAGAAGGACTCATTGGTGGTCACGGTATTCTACATAAATAGCATTGTATTCCAAATTCATTTGAATAGGAAAATTTAACTTGATTGCAAAAGAAGCATGTTAGCCAAAATACCCTAGATTCTGAAGCTTTTGAATTCAGATTCTTTTGTGTTATCAACCATTACTGTCTCGACGACTCCCCGGGGGGATTGTAGGGGCGAAGAAAAATTTACTAAACTTAGTAAAATTTGCCGAAATTTCTATAGGAAAAATTGCTTTATTTTTTAATTAGATGGGTTTTTAGGATATGATCCATAGTCATTACCTTTCCGTCATTCCATACTTTTCTGACGAGCAACTGCTGAACTGAGAAACATGCGGTACACCAACATTCATCCCACATTCTCCCTCCCGTCCAAATTTGTTTTTAAAAATCACGTGCCCCCCTCGCTGCGATGGTTTCGAGGCGCTGCGAGGGTATTGAGGTGCAGCTAGGGTTTCGACAGGCAGGCCGAATCGCAAGCAATCTTCACGAGGCGTTGTGAGGGTTTCGTGGCGAGAAGGTGCTGCGTGGGATTCTTGGGAAGGCCCTTCGGATCCGAAAGTCAGAATTCGAGGTTCCTATTTTGTAAAACAGATTCAGTTTAGGGATTCCGATTTTAGAGCTTACTGATCTTTTACCTACTTTCGGAAATCAGATTCTGCAAGGGTCTGTCACATGGCTCATTCACTTAATATTGTTGTAGAATTTGTTGCTGAAATTGATACCTTCGGATCCGAAACTCAATCACCTTGTTCGGCGACCTTACTGATGAGAGTTATTTTCTGTCGTTTTTATAGGTGCGTGATTTTGAAGCACCAGGGATGGAGGATGGAGCGAGCCATGCCGACTTGCGAGGCGAGAGGTGCACATCTTCACCGACATTGTCTCCTCGTCATGTAAGTGACCGAGCCTTAGCAGCAAACCTGTTATAAATTACATGAAACCCTTAACCATAGAAACTGGGTGTTGATGTTGAAGGTCCCAAGTTTTGCATCGTCGGTGATGGAGGAGGAAGCACTGAGTGCCGACTTTGCAGGCGTGCAGTGCACAACTTCATCAACCTCGGATCCTGCACAGGTGTGTGACATCTGTTTCTTGAAACCGAGTGGGATAACTGTTTCATGCACTTCAATGTGCGGTGAAGTTTGATGCTGCTTTGAAGATGTTTGAATCTGAAAGTAGATTGCAAGGTTCCAAACTTTTAAGAAATATTAAGAGTCATTGTTTCACATGGTTCATTATTGAGTGAGAGTTAAAAAATTCTTCGATGAAAATGTGACTTTCGGATCCGAAACTAGATGTACAAGTACCTCATTTTGAAAAAAAGTATTTTGAATCACTGTTTCTGTTAGTTCATTAATCTGGGTTAGTTGTAAACTTCTCTGCTGCAAATGTGACTTTCGGATCCGAAAGTAGTTCACTAGGTTCCTCATTTTCGAAAATTTAATTTGAGTCACTGTTTGTGTTGGTTCAATAATTAATGATGTTTGTAAAAATATCTAATTTTATTATGACTTTCGGATCCAAAACTGCATTCACCGGTTCTTCATTTTGAAAAGAATTTGTTTGTGACTATTACAGTTGGTTCCGTATTTATGAATGGTTAGAAATTTCTTTGATGCAAAAGAGACTTTCGGATCCGAAACTCGATTATTGTCTTCCTGATTTTAACAAAAACTTTCAGCATCGTTGTTTTCCATAAGAATGACATGAGATAAGCATTGTGGGCAATGTGGGGTGATTGAAGATTGCAATTGCTTCTGAGAATTAGTTGGTCAATGATATAATGACTGTCATGTTCATCAAATGTTGCAGTTTTGCCACTTGTTGAGTAGGTGTCATCTTCGTTTTTGTAAAATTATTCACACAACACCTGACTTTTGGATCCGAAAGTCTTGTTGATGATTTGAGGGTGTTTGAAATAAATTCTTAATAATTGCCTACTTGTCGGGATTTGTGCAAGAAAACGTGACCGATTAAAGAACGAATGGAATCAAAATTATCAATGTTGAGTTTTTTATTTTAAATCCTCTATCAATAGTGTCTATTTCATATATAATACTCTCATATCTCCGTTGGCAAATGTTGTCATTGGTCATGTGGGTGTATGGGCAGAGTGTTCCGGTCCTCTTTGTCATTGATCTTGATTTGTATTCCAAACACTTGATACGTAGAATTCAACATCATTGATGTGACATCTATGTTGTAATCAAACTGTTTGCTCTATTTTGTTGTGTAAAATGTGTTGATGAGGATGTTGATCATCATTGTTCTGTTGTAGATGGCCGCATGCGACGACCAGGCCGTCAGTGATCTTGTGGATGAGACCGGCTTGGCATCAGCTTTGCAGTCATTGCGGAGGTCAATTCGTGGTATCTCTTACGACGTTTTGCAGAGCTCAATTAGTTGCGCGGCCGGTGAGCTCCACATTCCGCTTTGTCGGATGATTCCCATGACTATGGTCCGGTCACCACTACGAAGCGATGTGGAGAAGCTTAAGGGGGAGTTTGTCACGGGGTATAGACCAGGGTCCGCGTGTTTCTACGTATCGTTGAAGAGTTTCTCGTTGGTGGAGAAGAATGTCCTTCCCGAAGATCGTGAGTCATGGTCCGCGCTATGGCGGCAGGAAGACCAGAAGTTTGAGGCGCTCTTGAGTACTCGGCCGGAGTTTGCAGCATTCTCTAACAAGTTCTTCTTCGTTTGGGATGGCAATCACCGTCACATGGCATGGTGTGAGGTGATTTCTCAATTGCACACCACGGACCCAAACTTCCATGTTCCCGTGAGGGCAGTTGTTATTGAGCCGTGCTTGGAGAACCGGCACATCTTGCTCAACGCAATGTCAGACTGGAACAGGTATGTATAAATTTTGAAATCATCTCAATATAGTATTTCAGCAATGTGCATTGTTGAACTCCTGTCATATTTAACATTCTTTTATATGTATTGAATGCTTTCATCTTGGCAGGCAAAAGGAGACGGACCACGTTTCGCAGCACCTAACACACGAGTTGAAGCGAGTCCAGCATTTGGGCTTCTTGGACTTCGAGCAGTTGAAGGGCCTCATTAGTGACGACGATTATGAAGCCAGCATCCTGGAGTGGTCAAAGAAGGGAGGAAGGAAGTGGTATCACATGACTCTTGATGCGTTTGTGAAGCTCATGTATGAGGTATGTTGTAAAGGACTCCTTGTTTTGTAATAAAAATTATTGGTATTTCTTTTCTTTAAATCGAAGATTTCTAATTGGCCATGATTTTCATTTTCATTCCAGCGTGACCTTATTGCGGTCCAAGAAGAGCAGATTCAGAAGTTTAAGGACAACTTGGTCAGTGGTGTTGGTGAAGACCGCCATGGTAGTACAACTGAATTGGTGAGCCTTTGCGCGGACGCCGTGCAAAGGAAGAAGACCTCGTGTCAGACGCAGCTAAACCGTTATCTTGCTATCGCCAATCCGGCCAACGGAGAGGATTTCTTTAGAGAGGTACAATTTTGGCCCTCAATGTTCGCATTCTCTGTGGTGAGTTTATATTTAATGAGTGTGAAGTCTTACTGCAAACCTTTTTGCTTCAGGTGAACCGTCACTTTGATGTGTATCAGAGGAAGCCCGAAATGACACTGGAGAAGCTCCAGCTAATTGCCACTGCCAAAGTAGCCGCGACTTTCAAGGGGCGCTGGTGCAGGTGGTGGAACTTGAGCAAGGGTAGTAGACAGGAGTACAACTTTCCTACGTCGCCGGCATCGGACCTTGTTCTGCGTGGTTGGATTGACAAGGCTGCGTTCTTTGCTGGGGTATATTCCTTTAATTAATCTTGTCTAGTCCTCTTTAAAATACTCTGTCGTGTACTCATGTTTTGACTACTTGAAATATTGGTTGCAGCTAGAGGAGGAAAGCGAGAAGCTCTTTGGTGAGATAATCCTTGAGGACAACATCATCCTCAAAACAAACGGGCTTCCAAATCCTATTCCAAGCATTGGAAAGTGGATTGAGGCAAAGAGCATGTCATTATGGACAAAGGTATTCTCCAGCCATATCGGAAAGGGTGGCTCTTACTCAAAGAGCTTGGAGTTTATGGCGCAGGACCATTGCGACAAGATTGTGAAGCGTGTAGTAATGCGTTATTTCTGGAGGGTACTAGTTGCAAATGGAGCCTTGGCTGCTGGAGATTTGCCCATCCGCTTCACAAAGTGGTTGGACACCTCTACATCGGAGTGTGTCTTTACAGATGCTCAGAAGCGCCGGTTCTCGCATCACCATCTTGTACAGTGCCCATGGTACTTGGAGATGAGAGAGTCCGATTCCACCCCGGGAGACGAGGTTGAGTTCCGTGCTGCTTGCCAATCGATCACATTATCTTCTCGTGAGGGCAACGTGGCTCTACTGTCTATTGTTCCTGAAGCTATAGCAGAAGATCCTGCGCTCTCAGAGAAGGCAAAGGCAACGCTTGTAGAGAAGGCAGCGAAGGCGCAGATCAAAGAGCAGGAGCGAGAGGAGAGGAGGCTACAGAGGGAGACCGCGAAGAAGGAGAAGAAAGAGACGAAGGAGAGGTACAAGGAATTTGCGGCATTGGTGGCAAAGGAAGGCCCACAAAAGTTGTTTACTCAACTGGGGGGTGCGGCAGCATTTATTGGCACTCCTGAAGTTGCTCCTTCGCAGGGAATTTCACCATCAGCTAGCAGCCGCCCCTCTCCTTATGTCGCAAAGCCCTCTCAAACGGTTTACACAATCCCAGTGATTGAGCAAGGGGATTCTTCGGTTGGAGTGACGGTGATGTGTCAGAGCGCCCTTTCTATCATGCCTCTCTTTAACAACATCACTGAGGAGGGTGACCACCCAGCAGTTTGGACAGAATTGCTCCAATTTGTGAAGGCTCACTCTGGCTCAAAGATCCGTTGCTTGCGTGGTGAGCCCTGTGACTTGGTAGACATGGTTATCATCGACGTGCCTGAGGGGTTGCCGGTCCCTGGAATTTATGCAGATTCCACAGTTCCAGTTTGGAACGAGCATCCAACCCGGCTAAATGATAGAGGGAGGAAGGAGTCCATCTTCATCCACAATTGTTTTGAGATGGTGGGAGAACTTCTCCGCGACGGTGCGCCTTTGATTGTATTCTATCCAGACTCAAAGTTCATCTCCAATGAACTTCTGGGTTGGGCAGATTGGGCAGGCCTTGTGGAGGAAATAAAATGGTTCATTATCAACGGCCTCCCACTCTCTCGCGATGGCCAGCCTGGGCGTACTCAAAAGTGTTTCATGGCCAAGTGCTTCGTGAGGAAGTTTGACGGAGAGGCTCCATTCTCATTCTATGATAGGGTGGAACTCATCCGCGAGGGAATTCAGCTCTCCACCGACGGTCACTTGACCAACCTCATAACGGAGGACACTTTGACGTTGAAGAAGGGCACGATGGAGCCATGGCGTGGAGCGCGGGAGAAGTCCGTCAACCTCATGCAAGCGTTGATTGACATGTGCACTCAAGAGGATGACATTGTCCTGGACTTGACAGCGTCGACTGGTAAGTATTCTTAGTACTTCGTATGGAATTGCATTTCATAATGGTGTTCAACAGAAATACCAATTGACTTGATTTTTCATACAGGGGCATCCATCAAGGCTTGCAAAGCCCTAAAGCGCCAGATCTTGGCTTTGGAGTCTGATCCGACTTTGGTTGAGGAGGTGCTCCGACCCTTGATTCCTTGTACCGTGGAGGTGGACTCAACTCCGTCGTCTTCAGAGCAAGAAGCCTCTCGCAAACGCCCCCTCGAAGTGGATGACGACGATCTAGAGGTGAAGACCGCTCCAAAGAGAACTTGTAAGTAAGTCCTCTTCCTCTTATGTTCATGTTGTTGAATGGTAGTTTACAACTTCTATATTTTTTGCCTAACTCTAAATATGATGTGCCTTTGGGTCTTTCAAGTCGGTCGGCGTCGTTGATGGCTACACAATCAACAATGCACGCGGCAGTGCTATCACTACACTCCGAGGAACTGAAGAGCCCTCTACGCTCATTTGATTTGACTCCATGGGATGCTACAGTTGCTGATGCAATGGTAGCACAACCGTCTCCTCCAAGAATTGTTCGTGTAGCCCGTCGTATGTCCGCAGCAAGACATTTTGTAGACGATGAGGCAGCTGATAGTGGGTCTGATATTGGTGCCCCTTATTTGTACAAGTGTGACTCTGATGAGTTTTTAGCGGAGGATTCGTAATTCTTCTATTTCAACCGTTGATTTGTTTTTAATGGAGCTCTCAGTGTTTTCTCTTTGAATCTTTGTAATTGCACGCATTCTTTGATGTGAAAGTAAATGTTCTATTTTACAACATTACTTAACAACTGAATTTCATTCTGAAGACCTCTATAAACCAAGGGACAGACTGACATACGTAGAATTTATGGACTGTAGATAAACAATAAGAATTTCTTGTAATTTGGAGAAATGATCTCATCTCTAATATTATGGTATGCCTACAAGGATGAGTTTTCAATCATTCTATTGATTAGTTCTTTACGTATAATATGATTATCGTAAATGCCTACTATTATACGCATCGGTTGGTAGTGCACACCTTCTTTCAAAGTCCTTAATGTTTTTAAAGAATTAAATAGTCTTTTCTAAAAATGTTCCAATGATGTGTATTCCATAATATGGATTTCAAAAATATAAATCAAAACAAATTTGAAAACAAATTGAAAACAAGTAAAAAATGAATTATTATTAGGTGGATTTATTGAAATTTTTAAAAAGATTCAGGCTATAATTTCACTACTTCCCACGATTAATAGGCTATAAATTGTCCATATCTCCACGGTTATAGGTTCCTCTTTTGGCATTTTTCCACGGTTAACCACCCTGCTTCTCTAAAAATCTAGGCCGTCGTTCATCGCTCATCGCTCATCGCTCACGTCCCACTGCTCATCGCTCATCGCTCATTGCTCACAAACTAGCAATCCTGCCATTTAAGCCAAGGGAAGTTGCAATTACATTTGTATATGAAGGATCAAGATACGGACATTATCAATGATATCATAAATACAGTCAAGTTGGAGTTTGGTGACAAGATATGTGACCAGTATTTGCGACGCCAAATGAGAATATCTTTGTCTAACAGACGAAGTTATATTTTACATCATCCCGAGGAAAAACATGGATTGGGAATTGATGACTTACAAAGATTGAGAGCTTTCAGGAAGAGTCGCTTTTATAGAGATGCTAGTACAAGAAATGCGAGAGCAAGACATGCTCACAAGGAAGAGCGTTATCTGCACCATTGGTTTACTAATGGTTACCTTGGCTTTGCAGGACAATTTGTAAGTTTCAACTACGATTCTCTTTTGGAACATTTCTTGTGAAGGTGTGTAAATTTGTATTGACCCCTAAAGTCCTATTTAACTCGGGGAAGGATGTTTTTTATTTTAGGTAAATCTTTAAATATAAAGAAGAAAGTTTATTTTATAAAAACTTCTTACTAGAATGTCCTTGATAAGAGCTTTGTGCAAAGATAAATATCAATTTTTTTAAAAAAATTCAAAATTATATTTAAAAAATATTATACATATATATATATATATATATATATATATATATATATATATATATATATATATATATATATATATATATATATATATATCTTCCTATTTTTAGTTTATTTTTATTTTTATTTTGGGATTCATAGTATGAATGTTATTTCACGGAAGGGGGGCAGAAACTTCATCTTCTCTATATGAAACCTAAAGATCTTCATCTGTAAAACCTAAAATTTTTATTTTTTCAATGACAATATGTGCTGTAAACCTTCTTATTTATTGTTTGGATCATCATTCTAAAACCTATGGAGTTCACCAAAAAATAAAACACAAAATGCAAATTTAGAACCTCCACTCCTTCTACACTTGTTTTGAATATGCTTCACTCCTTTTCTACTTCTAAAACTTGATGTATACAAAACTAATATGATTTTTAAGACAACAGTCAAAGATTCAAAGTTTTTGTAGTTCAAATATTTGATAATAAGTGAAATGAAAGTCTGCTTATCCACTCAACATAGAGAAGAAAATGAACCATCTTGACTTCAAACACCATAAACTATCAATTTGGGTGGTGGATTGCAGCTCAAGAAATACAGTTGGCTTATATAGAAGTATGTATAAGATCTTACAGTGAAAAGTCCAAATGTTTACTTCAAAAATAGAGTGTCTTGCCATTCTTTGGTACAAGAACTTGACCGTGTGAGCGGTCGGAGAGCAGTCACCGTGAGCGGTGAGCGGTGAGCAGAGAAATATAGGCAGATTTTTAGTTTTATTTTTGAAATTATAAACTATTAGGGCCTAAAGCCGTGGAATTTTATCAAGTACTATAGTTGATTTCTGTTCTATAATCCTATAACCGGGATACAATATTTACATTATTAAGGTTTTACAAATACTATAGAAGAGTATAATATCCTATTGCTGTGGAATCAAGGGTCACAAAAGATTAATAAGCGCAATAAAAAATCCTTACAATGACAAGTATAATGATAGAGGATGATAAAGGATGCCTATTTCCGTGGATAAATACATATGGGTGAAGTTGAATAGGGCATGGATTACTTACTTTGCCTTGACAAATGATATGGGACATTGACATGTTTAGATATTTTGAGACTTGATTTCATAGTAGGGTGGTCGCTACCCGCACCCCTTCGGAGGTGATTTAGAAAAACCAAATACTAACTCATATTATTTGGGCATTTCTCAATCATTCCATGCTCTTAATTTCATTCACCAACATGCTTTGCCATATGTGGATAAGAATGAAACTAAGTATCTTTTATGTGTGAGTCTATTAATGTTACTTTCTATTTTTTCTTTATCTTATTATATCCTACAACTTCTTTTACTTTATGTGGTCAAAAACAAAATTTCAAAATATGAGAACTATTATTTTAGCTTCTCTATTGTGAACACCCTTTCATTGTTTTAGAGTTTTTTACTGACAAATGGTAAAGGATTGTCACCCCTAGGGTTGTTCAAATAATTGTAGTTCCCATTAAATTGCGCCTATTCTTGCTCTACATACATGACTTAGTTATCTTTGACCATCGATATGGAACATTGAACTATGTCAAATACACCAAGATAAAAACAAATTGTCAATATGGAAGGAAAATTTAGTTCATGCTTACAACCAATCACCAATAAAATATATGTATTGGATATATCATTTGCCATAAATCAAAATCTAGGCCAAAGAATCTCAATATCGTGTATGAAGCCAATAAATGAAGTACAAATATATAAATAAGATAGAGGAACACTACTTGCATAAATCACAACGACAACATAAAATCTACGTCAGAGAACTTTTAGTGCCCTCTATTGCTACCACATCTACAAACTGATAAACGCCAGGGTTTAAACCACGACCCTTATGTATTGACGGTGGACAATGCACTATAGCAAAGGCGTGTGCAATAGTCTCGGCATATGTCAGAAGTGATATGACTTTGGAAAAGACATAGCGGAGGCCATTAATTTGCCAAAGAACAAGTAATATAAGTAAAGATAAATCAAAATGATTCCAAGCCAATAGCACGTCAATCTAGCCTCTTTCTTGGACAAACAAAAGATTTTTAACTTTAAAACAATCATATTAAGAAACAATTGAACGGAGAATGAGTGCATAAAAATGTCACTTTTTATAAGTGAGACTCGCACCTGGGGCAACAATGGCTTCCCTAGGATGACCATATCTCCTTTTACAAAACCAAAACAAATAAAAAGGTCAGGTACCAAGCTCCCTAAACCAAAACCCTAGATTAATGTTTTTATAGATAAAATGTCGACTTTTGAATGTTGGCCGGCCATTGAGTATGAAGACATTCACCAAATGATGTGTTCATAAAGATCACACTTTCAATCTCTTTTCTCAGCTTCAATGTCATGTCTAACGTATTGAAACGAAGAGCCACAACATTCAATAGAAGAAATTCTGCAATCTACTCATTGATATTCCTTTACATAATTTCATAAAATCAAATGAAGATTGTGGACAGTTTGGGGAGTGCCGACACTGGCGGGCCTCTTTGGCCACGTCAGCAAAAAGCCACAAAAGTTACTTCTCCATCCAGCCATCCAAAGGACTGCGGTTGCAACTAAGATGCTCATAGTCGATATTTCTAAATAGATGGCATACTTGTCAAGGAAAGCATATAGGTTGTTTCTTCAGCATCCATAGGACGATGGTACCTTGGCCCACGAGCTCAATAACCTAGCTCTCAAACCCTATTTGTGCATAAACAATCCAATATTTGATGAATGTTGCTTCCATCGCTAGATAATATCTTCATTTGCTAACACCTCTTGATTTAAATTACAAACGACTAGAGGCTGAAAAGGCCTTATTTTCACAGTTTGTATTCATACTATAGACCCCTTGCCGGCACCGGCAGCCCCCTTGGTAGCACCAACAATCTTGGTCGGCAAGTAAGAAAACCAACAAGACTACATGCGGATATCATCTTGGAGTTGCCGGAATGACATCAAATTGAAATGACATCAAAATGAAATATGTCACTTGAAGAACATTCATTCCAATGGGAAGTGCTACGAAGTTTCTTGAAGGTACTCTTGAAAGGGTGATGGTGCCAGCAGCCTCCTAGCGTATAGTCTTGAGAATTTGATGCCATATATAAAATGGTATGGCACATTAGAAATGGAGCTCAAATGAGAGAGTTGTGCGTGGATGAAGTTTTGTGTAAGCACTCTTAAAGGGCAGCCGGTGCCGGCTGGCCCTTAAAGCATGCTGTTGAGAATTTGATGCCATTTCTAAAATGGTGTGGCACATTTGAAATGGAGTTTAAATGAAAAAGTTATGCATGAATGAAGTTTTTTCTTGACATACTTCATCCGCGCATAAAATAGTGCTCCAAGCTCAGTTTATAATGTTTTTAGTACCATTTTAGAAAGCGCTTCATAAGCTCTATAGCGAGGTAAGATTTAAATGGACTTATCATTCACTACCAAGGGGTTGCCGTTCATCACTCTCCTTTTAAATGTACCTTGGAGTTTCTTGTAGGCACTCCCAAAGGGCTGCCCGTGCCTGCAAGCCCTATGAGCAAGCTCTTGAGACTTTGATTCCATTTCTAAAATGGTATGGCCCATAAGAAATGGAGCTTGGATGAGAAAGTTATGCGTGAATACAGTTTCTTTTGAGAATTTGAGCCCTTCATGTCCTTGTCATCTTCTTTGTCTTTGATGCAGTCTTTCTTTTGTGTAGATGGTGTTTCTGCGTTCTCTCTAGTAGTTGGCAAATTCTCACGTTCCTTAATCTTTACAAATAATGTACAATGGGTATCTCCTAAGTCACCCTCTAGGCCTTGCGTCTTTCCATATTTGCCTTCCTCAACTCCTTATAACTTAAAAAATAAAGAACCGCATTTCTTTCTTTCCTTCTTTCCCAATATATATGAACATATATTGGAGTGACAACTTCTTAGAGCTTTTGCTATAAATCACATCTTCTATGAATCTACTCTAAATGTAATGCACATGACAAAAAATTGACCTAGTATCCCCATGATCAAAGTTCGACTCACCCCCTCTCTCCATGGAGAAAATTAATTGTCCCGTCCCCAAGTTGGCTAAGGCCATAAGGACTCGTGAGGTTCTTTGACACGTTGGTGAGGGTGCAAACCTGGATGTGGATGTTGATCTAACTACCAGCACATACAATTTGCCAAATCCAGAATGTATGGACATTGTCAGGCACAATTGACTTATTCATGTTACGAGGTAGAGGAATACATCTATGATGTTACCGATTGGCATATCATTCAATTACCTAAACATTGCTCTAGTCTAGCATAATAGACTCTTAACGCCTTCTAAAGGAAGTAGTGCACAATAAAGATCATCCAAAAGAAAAATACCACTATTCCACATACACTTGGAATTGGATCGACCATTACATTGGTAGAATCTAGCGACATGGCGTCTTTTTCTGCCCCAACAATATTTACCGTTGTGTTTTGGACTCTTGCCATAAGTAGGTTCTTACTTGCCCAAATAACGTCCTACAAATCTTGTCTATTATCATAGACACCAATCTCAAGTAGCCGGAGATCATTGTTGTCAAGCGCAAAATTTTCATGCATCCACTGAAGCAAAAATTCTCTCTCCATCAATACTTCCAATTAACCAATGTCAATGGTGTTGGCCATGTTACATACCCAGTTCTAGAAGATGTTGACAAACATTCTACATCTTGGTTTATCTAAGTGATAAAGCGCCATTCGGACATGCCAATTGCTACTCAATTTCATCAATGCACGTCCGCCTCTATAATAAAGGCAATGATTTAGAGGCGCTCAATGTTGCCCTTCCCCGAATTGGCTACATTATAGATCTTGAGGTTAAGTCCTCCACTTTCCACACCTTGGAGCATTGTTACGTTGAACTCAATTCTGGCTTGCACATGTCCGGACTTTGTTTCAATTTAGCCAAAGGCTAACTAATTTGGCTGGTCATGGATTAATTGCAAGCATGTATACTTCATTTATAGGATCATGTCCAAGCTTGACAAGCTAGAGGACATGTTTGTCCATGCCTCAGTACTCAAATTCAACGAACTCATATCCATTGCCAAAACAATTCTATTGTAGAAGTTTGCTTGAAACTTTATAGGCAGATAAGAACTAGAGATGTTGCTATAATACTGAGCGTTATACAAGAGGCCAATATTTTTGTGTTTAGTTTTTGCCGCATATTATATTTGCATTTTTTTCTTTAATCACATATCTATGGATTCAATATTCATGCCACTTGACAAATGTGACGTTGTATATACATCTTCCATTTCATTTGTTTCAACTTTCACAACTCTACTTCAATTTATCATCCGACGAAGTCATCCGGAGACAAAAGGGTTATCATTTGCATTTGTAAAAAGGGAAATTTGTAACATGTTCCACAGTGATAGGACCCCTGTATTTCCAAATTTTATAGTTTATCTTTGAAATTCCAATGATTCATAGTTCATTTACATTCGTTAGAAGGGTGAATGAGTAAAATGTTCCACGGTAGTAGGTCCATGTTTTTTCCAAATTCACATTTGTCAAGTGATATTATAATATTTTTAATTCAAATTTAGAAAAAAATTGATTTTTTTTAAAGTTTGCTAATTTTAGGTCTTTCATTTTTGCTTACCGTTCACCGCGCACGCTCTCCAATTGCTCACACGGTCTCGTCGTTGTTCTTTGGTATTGGTAGTTTTGGATTGTTTCTTGAGAAAAAATGCTTAGGGCCTTTAAGGATTAACATATTCCAAATGTAAACATTCATACTTTGCAACAAGATACTTTCATGTGGAAATATAAATATTCATAATCTTTTCATTTGTATAATTTTGATAAAGAAGTTCTACATTCATTAATTTTATTATTTTTGTATATGTAGGAAGATCAATATGAATGTCTACCAAGAAAAGAAGATATCAATCGTGAAAAAAGTAAACTCCATGATATCTATGCATCAACATTAAGGAATGATCGAGAAAGAAGAAGAATATCTAAATCAAGAGAAGAGCAAAGATTGGGAGAGGAGCAATACGAAGATGTTGCTTTGGATGGGTCATTGAATGCACCAAATTTAGAAGGGGATGATTTGGTAAACTTAAGGGGGAGTGGTCACATACGAAGATCAACACGAATGCAAGAAAATACAAGAAGAGTTGAAGATGAACTAGGTTTTGAGGGAAATAATGGAGGTAGAGGGATGGGAAGTAGTCAAAGGCAAAATAGAGGCAATAAAGAGGTGCGCAGAAAAAGACAATAAGAAAAAAGTGGACAAAAAAAATGAGCATCTTGTGCAACAAATACAGAAACTAATACTGAACAAGGACAAAATACAATTTGGAGAGGTGCACGTGAGAATAGGGCCGGACAACATAGAGTTATGGTTGAAATTGCACGAGGTGTCTTGATAAACCATCGTAAAAGAAATGTAATGCAAGGAAATAGAGGAGAAGAAAATTTCAGGTCGATGGAATCCAGACCCTGGTACAATTTTTGAGGAACGCCACTTGAAAGGGAAGATCAAAGTAGAGAAGACGACATACCATGGTGGCAGTTAAGCGACAGACAAAGGATGCATTTTCGAGGTGTGTCTCCAACCACTCTCAATGAAAATTTAAGTTGCGATCTTCCTCTTCATGCAATTACCTTTCTTGATGATAAAGGTTTTGGAGAGGAACACTTTTATTTTGCATATAAAGATTCCACATATGCACAATATAGTTTTGATGGAAGTGCAAAGGAAAGATTTCAGACATCTTTGGTGGGCCAAATGTATGTTTTATCCATACGAAAGGATGAGATTATGTGGAATCGAGAAAATGTTGTAAAAATTCATTCCGTTTTTGGAGAACTTAAAGTGTATCTACAAAACAAAGGTGTCCAATAATGCTTTGTGCATGAAATGCTCCAAAAATATGAGAATGAAGTTGAAGTAGAAAAAGAGGAACACGGTTCAAATTTTATAGCTACGGTTAAAATTGACCTTGAAGAAATTTTACGTAAGCGTAAATCGCGTAAGGTATGGTTTATCTTTTGATATGGATAATTTTTTTTTGGTATGCAAAGGGTGCTTTTGATTTGGATATGATCATTTCACAACCAACTGCTTAGAAGTACCATAGGAGTTGGTTATGATAGTACTTTGTGAAAGCGAGTCTGAAGGGCTGCAAATTGGAGGGTTTTGGTGATGGAAATGTTGTTAGTGAAGGTGTGAGGGCGGATTTTGGTATTGCGGGAGTCAAGTGGAGAAAGAGGAGCACTTCCAATGGACGAGGGAAGGAGTGTTTTGATGGGAGATGAGAGCTTAGTGAACAACGCACTGCGGATACGGAAGATGCCACGGTTTATTTGACAAGGCAAAGGTCATTGAGAATCGTGTCATGGGATGCACGTCGTAGGTTGGTAGTGGCCTCTTGTGGGAGTAGTAGCTGGCCGGTAGATAGGTCGATTGATTGATTGAGCAGTAGCTGGCTGGGAGAAAGTTAAATCAAATCATTTAGAATTTTTTGGTTAAATGCAGGTGTGACTTACATTGGAGCTTTGGCGCAATGAGAGAGTGTGTTTTGGAGCGGACAATGACTCTGAGGTCACTCGTTTGAGCTCTGTTCAATACTGTTGAAGATATGAACATGATTGTAGATGCGGAGCTCCTCACGGTGCCCTTAAATGTGCTCAAGGGTTGAAGGTTGGAGCGCAATTGTATTCGCGTGCCAACATTTGGTCCAACGTTCTCTTCACGCTGTAGAAATCCACGAGCATGCTCATGGCAAATAAAATAGACTTGTCAACAGTGGAGGAGTTCCCTTCTCTTCTCGTCACAATTGATGATGTCGTTGTACAAGGAGATTTTGCACAAGCAGAGGTGAGGGATTGCAAATTTTTTCCGTACATCCTTTGGTTTGGTATTTATTGTTGACCTATTCTCTGTTCGTTGTGTAAGCGAGGTATTTGTCACCCGACCAATTCAAAAGTAGAATTGGCAGCATTGTTGAAGGAGAAGCAAATTTCTACATGGATTTGGAGCAATCTGTAAGTCAACATTGTAGAATTTATTTTTCATATTAGTTGTATGTAGGCTTTTGATGATCCTCAATGCCCTATTTTTTCCATAATGAAGCAACCTTGAAGGAGCAAATGAGTTTACTAATACATAGAAGTTGCTCCTTGGCAGGGAAGTTCGAATGGATGATTGAAAATTTGGAATTGGGATATTGTTGTTGCCTAGGATCATGCAATGAAAGCAATTCCAACAATATTTGATTTTAGTGAAAGATATGGTAGCATTTCTATAGTGATGAGATAGTGAGAATTTATAGTTTATATAAGTTGTTAAAAATACGCTCCCCTAAGTGGTTGTTATGATGTATCTATCAACTCATTATATAAATTTCTATGGCCCTCATTTTAAAGCTACATGTATGCATGTCTACACAATTGTGGTCATTATTTGACACATTTTTCAACACTTTCTTCGACATACTCTGTGACACTCTCTTCGACATATTATTTGACACTTTCTTTGACATACTATTTGACACTTTCTTCAACACTTTATCTCACACTTTCTTTGACATACTATTCGACACAACTGTTGACACTTTATTTGATACTTTTTTCCGACACATTTTAAGACACCGTAAGTTCGACACTTTTTCCAACATGTTTTCCGACATTATTTTCGACACTTATTTCGACACGTTTTAAGACACTGCAAATTCAACACTCCCGCTTTTGCATTTTCGACACTTTTTTCGACACAAAAGTATCGAAAACAATGTTGAAAACAGCCCCAATTGTAGTAGTGTTATATTCATATGAACAATAATTTTGATTAAATAACACACTTATAACTAATATGAGACTACAACTAGACCAATTGATGTCAACCATGGTGTTAAACAATTTGGTGAATCAGTATGTGAATCAAAGACAATTCATTATTAACCTTTTAGGACTGGAGCTCAAAGCGAGTGTAGAGTGTGAATACAATGTGCATTTTGATCGGGGGAACCACACAAGTACTAAGTTTAAGGTGTGACATCTCATTGATGTAGTGAGCACCTTCTAAACCCATGTTTCTTGCCGGAGGTAAGTTTGAAGGTGATTGGTTGAAGAGGGAGTTCATGCAAATCCTGTATTTGGCAAACAATGATTGGTTGTATTACCTCTGTCGGAACACGGAAGTTGCGAATGCATCCCCTTAAGTATTTTTAACAACAAAAACATCCAAAGAGTGACTCGACTTATCGGTCCAGGGATTTTGTGAAGTGGCTGGCTAGAATTGATCCGGTTACACTTCCTCTTTTTGGTATTTTCTACAATTCTATTCATCCAGATCTATCCAGTCAACTGATATTCCCAATTGACCGGAAGATCCCTCTCTCCGTATCCCGTTCGGTGCCCGTTTCCGCACCCGGAACCCAAAAATAACCAGTAACCAGAAATAAGCTCTAGTTTATCCCCATGATGTTAGCTATCGGAGGGTGTGTCCTTGATCAAGAGAGGGACGGAACTCAAAACTCTCCTTCCCTATATTAATGTGGCGGAAGAATCCACTTAGGCTCCAAAGAAAGATAAAAATAAACCTGGATAGTTAAACCACGACAAAGCATAACAAGGACACTAGGCACTTTCTCACAGCCGGTGGGCACTCTGGCCGGACAGCAGGTCACGCAGCAAGCACCTAACTCCCCACTGGATACTACAATGACGACTTCCGGATCCTGATCCGATTCCGGTTCCTGAACTTGATTTGCCGTGCAGCTTCTCACATCCAACACTCACCCAGGGCTGCGGTAGTCATAGACCTAAGCAAAAAAAGAGCACACAAGCAACAACCGATAACCCATTCACGGTATCTAGAACCCGGACCTAGAATCCCCTCTCCTCACTTCAACACTCGGGCATCACCAAGGACAACCATTCGCTAATGGGCTCACTCCCCTCCTAGGATACTTGGTAACTAGACGAACGTAAGAGTAAAGGCATGTAGATAAAAGGTCCAAATGGCCTTGCAACCATTCAAGATATACACAAAGTAACCCTAGATCTAAGATCCGAGTATCACACAAAGTCAACATGGCCCTCAAAATATCAAAACTGACCACTTGTCAACTAATCTACACCAAAGTGGTACTGTCGGCCACTCCCAACACCCAGCCGACCAGATCCAAAAATCACGGATCAGATCCGAAAATTACGGGCCGGTTCCCGTTTCTGACCCGGTTTCTGTCAAAACTTTCTTACTGCCGGGCCCAGCATTCCGCACTGTAAGTTTTCCTAATCCTGGCAATCCTAAACAGTCACTCCTAAATCTAAATTCCTCCTAAACTCCTAATCCTAATCCGATCCAGAACCCTCAGTCCCGGTTGTGGTGCTGACCATGGGTGACTCCTCTGCTTCTTTGTGCTCCGGTTCCTCCGTTTCTTCGGTCTTCTTGCTTATCGGGGTCTTCTCCTCCGTCTCCTCGTCCTTGGACCGGGAGGATCTTGTCTTCTTTGTCAAGGCCGTGACCTTTCCGATCTGTGGCGAGGATTCCTCACCAGAAGCTCAGGATTCCGGGGTTACCTGTTCCCTAATGACAATCCCTAACTCCCTGGCTCCTCGCTTTGCCTTCACCTTCTTGCCCCGCCCCTCTTTCTTCTCGTTCCGGTCAGTTACCGGAGTGATATATTCCGGTTTGTCTTCCGGTTTTGCTTTCGCTCCGGCAAGTTCCTGTTCCGTCTCCGCGGGTGAAGTCACTTCGCTCATCTTCTCCTTCCCCTTTCCGACTACCCGGAAAATCCTGTTATTGATATATCTGCACTCCTCCAAGACCTTCTCCATCTTCACTTGGTATTCCACCATCACCCCCACGAACCTCTTCAATTCCTTTCCAGGCGTTTCGATACCTTTCCCAACCCTGCATCAAACAGTTTGGATTTCACCAAAACCTCCCCCGGATGCTCTACAAATTGCAGCAATCTGGCCATGGAAAGGCCTGCCTCGTTCGCCCGGGTTGTGGCAAGGGTGGCTATTTCTTCCTTAATCTCCAACGCCTTCTTCAATTTCCGGTTCTCGTCCCCCAACCGGTTCACCTGTTCCTCGAGCCCTTGCGCGCTCCGAGGTTGCAGTTTCTGCTCCAGGTGTCCGCACAGTTCGCCTGGCCGCACACCTCCTGCAAGCGTGCATGCCTCCTTGAGGATATCCACCAGCCATTCATAGCCTTCCTTCGTCATGTGGATCCCATCTGATGCGGTGGTGAAGGCGTCTTCCTCTTTCCGATCCGCGCTACCGAGGGTTGTCTTCTTCTTCCGCATAGGGGGCGTAGCATCGGATCTCTCCGTTTGCTTCCTGCGCTTCCTCCTTGATACGAGGGGCGGTCCTCCATCCGAATCCGAGTCTTCGTCTGAATCCGGTGTCGGTTCTTTGTCCAGTTCCGCTTCACTTTCCCATCCGTGGCTCTCCAACACCTTTGCCGTTTTGTAGGCCGTTTCCTCTTCCTCTCGCATTAGACCCTAACTGTGGTATAGGTGGAATAAGAAAGGGCCGATAGGGGTAGGCCGGGCCTTTCCAACCCCGGTTGCTAACTTTGCTACCATAACATGGAGCAGCTCTCCCCACGCAACTCTACGCTTTCCCGTATATGATCCCAAGATCGTGTTTGCTATCATAGTGGTGGTTTTGGAGGGCCGTTCCGGATACAAAATAGGAACTAAGAACTCAAAAACTCTCCTAGCTCTCGGATCGATGCAATCTGCTACCGTAAGTCCGTCCTTAGGATCCAGCTTGTTCCTAAACTTCCCATCTATAAACGTTTCTCCCCGGGAACACATACCTTTCCCATTGGCCCGAAAGTCGTACGTCTCACGCCATAGCTCCTTTGTCCACTTCTTCGGCTTTGCGCGGCTCGTGTGATCCCATTCGTTGGAGCTTCCTTCGATAAGCTCCCGGATCATGTCCTCGTCTCGCACACACTACGGCCGACTTTGCAACTTGAAACACCCCATCCGTTTGAGGTCCGCATCGAGCGCCTCTCTTTCCTTCTCCGCCGCTGGAACCCTAGGAACCACGGTGCAGAGGTTGATCGTCCGCTTCACGGCTCGCCTTCCCTTCATCCTCGTCCGCCTCTACAATACTTCCGCAGCCGCTACCTGCACCAGTGTGGGAAGGCGTTGCCACCCGGATCCGGAAATTAATCATCAAACCGGCCGGAAGTTATGAAAATTTAAAATTTTTAATGTTAAGTGACCGGATTGAATATAGATTGTTTAGTTTTAGAAATAAGGAGTTCTCCATTGTCCTTGGGTAGTTAAACTGTGCTTTTTAAGTACAAATCTGGAAAGTGGATATCCGGGGGTCTGATACCCGGGATCGGTGACAGTTACTCATTACCCGTACGGGGAAATGGCGGCGGAGCAAAACGGTTACAACGGCCATGGCGGGTTGCCATTTTCAGTTTCCTTCGTCGTTTTTCATGCCTCCGCTTTCTCTCTCTCTCTCTCTCTCCTTCACCAACACGGCCGCATTACTTCCAACAATAGATTGTGTCGTGTTTAGCAATGAGGGTCTTTGTGAGGTCAGTGCGTGCAGAGCAGCCGGCAACATTGCGAAGAGGAAGCAGACCGACCGGTGGCGCAGGATGACGGGGAAGAAGGGAAACACCGCGCCGGTGGAAACCCTACAGCTGCAAAAGGTAACCCCAGCCATACCCATGGACCCGGTAGAGAATAGGGTTCTAGGAAACCTGTTAGAGGTTATGGGGTGTCACGGTTTGTTGAGTAGACCCTGGGCCTTCCAAAGCGAGGTATTCCTGAAGGAATTAGAGGATGCCCCGACTACCCACCGTACCGGAGTCCGCGCACAGTCGGGGAAATGGACGGAGAAGCAGTGGCAGGCAACCTACGGATTTAGAGCAGGGGATGGAGATAACACCTCCACCGACGGATCCGGGACGACGGCCGGGAGAGCTCACCCCTAGGACTATTAGGAGTCTCAGAAGGAAGAAGCTGTAGTATAGGTAGCGACTGTAGTCCGGATGTAGGAGTAGCGATTAACGATGGGGCCCCTTGTGCACCCGGCTACTAACTCCAGAAATAGTCAATTTTTGTTTTGTTTCTCCGGAAATTTGAATCCCAGGAAAATCGGATCTGAGATCCGAGAATCCCGGATCACTTTCCACGTACTGGAAGGTGGTTGGACCGACCACCTTTCGGCGCCGCCTTTAGGGTTAGGTAGGGGTTAGTTAGGAATTAGTGGGTATTTAGTCATGGGAGCCGAAGGGGCTCTCATCTTGTTTTCTTCTTCCTTTGCAATGAATCACTACTTTTATACAGTGTACTCTTGTTCATAGTTGTGCACCTGGTTGTATGTGAGTGTGTGCGTGTGTGTGTTTGAATGGTGGATGTAGCAGTAGGAGTTTGCAAGGGAAGGGACGGATCCATTCCGGGGAGAGCAGGTGAGGTTTTGTGAAGCCGGAGAGAGTAAGGTCAAGTCCGGAAAACGAGAGAGCCAGGGAGCTTGTGAGCAGGAGATCGCCCGTGACCGTGGGAGGAAAGCTTAGGGGAAGGCCTAATACCCTCCGCAGTTTGGAGGAAGCCAGAGGGGAGGTGAGAGATCGCAGCAAAGAGCGGGACGTCTCAGAGGTGTGGATTGGATCCGCCTGACCAACTCCGGTGAACCCAGTGTCGGTCCTCTAGAATTGAGGAGAAAGCTTGCCATTGAAAGCTCGAACGGCCCCGGCCCCGGACACCCTACTACTCGTCCGTCACGGACCCGCCCCCATCGTCCGGAATGTCGTTGTAGTTAGATCCCGTCTCTGTGTGACCGCTTCCGGATGACTATCCGGATGTTGTGAGAGAAGGGAGTGCAACTGCAGCATATCCTCTACCGGTTAGCGAATTAGGAAATGGTGGTCATTCCGCCACTCTAAACCATTGGATAGTGGGAAACCCAGCCACTTTAAGTTACAGGGTCAGTGGACTTCCGGCCACTCGTTTAAACCGTCCGGAGCAACCCGGGAGTAGACGGATCTACCGTTCTCCCCCAAAACCGGTATCCGGAATAACTGGATCCGGATCAGTTTATATCAGAGGTTCCGGAGGGAGTCCGGAGATCTCAGTAGAGTAAAAACAATAATAGTCTAATCTAAACTGGAATAACTAGATCTCTGTGGGAACGAATTCGGAGCGGTTACTTTGGTAAGCACTTAGGTGAGGAAACGTGTTATCCGGAGGAATACTTGCTCTACAAATTGCAACAACCCAGTTCTGAACCTTCTCTCCGCTCTCAAACTCTAGTTCTATCGGTTCGCTCAATCATTGCAACTCACAGCGCACCTTTCTCTCTAAAAACAACCACAAAGAAGACAAATGACGAAAGGCGGCCGCCTGCCGTCCTATTTAACGGTTTCCGTAACCGTTCCCATCCGTACCCTAGCCCGGGTAGGCCTAATGAGTACGCTTCTTGTTCCGCGTACCCGGAACCGATTCCTGTTTTTGTGCGGGTGTATATAAACACCCATTTTCCTGTTCCTTATTCGGTTTTTCCATAGCAATTCCTTAGCACTTTTAAAGTTTAAGGATTTGTATTTTATGGGCAATCGGTAAAACAATTAAAACTAGGATCATACCACATGTTTCACCAAAAAAATTAAAGGAAATAATATCCTAAAGTACCTATAACTCTTAAAGGGGATCTAGCAAGAAAAGGAGATTCCGACAACCTCTTACCACGACGTAGGCGTACCAAGTTATTTGCAAGGAACACAAAAAGCGGCGTCGTAGAAGGTGATGCCTGGCCTCTTGAACAACACGTCCTGGTTTAGCCCATCTTGAATAGCCGCATGTTCATCTATTTATGTATTCATACGATCTTCTCCCATATTGGAATTTTGCTAGGTTGGAAGGGCTTGCTATTGCTTTTCTAAACCATTAGAGAAAAGCCATGGCTTATTGGAAGCATCGTAACCTCTACCATCTTTGTTGTTCACCAAACTTTTCCCCATGCAACCGTCCTAAATTTACCTCGAGAGGTCCATAATTTGGCCTATCTAACTTTAAAGGGTTACGGACCAACTTGGTGAATCAATGTCACTCAAAGACAATTTAATGTATTGTTAAATGATAGATGATTTGCATTATGACTAAGTCCAACATAAGAAAGTCTTGGATATAACCTAAATCCAATAGTATAAAAATTAACAAATTTGTCAAATGCAACAAACTTCCACATCTTAACAAACCCAAATTCGTAAAATCTATCAATTGGCCTATCTCAACTACTAACAATTTTAAGATTCCACACCCAAAAAATCCAAGGTCATCAACCTATCAATTCGCCAATCTCTAATCACTACGGGAAATCGAGGCACCAATGACTAGTGATTTTAGTCATTGTTGAGTCATAGATGACCTGTATTACTAGGGAATGACTAAAAAATTTTTAGTTTGGGCATAGTAATAGTTTTGAGTAATTGATTTCTGTAGTCATTCTTTTTGCCACGTGGATTTCTCATCCATCTGCCTATGTGGTCCATCATCCTCAAAGATTGATGAGGTGGCTATTGACGTGGATTTGAGTGTGACATGGAATTTAAGGTGGATGATGAGGTGGATTTTTGTGTGACGTGGAATTAAAGGTGGCGGTTGAGGTGGACAATGATGTGTTCTCTTGCTCACATGGAATCCTACATGGCAGCTCATGTGTCAATGTATGTGTGGAACCCACTTCTTTGTACGTGGAGGTAGTTCATTGGATACCATTATTAAATGTCCAGCCTAGTGATTGTTTAGTCATTATGCAGTGTTACGCTAGTAATTCCTTAGTTATTGTGGTATTATAAATTTAGCTATAATAGAATTGCATGCACTAATTTTAGTTCGTGTTAGGCAGTCATTTAGTTATTA
Organism: Bryoerythrophyllum caledonicum; assembly: GCA_963971425.1. NCBI lineage: Eukaryota > Viridiplantae > Streptophyta > Bryopsida > Pottiales > Pottiaceae > Bryoerythrophyllum > Bryoerythrophyllum caledonicum. The sequence goes on along the minus strand of OZ020521.1, from coordinate 18,660,531 downwards.
TAAGGTTTTTGTGTAGTTATTCTATAGTTATTTGATAGTTTTTTGGTAAATTGCCTAATTATTATTTAGTCATTGTGCAGTGTTTGTTTAGTTCTACTCTAGTTATTATTTGATTGCTGTGAGGTTTGTGTATAGTTATTTAGTAGTTATTTAATAGTTTTTATGTATATTGCCTAGTTATTGTTTAGTTATTATGCTCTGTTATAAAACCATAAATAACACCAAAGATGTCTCGGTCATGAAATGCTTTGAAATAAACAAAATGGTGACTAAGGCAATGCTACAAAAGCCCCTCGAATACAACGCCCAATAACAACCATCTACTGGCACTTATAATGCATACTCGATAAAAACCAAACATAAAACAAAGTCCTCAATCAATTCTCTTGTTTGAGCTTCATAAATTTTTCTTCCCTTATAACATTAGTGCCACAAGCACCTTGGAGCTTGTACTGGTGAGCTACCTCGTTCATGAACATAACATCAATGTTGTTGTAAACACCACCAATGTCAACCCGGAACCATGATTTGGAAATATTTCCTTCATGCCATTTGTCCCCTGCAAGACCACTCACTCTTCCCCAAGCCCCTTTTTGTCGTTTGTTTTTGGGGATTTGCAAATCCACCAATACCTCCACATGGTACTGTAAGCCCACACCCATACAAATTTATTAAACAACAAAAATTTTGTACAATGACTACACAAGTAACAATGACTTTAGTACAACTACATAATTACTAGAGAAAGCATAAATACTACATGAAATGACTACAAATCATTGACTACATAATTACTAATCACAATTAAATAATTACAAGAAAAAAATGAATGATATTACTTCTAAATGAGTGCAATATTACTATATTATGACTTTAAATTACATCGTAACAAGTATAGAATTTACACATACCAACTTCCAGAAATCACTATTGTTTAGTGCTTACTATGAGCAATCCACCCTGCAAGATGAATGTCATAGAGATCGGCTGATGGAGAGTGTATGTGACCTAAGTGCCTCTAAGCAATGGTCCAATGGACTTCTAACCAAAAATTTGACTTCTACATTCACATGTACGTCACATATATAACCTATGCACTTCACATCTATGACAACATACACATGCACGTGCATGTATCATTCACTTACATTCACCACATGCTCTAAGATCATACATGTAGATAATAGTAAGGACATTGAAAACAATACTTGCAAGTGGAAAATCAACATCAAAATGGGGGCATCACACCCCCTCGCACTAAAACATACGCCATTCCCTACTGGAGACTCCAAATTCAACAAAATAAACTTTTAATGAAGGCTGACTGAAATACCCTTCAGCTCGTGAAAAAATAACTGGAATAATTTCACTTGTATTTCTCTATAGTCTAACTCTCACTTAATCCTTTAATTCTCCCTATTTTTGTTTTTCTACTTGAAATCTTTCAATAATTAGAACATAGTATGGATATTTTTCTCTTGCCATTCTTTGACATACATTTTTCATTGATTGCTTCTACAAAGTTTACCTATTAAATTTTGTGGGCAAACATTCAAATATTTAATTGAAATTTGACACTAACCTATTTGATACATCAGCAATGTCAAACGCAAATGGACATCCATTTACGTCAACAACTAGAAAAAATATACACAAGTAATTTTTTAGTTATAAATATATTACTAGACCTAGTTATTTTTTAATGACACAATAATTCTTTTATATGAATCACTAATGAATGACTTAGATATAATCCAAGTCAGCAATATTCGAAAAAACCCTGCATCCATCTACGTCAACAAAATGTCTAAATTGTCAACGTTTTAATCGGAAGTTATAAAATATATTAATGTATTGAGTAATTATCTAGTGACGTAGTAATATGTCTCAAATGTATCGCTAAAGAATTACTAGCATACAATCCAAACCACCCCTAATTGCTACATCAGAAATGTCGAATGGAAATGGGCATTCATCCACATGAGCAGTTTATAAAAAATTACCCACTGGTTATTTTTTATTTATAAAATATATTACTATGCTCAGTTATTTTCCGGTGACGCAGTAATTTGTCTCAAGGGTATCATTAAAGATTTACTGGAATACAATCCAAGTCACCACCTATTTTCCACATCACTAGTGTCAAATGGAAGTAGACATCCAGGCACGTCTACAATTTTTTTTAAATACCCATGAGTTATTTTTGAGCTATAAAATATATAATTGTGCCGAGTTATATTCCAGCGACATAGTAATTTGTATAAAATGTATTACTAAGGAATTACTGGAATACAATCCAAGTCATCACCTATTTGCCACATCAGCAATCTCTGAAGGAAGTAGACATCCATATATGTCAATAATTTTCTAAAAATACCCATGAATTATTTTTTAGTTATAAAATATATTACTACACAGAGTTATTTTTTAGTGACGTAGTGATTTGTGCCAAATGTATTACTTAAGAATTATTGGAATACAATCCAAGTCATCACCTATTTGCCACATCAGCAATGTCCAACGGAAGTAGACATCCATATACGTCAACAATTTTCTAAAAATATCCATGAGTTATTTTTTAGTTATAAAATATATTACTGCATCGAGTTATTTTTTAATGACGTAGTGATTTGTGCCAAATGTATTACTAAGGAATTACTGGAATATAATCCAAGTCATCACCTCTTTGCCACATCAGCAATGTTCGACGGAAGTAGACATTCATCTACCTTAGCAATTCTCTAAAAATATCCATGAGTTATTTTTAGTTATAACATATATTACTTTAGCTAGTTATTTTCTAGTGAGAGAGTAATTCTTTTCAAACGTATCACTAATGAATCACTAAGGCACAACCCTAGTCAGTCACTTTCTTCCACGTCAACACTATCGGATGAAGCATGGATGAAAACACTGGGATGACGATATGAACGATGTTGGCCGTCACATGATTTTCATCACCTCTCTGCCCGCAAAAACTTAAATTACTGTAAAATGACTAGAGCAGTTAACTAGCTAGACTCGGGCAGCGTCTGCACATCTTGAGTAATTCTGTAGTAATTTTTTTTTGGCTAGACATTTGTGCTGTAGTCATTTATAGGCCGATTTCCCATAGTGAATAGTAACTATTGCAAGCCTCCACATGCCCACAAATTCAAGGTCAACAAACTTATTAATAGGCCTATTTCAAAAAGTTATTATTATAAGCCTTCACAACATTGCATACCAAGATCACAACTCTATTAACTAACCAATCTCAATTAGTAATTGCAGCAAGTCTCTACATTACCGCAAAACCAATGTTGGCAAACTTGTCAACTCGCCAAAATCAACCACTAATAGATACAAGCCTTGATATCCCCACAAATTCAAGCTGGCCAAACCTTGCAACTAACCAATCTTAGCAAGTGATTGTTGCAAGCCTTCACATAAATCCATATCTAAGGTTATCAAACCTTGCATTAATCAATCTCACTCAATAACTACTTCAAGTTTCACATCCCTATGTATCCAAGATTTGTAAATCTCTCAACTTACGTATTTCAACTGGGTATACGTAATTGCACCAAGCTTCCACGTCCTTCCAAATTCAAGGTCATCAGACTTATCAATTGGCCAATCTTAGCTGGTAACTACTCCAAGCGTCTACATCTCTCCAAAATTCAAGGTCATCAAACTTGTTCAACAAGTACTATTGAGCTACTGCAAGTCTCCACATCCCTCCAAAATTCAAGGTTATTAAACTTGTTGAGCAAGTACTATTTCAGCAAGTAACTGCTCCATGCCTCTATATTCCGCTAAATTTTAAGGTTGTCAAGCTAGCAATTGGCTTATCTCAATTGGTAATTGCTACAACCTCATACATCCCCCAAATTCATGGTTGTCAAATCTTGCAACTCGCCTGTCTTAGCTGGTAAGTGCTGCAAGCCTCTACATTCTCTCAAATTCATGGTTGTCAAACCTGTCAATTAGCCTATCACAATCGATAATTGCTACAATCCATATCTTCCCAAATTCAAGGGTGTCATACCTTTCATCCGGTCAATCTCAACAGGTAACTCCTCCAAGCTTTTACGTCCCCACAAATTCAAGGTTGTCAAACCTTTCAACTGGCCTATCTCAGCCGGTAAGTACTGCAAGTTTCCACATCCCTCCAAATTCAAGGTTGTCAAGCTTGTCAATTGACCTATCTCAGCTGGTAAGTGCTGCAAGTTTCTACATCCCTCCAAATTCAAGGTTGTCAAGCTTGTCAATTGACCTATCTCAGCTAGTAATTGCTGCAAGTCTCCACATCCTTCTACATTCAAGGTTGTCAAACGTGTCAACTGGCCTATCTTAGCCGGTAAGTGCTGCAAGTTTCCACATCCCTCCAAATTCAAGGTTGTCAAGCCTGTCAATTGACCTATCTTAGCTGGTAACTGCTCCAAGTCTCCACATCCCTCGAGATTCAAGGTTGTCAAACCTGTCAACTGGCCTATCATAGCCGGTAAGTGCTGCAAGTTTCCACATCCCTCCAAATTCAAGGTTGTCAAGCCTGTCAATTGACCTATCTCAGCTGGTAATTGCTGCAATTCTCCATATCCCTCCAGATTCAAAGTTGTCAAACCTGTCAACTTGCCTATCTCAGTAGGTAAGTGCCGCAAGCCTCCACAATCCTCCAAATTCAAGGTCACCAAACCTGTCAACTTGCCTATCTCAGCCGATAAGTGCCGCAATCCTCCACAACCATCCAAATTCAAAGTTGTCATACCCTTCAACACGCCTATCTCAACTGGTAACTTCTGCAAGTCTCCACATCCCCCCAAATTCAAGGATGTCAAACCATTTAGCTGGCCAATCTCAACCGGTAACTCTTGCAAGCTTCTACATCCCCACAAATTCAAGGTTGTCAAACCTTTCAACTGGCCTATCTCAGCCGGCAACTACTGCAAGTCTCCACATCCCCCCAAATTCAAGGTTGTCAAAGCTGTCAATTGGCCAATTTCAGCCGGTAATTGCTGCAAGTCTTCACATCTCTCCATATCCAAGGTTGTCAAACCATTCAACTGGCCAATCTTAGGTGGTAATTGCTGCAAGCTTCTACATCCCCCCAAATTTAAGGTTGTCAAACCTATCATCTGGCCTATCCCATCCGTTAAATGCTTCAAGCGTCTACATCCTCGCAAACTCAAGGTTGTCAAACTTGTCACCTGTCAAAAGCTAAACATTGAGTGTTGGGCAGTTTGTTCATTCTTGCAAGTCTAAAATGGTCAAAGTAATTAAGAAGTTAAAGCATTGACGAATTCACTTATATTCTTTTAAAATTTATTTTGGAGTTTCTTTTTTGAATATTTTCTCGACTAGTTGACGAAAATCATAGATGAAGTATAAACAGCTATAAAATCATATTTTTGCACTCTTGTGTCTTATGCCATCAATGGAAAGACCTAAATCTGAGAAAAGTTGTTCTATTAGATTTCCTTGCTTTCAGAGGGTTTCAATGGATGATTATAAAATGCTCATTGTAAAGAAAAGGTGACTCATGTTCAAAAACGTGACTCCAATAACTAGTGAATACTAACATCTAACTAAATTTTGATTTATAGTTTAGGATCAACTTCTAATTCTATCTTCATGCTTGTTTTAGATGTGCCTAATCTAGAGCCAACACTTGCTTCTCGATCATTAGTCAGTGTTTACATACCTCACATTTGAAATCATCCATAACCTTTGCCTTATGGCAATCATGTGCCATATACGTGGTCATCATTTGAGCTGATGAAAATGATGGAAGCTTTTCAAGAAGACAGTCCAATATAAGGACCCACCGAAGTTGCTTAAGTTCCAACTTGGTGCTCAGAAACTCAATACATGGTATATCACATTTTCGTATGATCAGAATGCGAAGTTTATGCATTTTCATCTTCTTTAATGGAAATTTTGACAAGATATCCTTGAAGGATTTGTATGAAAGATAAAGACCTTCGAAATTACTCAAGTTCTCCGCATCCTACATAAGAAACAAATACAAAGAACTCATCAGAAGTTGATTAGTAAGGACATACAATATAGAACTCTTGAATTCAACAAGCACCAATATGCAAACCTCCACAAGGACAAGAGTATCAATTGATGAAAATGTAACACAAGAGTACCTCAAATCTCATTCCTTCACATTCATCTAAAACCCTTGTGTGCTTGTACATGGGTTCTGTTTTCAAAATATTTCTTTCCATCACCAATAATTGGTCATGCATTGAGAGAAATCCACGCTCATTGATAGTGACTAGATGCCTCTCTATAAGATTTTGAAGCTCCACAGAGCCTTCCTGCTTTGAACCCCATATGCTCAAGGCCATATCCTTTGTCACGTTTGAGCACAACTCCGAGCAGAAGAAGCAAGCGACGTCAAAAAACTTTCCCCTCTCCGATTCACGGAGATCATCAAAACAAATCTTTAATATGTTTTGCAATCTGATATCAACTCCACTACTCAAAGATTCAACATTCTTCAATTTTTTTAACACTTTTTTCCAAATTGGAAGTTTCTTATCTCGATTCTTCGAAAGAAAAGATCCAACTACCTCAAGGCTTAGTGGAAGCTGTCCGCATGCATCAACAATATCATTTGTGATTTCCTGAAGATTTTTATCAGGACAAGAATTCTCTTTGAAGGCATGCATGCAAAAGAGCTCCATTCCCTCTAACCTTCCCAAAAACTACATCTCAAACTCTTCATTGACATGAAATTCCAAGTTGGACGAATCACGAGATGTCCATATTACCTTACTACCCATGTGCCATTCCACACCTATTGGTATGAGGTAGTCAATAAAATCTTCTCCAACATCGTCCAGAACAATTAAGACCTTTTTCTTTGATAAGAACATTTATAGAAGATACTGTACCACTTCTTTGTCATGAGGAAAATTTAAATCATCATAGTGACCGTTCGTCCCAATGTCTCGAAGCAAAAATCGTTGACAGAGTAGAACATCTTTACACTTGAACACATCAAGTAAGAAGCTTGATGCTTCAAAGTCCATAATGCTCTTTCTATGATAAAATTCTTTCACCAATGTTGTCTTTCCAATGCCTCCCACACCTACCACACCTACCATGGAGGACTTCTCTAGCATTTGCTTCAACTTTGTCATACTCTCTTCAATCCCAGGGAGGTTGAGTGGGGGTAATGGAGAAAGAGGTTCCTACATGTATGTCAACACACAATTATGAACGTGGTAACCGTCCAACACCTTCAATGAAAGCACCTACCAACCCAATTTTGATGCACCACAAATACAAGCATGTCATAGGACCCACAATTATTGGCACTACAATAGTTCTAGGGGTTTGGTAGAAGCATCACATAGTAAGTTGACTTTGACAACTTTAGACACACAAAATTAAGAAACCAATTGACACTTGCAAACTTATAATGTGTAGTATTTGGAATCAACGTTCTCAATATATTTAATCAAATTGCACATTACTTAGTCCGTAATACAAAGTGCACATTCAGATTTCTACAATCTCAAAGACATCAACTAGAATCATTCATTACATACGCAACCTGAAGCAACTCATACAAAATGTTGAGTAGAAGGAATTAGAATCAATAAATAATCTCATGATGTGATATTGGAAGAAACAGTTTAACCAATGGTTACTAGCATCATCCACAAATGTAAGAAATTATGAGGAAAACACACCTCTGATTCACGAGGTTTCACTTCCCAATCTCCCGAGTGCGGGCCCGCTGGTAATATCTGATCACTTGCGGAACCAGACTCCATTTCCCCTTTGTATATATGACTTGTGAAACCGGCTTTCATTTTTCCTCTGTGCACATCACTTGCCTAACCATCACTTGGGGAATCAGCTAATCCCTTGCTTTTCTGTAGATTGGCGTCGGCAGACCTCCATACACCTCCATCCTCTGAAATGTGGAACATTTTATCATGGCATGTCACTGCGCGAGTCACTGACATTTCAAATCTTCTAGAACAAAAGATTTGAATAATGAAGCTCGCCAGCAAGTTTAACAGAAAGGCACAGAGATCGGTATGGAGGCAAACGTGAAATGTCATATCAAGAAAATAAAGTTAGAAAGGCACCTTTCAGTGTGTTACAAATGGCAGAGAATGTAGGTCTGCTCACAGGGTCAGATTGCAAGCATGAAGCAATCATGGACTGTAGATCCTTTGGGCAGGTTGGAGGCAATGAAAAGGAGATTCGTTCGAAATCGTGCATTCATTGTGCTCGTAACTGGGTCAAGCTAAGCTCTGGAAATAGTACTTTCGCACCCAAGATGTAAGAACATGTCAATCCGAAGTTGTAGACATCGGCCATTGCCAAGCTGCTTTCCAGGAAATCATCATAACTGTCATTGTCTTCGTCTGAGTCTATGTCGGAATTTGTGAAGGGATTATCCGAATCCTCAGTCACCGGACGAAGCAATTCCTCGAAAAGCTCTGGTGCCTTCCATGTCAAGATCTCAAAATGCCTAGTGCGTTTTGAAACCAATCTGATGAGTTTCTTAGTTCCTTGAAGATCGTGATCAGCTATCTTCACAGCTTTCGTCTTGCCTGAGTCGTCCAAGAACAGCAACACATTCTTCGGTTTCAGATCTCCATGAGCGATTTTCTTATCATGCAGGTACTTCATGCCTGCCGCAGTCTGAGAAATGATGTCCTCCGCCTCATGCATTTCGAACTGAAGATTATTCCGAGGCCTGCCATCATCAAGTCTTGTAGCCCCCTTGTCTTTGCCAGCCAACAAACTCTTGATCTCTTCAATGTCATCCACGACCCGCGAGTGTGAAGTTGACTTAACTCGCTGTGCCTCGGTCCTTCTTTGTACGACATTCTGAAGATCGTCATCCACATATTCCTGAAGTAGTGAACTGCTACTCTTTCCAAGGGTGTAGCCTAAGCACCTCACGAGATTGGGGTGATCAAGTTCGAGGGAAACCTTTGCTTCTTCCTCAAAAACACGACTGCGCTTCAATGATCTAAGCGGAAAGTCTTTTCTGGCGTACCTGCCTTGTCCCAACCATGTTGTTTCATATATAAAACCGGATAAGCCTTTGCCTAAAGACCGGACGTTGGGCAGTTGCTTCGGATCTAGCCTCCCCTGTGGCACTGCTTGAAATGAAGTGAAATCCATGGCATAGCGTCCATCAAAACTGAATCATAGACGATGATGTATCCGTGAGCAATCGCAGAAATGCTCCAGACTTGGTTCACCGTCTTTCACTCCATGCCGTTCTTTCCAGGAGAAACAATATTTGGACCAACTGGCATACGTTTTCAAGTCTACAAAACGTACACAGTATTTCTTAGCTGTAAAACATCATCTTGACCTAGACAACATATAAACATTCAACCTAACAGACGTTTGGTACTTTGCGAAAGAAGCTACACAAAAGTTTGCCCCGCCTAAAATATGGACAGAAATAAGATTAGTGCACGAATCTGAACCCTCAACTAAGCCACCCGTTTGATGCAATTTACACCATCCTCACATAGCAAGAATCGACAAAGGTCACAATACCATGAGAGGAGATAGAAGAACCATTACGTGCTTCACGGCACAAACGGACGAAGCTATTTTGCGAGCGGGGAGCGGTGAGCGGTGAGCGGTGAGCGGTAAGTTCTGCGATTTTTTGATTAAAATGTAATATTGAGCAATAATTTTAGGGTATTTTTAGACTAACTTTATTTTTTGGCTTCGTTTTTCTAAACTTAGTTAATATTGGGACCTATGACCGTGGAAAACTTAGGGCTATGATACTGAAATTTTTTTAATTAAATCAGAGAATTATTTGGTAAATGTGGTTTAGTGAACAGTTGAAACAATGATCGTGTACAATAACGGTTTACGGCCATAGAAAGTTTGAATACTACCACCGTTCAAGTGATTTGGAGACTTTCTAGATCAGTGAATAGATTCTTACTATTTCAGAGTTGGAATAACTTATAATTTCAGAGTTATGAGCATTTAAAATATTTTGAATAGAAATTTACTGTATTACTAAGATGAGACATACTGTATTAGTTTTTAGAGACGTATTGTTTCAGTAAATGGGTCTTACTATTTTAGTAAAATGAGACTTACTGTATCAGTACTAAATTACTTACTGTCTCAAGTCAAAGACGTACTGTTTCAGTATATTGAGAATTAGTGCTACTCTAAAAGGGTCATGCAACTTTGGAACAGAGAAATACATGTGGTGCGTCAAATATCTTGTAGTGGCCCTTTTAGTCTCACTACATCATGATTAAAACAAATCTTGCATACATATGTTTCTTTGAAGAAACAAAAAACTCTAATAGTCAACGTACTTCAGTAAACCACCCTCCAAAACTCGTTTCACTTCGTTGAAGCTAAAACTAGCGGCATGAATGAACGTGTCTGATTCTGAGTCCAAACCACACACTACAGTAAGCAAATAGTACAAATGCTTACAGTTGGCCCATTGACCCCGTTTTCCAATTGCTTTAGTCGCCATCTCCTTAAAGTTAGGACAACTGCATGCTGGCAGCTGCGAAATTGTCAAGTAGTATTGCTGAACCTTTGGGGGCGTGCCGGAATCCAATGAGACGATGCATCCTATGGCAGGGGCTGGAAGCATGCACAATTTGCGCACTCTGCCTTTCAGTGATAGGGCTGAGGCACAATTATTGGCGTGCTTTGTTGACGGGGCCTTCTTGTTGCGCCGAATCAACTTCCCTGAACGCCGGGTGGGAAACTCATCTGGATATGCAAGAGTCGTGTAGCTTGCTAAGTCCACAGGTAATGGGTGGTCCTGAAAAAGTCTTGTAGGGGTCATCTCCTTCCGCTGGGGCAGTCTAAAGCCTGCAATTTCTAAAGAGAGGATCTCTTTGTAGGTTAAGTTGGTCCCCAACTTAACCGGCCATACCTCTGGAACGTTCGGCACTGAGAGCACCCACTTCCTTTTTGTGCCCTTAACGCATTTCTCAATGTCGTCGTTGCAGAAGAAGAAGTCCATGGGGTCGGTCCTATTCTTCCGATAGTTCTTCATGAGGCCCGAGTAGGTAGGTGCAGCGGTGCTCTTCCCGTCTTGTACAATCCGAGCAACACACTTCTTCTTGGTGATTGCTTGTAGAGCAAAGCAAGCCTTTGCAGATGTCTTAGGCAGACGTGCAATATGCCACTAGGCAGGGTTGCATGCTGTCTCCTCAATTGCTGTGACGTGGTAAGGATCCAGTTGCTGCGGAGCGTCGAGTGTTGGAAATTGCGGCTGCTCGTCATCTGTAGTTGTGGGAGAATCTGGAGTTATCACAGGAGGTGGAGAGTCGTTGTTCATTCGGGCAGATCTGGTTTGGACGCGTGGTCGGGATATACTGATCTTGTCTGGCCTGTGAGATTCACGTTCGTCACCAAAAACAGTATCTGGTTTACGCTTCACAGAAACAAATACCTCTTTCCCTTCGAGGTAGGGAGTCCTGGTGTACCATTCGTCACCGCCAGGCATCTTCAAGATGGCCTCATGAAGCGGTTTGGAATTTCCTGATTTTGCGGCTGACCTCTGAGCACGTCTCAGCTCTAATTCTTCTTTCGACGGTCCAGTACCAGGGTTCTCTCCCTTCAGGAATTGACAATATGCTGAGCACTGCATGAAAGCACGCACGAAGTCATCGACAGTTGCCACATATAGGTCGCTGCCTCGATCGCCAGATTGCTGCTTCCACTTGTTATGAATAGATTCAGCAAGGTTACAGGATGGCATTTCCGCTAGTTCGTCTTCACTAAGATCCTGCAATGTGAATACACTCCCGAATTAGAATAATGGTGGAATTAATGTAGTAGTACTATATAGAATGAAGTATAGATGAAATATAGAGGGAAGTCTAGACTTACCAACTCCATAAATCCACCCCATTGGCGGTAACGGAAATGCCAGAAGGCCAGCCAGAGCTCCAGTCGAGGTAGGGCTTGTTCAGTTGTTGTACCGGATGACATCCACCATGCCCGAATTGCCAGATACTTCGTCTCGGCCTCCGCCATCGATTTTGCATTCTTGTATTGCTGGCATAGTCTTCGTTGCTGAGATTGCATGTCTTGACGGATATCGGCCTTGGTATGTTTCTCCAAGGACTGCGTCCAATGGAAAAGACAAGTCCTCTCTTTGTCCACCATCTTCTCAGATGCATCTCCACTTCCGTATATGATTCGAACCGCATTCCAGTTGGCTTGGGCACTGTCGGCCATGAAACCTTTAAAATTGACTTTGTCCACTCCATGTTGAGCCATTAGAGCGTTTAGGTTCTTCCATACCACTGACTGGGCTGCAACATCTTCAGACTGCTTGTCGCATACTGCGATGGTCATGACACGGCAATATGTGGAATCGTACACATGGCAAGCCATTGTCGTCCACGACCTGACCCGTTTGACATGGTCAAACATTATCCAGGAGTTCTCTAGGTCACCACCGGTTTGCATTCGTTTCACCAGGTCGACTCCGCTGCCCGGTCCAACTTCAGACATCTTGAAGACAAAGACCTTGTCCATGTCCTCTCCTTGCCCTGGAAACATATTCCTCTGCACAAACTTCTAATTGCTAGCACCGCGCAGCTTGGTAATACTGTCCATGACTCCAAAGCGACGGATAGTCCTAAACGTGGTGACTGTGTTCTGAATGTTGGGCGAGGTGAGGTGCTTACAACGATCAAAAATAACTTGCAGCTCGTCCAGCTCTAAGATCTTCTGTGGTTCTCCTTCTTTAGCAAGGAGGAGTGGGCCTAGTACTACCTTCGCAGTTTCAAGCACAATAGCCGAGCGGGTGGCTGATGGAGTGCGATCGACTTGCTCACCAATCAAGTTGTCTGTCAATTCGATGAAGTCCCGATGATCTCCTGACTTGACGGGATGGTCGTGAGATCCCAAGTGCACACAAGCCCTGGTCATGTGCGGTGTTGCTGTAACATAGTAAATCTTCGCAAGGCAAACAACAACACAAGTGGGAGGGACGTTACAGGATTTGCAAACAACGGTCGAACCAGTGGGAGGCTTGGACCCCACCTCAAACACCTTTTCAGACAATCCTTCCCACTCTGTTTCATTCAGTTTCGAAGTCCTGTGGTCTCGCTGAAGATACTCACAGTCACGGTTGTCGCAACGGAGGTGGCCCAAACAAGAAGATGTACGAAATAGAAGATTCAGATCATTCTGAATATTGGATGTAATTGTGCGAGACCAAGCATGGCCATCGTACCTTCTATCGATTCCACGAAGCTGCTTGGCCTTAGTGTTCTGGCCATGGGCACCTATAGGTGGAAATTCGAATATAACATCCCCATCGTAACGAGGGGGGAGGTAATCAACCTGCTGGGGTTTGATTGCCTCAAAGTTAATTCGGGATATGACATTTTTGGACCGTTTACGAGCTCTAATGGGCATCAATGAATGAACAATACTCACTACAGGACTTGCCACAACCTTGGACAGACCAGGAGTACGAGAAGGACTAACAGGAGGAGTTGATTCCTTGCGATCAACTTCTGGAGACAGCACAGCTTGAACATTACTCTCTGATCTTATAACTTCAACCTCACTATCGGAATCATCACTCAACTTATAAATTGTTTCTAGACCGGGCTCAATTTTGACCCTAGACAACACTGGTCTCTCAATGCTAACAGTGGACGACTCTCTAGGTGTTAGAAGTTCAGTCGAACCATCTAACACAGACTCAGAGACTCCATACACACGATATTTTCCGGGCTTCAGCAACCAGAACGTACCCACGTCATTCTCTCCTCTAGTCTGACCAACTGCATGTGAAAGTAGACCGGTTTGATCGTCAAAAACTTCTTCTTCGACAAAGATAGTGTCCTCACGAAACTGAAACCTCAAACTTAGTGTTGTACATGTGACTGTAGCATGACCGTTTTCACCACATGGAAAGAGGATCGGAACATAATGGTGATCAGCACGAACGAGGGCCATAGTATTCCACAGTGAAACGCACAACCACTGAATTCAATACGCATCTACAAAAGGACTTGAACAGCAGCTCGACACAACAAGTACTCTGAACATTGAAATGGCCAGTATATATTACACTGAAGGAATTACAGTGTAAATCGGGAATTCTATCTCAGAGTAAGCCGGAGTTAAGAAGTAGATAGAAAGTCCAGCAGAATAAGCTAAAAGACGGCTTAAGGAACAATTTTAAACGTCAGTCAGAGAGACTTAAGAAATCAATATCCATCTTAAGCATTGTATATAAATATAAAGATATATAAAGAAGTGGTCAAATCATACACAATCAATAGCTCTGATACATAAATGTTCTTCAAAAATTAGTATCCAAAAACATGCATACATTCTAAACATTGATGGTCATAATATAGATTAGCAAATCAGGTCATGAGGATGACGGCCGCATCTAAATATGTGGAGAGCATGCAAATAGATCTGCAATAATAAATTCCATACATCAGAAAGTAAGCATGCTATATTGTCATTAATGACAAACACGCTTAAGGGGCCCTTCGGCATTATTAGACCCATGCACATGCTTGAGATTTGGTGCAGAATATGCCACCGAATTTGGTTAGAATTTGGCCCAAAATTGGTCGAACCCGCACATGATTCAGAATTTTCCCACAGCCCTCGCCTCATTTACCCCGCCCTAGCCTTGGTTTAAACCCTCCAATTTTATTTTGTGTGGATTTACTGTCAAACCTACCAAAAACGTCCCGAACATACACTATGGTCAGGCCAGCATGTCAGGGGACGAATTTTAGTAAAGTGCTCCTCAAAACAGGGGTCCGGTCCCTAAAAACTCTAATCTGGGTGCATTTGCGGAGGCCTATTGTCACCGTCATAATCAGTACATTTATCAGTACGAATCTCGAATTATTTAAAAAATAGTAGATTAATTATATATATCTAAGAGAATATGAACATGATGAGAGCGAATTGATGTGGATTATGTTAGTATTGACAAATATTATAAGGGTCTGTTTGCTTCAGTTTTGTTAGAGATGATCACTAGATCGAGAGCGAGAGCAGATAGAGAAGTTAGGAGGACTATAGAAAAACAGAGGCGCATTGAGAGAAGGCAAAGATTAGAATCAAGAGAGAACTTAGGGACGCCGTACAACTTGCGGCCAACAATGGGTAGGCGAGGTGGTAATTCATCTAGGGGAACAAGTAGAGGTACCAATGGGGATAAGTCGTTTGATGTGTCAGCAGTAGCCCCCATCATTTTATTCCCAGTTTCAGAGGAAGGGACTTCTGTTGACAAGGAAGGCAGAGAGGTGTTTTTTATTTGCGATCTGATTGATTTTCGAATTTCATGTTCACCTCAATCTTGGTTTCTTAGCGAAGTTTGGACTTATTTACTTCACTTGTGTTTCTGTTTCAACGATATCGGCTTCATTTTGTTATTATAATGTTGGCTGTTGGAATGTGGCTTGGAATGTGTGTCGACAGGTGGACCAGGGACTTCGGCTCAGACAGACCCAACCAGGCGCAACATCGAGTGCGTCGACATCAGCTCACACTAGGCAGCAGGTTTGAGTCTGATCCTTTGTGATGAGTGCTATTCATTGATATCACGTTTTATTGTCAACTTCATTGCTAATGAGTGCTTGCCTTTTACTGCCGCAGACTGAACAGAGCAGGGAGGAATTCGATCGCGACGTTGACGTTGTAGACGTCGGCGACGGCAGCATGGACAATGACGCGCCGACCATCGGAAAAGAGGTAGGCAGTCACACCCAAACTCTAATTTCTGAGTCGTTGTTTGATAATTTTTGAAACCCTAGTTGGCCCATCGACTTGTTTGGGGATGGATTCGTCCTTCCTGATTCGACCTAGGAGAGTGACAGTAGTTCAGAGTGGTGTTCAGATTTGGGTTTTTTTTGGGGTTTGTAGTAGGCTGTTTTCTCCATTTCAGGTCCATTTCAAAGCCGAGGTAGACTGTCGAGCCTTGTTTGCATGTCTCAAATCGAGATTATTGTATTTGAAGATCCTGCAGTCGGTGGTCGAGGTCGATATTGAAGGCCCTTGTTTGCATTCGATTAGTGTGTCTCGGGACCGAGACACCCCTGTTGAATTAGATTCTTGAGCACTCTCTCACAAATTTAAGTGGTCCTCACTGCGTGCGCCCATCACTATAGAACCCGAGCCGTGTGCATTCATTAGTGTGTCTCGGGACCGAGACACCCCTGTGGACTTAGATTCTTGAGTACTCTGTCACGTGTTTAAGTGGTCCTCACTGTGTGCGCCCATCACTATAGAACCCGAGCCGTGTGCATTCAATAGTGTGTTGGAAAGTGTTGTAAACTTGGTTGTTCGGGGTGACAATGTTGTAGTGAAACAGGAGTCAGAGAGGAGCGGAGGGGGCGATTTGGCAAATTCAGTCACCCTGTCTTGGGACACGGGACTTAGATTTTTGAGTACACTTTCACGTTGCAGCTTATCATTTGTGAGGAAAGGAGTAGATCAAAAGCAGGTTGCCCTCCCACAATCAGATACTGCGAGCTGTTCCGGGTCTACACAAGTCTGAAGATTTGTGTGGTTCGGATACAGTGTATCCAAGGTTCAGCATAAAAAATTATAGGAAACGATGCAATGGAAAGAGCCTTTCAAATCGTGTGTTAACTTGTGAAAATACTTAGTTCCCAGAACATGAAATTTATCTAGAATTCTCAGTGAATGCAGTGGGGTATCCTTAAGTTCGGACATCAAATTTAAAAGAAATTTAATGAGTAAAACGCAAATGACAAGTCATAGCAGAACCTGGCAACAATGAATCTTCAGGAGCGAAGAGATTTTCAGAGATTCAGTGTTCAAGTCTGACGTTGGGGATAAGTGTCTCGGCCCCGAGACGCAGCTTTCGTAAGATCAATTTTATTCATTCTACTTCGCAGTGTTGTCTGGTTTTATCAGAACTCTGTTTCAATTTTTATGTGATCAGACATTTCGGTGCCGAGATAATACTTTGATGATGATCAGATCTACATGTTATGGTTCATTGGAGTTTTCTATTTAACATGGAGTGATGGTAATGAGATGTAGCAGGGTTCTTGAAATTTCCGTCTCGGGACCGAGACATACATTTTAGAGAAAGCGGATAGCTTCAATTAGTTTCAGATAATACTATGTTTACATTATAGTTTAGCTGTTTCAGATTTAACATTCTTCAGAGTACAGCTTAATGAACAGCTAATTGAAAGTTTATTGAACAGCGTTGACTGAATCTTATGTTGGTGAATGAAGACTTATGTTGGTGAGTGAAATTCTATGATGTGATTTATGTGTGTTTCGGTCCCGAGACAGATTGGATGATGGTTTCGCAATTTCCGTTGAACTAGTTGAAATAGAGGTCTTTGGGTCACATCCTACAATTAGAATCCAAGATATCATAAAATATAATGTCTATATGGTCAATGAAATATATGTGCCCTTCGATTATACTTACCTGATGTTTCTCTAACTAATTAAGAACTTGTGATTTGTAGGTAGAGCACCAGATGACGGAGGATGTACCTGCTGTATCATCACCGGCAGCGACTCAAGTGACAGAACGAACTGCAATTGACCTAGAGAGTACTGAAGAGGGTCAGGATGAGGATGAAGAGGGGGCTGATGATCGAGATCCATTTGACGGGGATGAAGATGATATCAGAACCCGTCAGAAACTGAATTCTGTGGCCACTATTTCTCATCTGAGAGTCCAGCTCCTTAGTTCTTCGAGGTTCAATATTCCCCTATGCAGAATGTTGGCCATGCCTATGGTGAGGCCAACACTCTCAACTGATCTTGCTAAATTGGAGCAGGAATTCGTCCATGGGTATAGAGAGGGTGCCTCAGTTTTCTATGTCACAATAACAGATGAAGAAGGCAAATCACATGAGGTGACAGAAGCTGATAAGGCATCTTGGGGTCCCATTTGGAGTGCCAAGAATGAAGAATTCAATTCCTTTCTTCAGTCCGTTCCCGAGTTGGCCAAATTCAAGAATTTGATGTTCTTTGTGTGTGACGGTAACCATAGGCGGCAGGCTTGGTTAAATCATATTCAAAGACTTCACAAAACAGAAGAGGCCTGACATTATTTGGTGGATAGCATCCTCCTGGATACGAAGGGAAAAATTGGTGTTGTTATGCAAGTTATGCATAATATCAACAAGTAAGTTTATTCTACTCAGTAGTATTTTCTTTGGAATGTACTTAAAACCTACCAATATTATGATGTGCTAATCTCTTCTCTATGATTGTAAACTGCAGACATACAGAAGACTCTCACGTCAAGACCAACACAGTTCACACCCTATTTCGGGTTCAGAAGTACGGTCTTATGCCACTCGATCAGTATCAAGACATATTGACACCATCGGAGATCAAAAGGTGCAAAAAATCTCAAAATGCGAAGAAAACGTGGTATACATTGAATCTACATGTATTTACGAACTTCATCTTCCAGGTATGATCTCTATCATCTAAATGAGCTATTCCCTCGGATCATATTTCTTCGGATACTAATTCCTCGGAATTCTCATGTATCAAGCTGCGGCTTATGTGTATAGACCAGGCCTAATTCAGGATGTAACGGTTGAATTCATTTCTTTTTGCATTTGTTGCATTTGCATCTTACTTGATAATCTATTACGGTGAACAAGTATTTGATGAAGCACAAATATCTGCGTCCAATATAGAAGCCACGTACCTCATGAGTATGATGCATTATTTTTCAAAACCGGTTGCTGGACAGTCTCTGGTTAGCTGCATGTGACTCTCGGTCCCGAGACAAACTTTGAGTCATGTGGTTCATGCGTAAACTTTTCGCTGGCTGCATGTGACTCTCGGTCCCGAGACCTACTTCGAGACATGTGGTTCAAGAATAAACTCTTCGTTGGCTGCATGTGACTCTCGGTCCCGAGACAAACTTCAAGACATGTGGTTCATGCGAGAAGTTTTCGTTGGCAGTCATTAACTGGCATACAATTAAATGTACGTGTCGAACCTTTGAGCGGAGCGCGTCAAGAGTGATTGAATTCGTCGAATTCCAGAGAGAGTACTATGTGGGGGAAGGTCTCCTCGGGAAGACTCATCCGCCGTGAACAGTTGCTGACGACCCGTGAAAGGAGCGACCGCACGTTGGAACTGACGGCGTCACCCTTGGTTGGTTTACCTGGTAGTGTGTGTCATCGACGTAAACTTCTGAGTCGCGCTGGCGTGCCTCGCGGCGACCGGACCCACTGTCCCGATTGGCGCCTGGCGAAAGCCCAGCTGCGTTGTCCTTTCAGTTGTGGGTTGCCGAGCCCAGTGTTCCCCGTGGTCATGGCTGCTGATTAGTCCCCCCCGTCGGCGCCAAGGTCGTGGTCGGTTGGTCTTGTGGCGATAGGCGGATTGGCTGCATCGTGTGACTCGAGCTCGTAATGGCTTTGCGGGAGTCGGCGCCTTCTCTATTGTGAAACCGTCCCTCGTGTAGAGGTTGTCGGGGAGTAGTGTTTGTTGGTGGTGCCAAGGTCCGCCGGGTCGGCCCCACGACGTCCACCATCGGTGCCTACTGTATTGTCGAATCGTCCCTCGTGTAGAGGGGGTCGGGGAGAGGTGTTTGCAGTCGCAGGCTGTCCGTGACGCGGGCGTAGTGTGGGCCGTCGTCATGCGAGAGAGAGGCTTTTATGAATCCTACGTATTTTGTTTTAAGCTATTCGTCAGCGATATGTTTGGGCTTCGCAGGGAACTATGTTTTGTAGAGAATTAGTAACCTTAGCGCCCTTCAAGACGGCGTATTGTTGGTTCATGCATGGACTTAATTTGGATGGCAGAGCTATTCAGATCCGTTTGGTTCTGCGGTGCTCGTTTTTCTTTGAAGCTACTGGAGTATTTTTATTCGGATTTAGATCAGGAACCTGCTAGTCGAGCTTTTCTGAAACTCTACGTCGTTGAATTTATCACCAGCGTTGTATCATTTGAGAGCCCCTAGTCATGAAATTCTACAATTCAAAATGATCTCTACAGTACTTACTCTCAATGACATATCCCCTCGAATTTAGTTCACATAAAACAGGCTGCGGCTTAAGTGTGTAGACCAAGCCTAAACCTCAGGTCACACCTCTACAACTTCTATGTTATTTCGCTCTCCGTTGACTTCGTTGACAGTTGTTGATTCGTTGCTAGACATTTGACTCTCGGTACCGAGACACACATAGGGGTACATGTTTAACTCCGTCTGTTCAACTCAGCGCCATGCATGGATGACTAACTAAGACAATCACTTTGCAGCACGAACTCGGACTGGCTGCAGATGAGGGTGTTTGTCAACTTGTAGAGCAATCAGATGGAGAAGTGTCTTCTGCTGAAAAAGCAACCGCTATGAAAGTTGCTACTAAGAAGAGAGCCGAGGCACTTCATAAGAAAATGTCAAAACTAGTTGCCGTGGCAAACCCTGAGATGACAGACGGATGGCTTCGAGAGGTATGTCCACTACTTCTAAAGCATATTATTCATTCTTCAAGTACTTTAATGAACTACGTGATTCTAATAAATCCCTCTATGGTTCACAGATTGAGCGTCACTATACTCTTAACTCAATTACACCCGAGCTCAACTTAGAGAAGTTGCAGTTGATTGTTATTGCAAAAGCATCACCCACTTCTAAAATCAAATGGTTGGAATATTTCAATTCCTCTGCATCAACACGTGAAGCCCGCAAACTACCAACGAAGCCCACCAACGAGGAGAAATTGTCGACTTTTTTAGCCAAGGCGTGTTTTTGGGCCGGAGTGAGTAAATAATCCTTAATGTTATCGCTTAATTCTCTGTGAGCTGATTTTAGAAATTGCATGTGTATTGTGTGCAAGCTCATTTTGATATTCATGTGAAGTGCATGCAAGCTCATGTCGCTAAGCATGTGAGTAAATGCATGTCAGCTGATTTGAGTAAATGCATGTGAACATAAGTATGGTCTCATTTCAATATTCATGTGAACTTCTTGCAAGCTCATGTCAGTACTCAGTCTTGCTCACGCTTTTCCACTCTGTTTTCACAGATATCCGATCAGGCTTCGATTATCTTTAACGACATCGTGCGTCAAGACAGACTGGTTATCAATTTTGATGTACCCAACGAGCCTTTGACCTTGGCTTCTTACATCGAGGATTGTACAATGAAATTATCGGACAATGCATTCCCCACCTTTTTCCGAGGACAGGGCGCTTTTAAAAAAATTGACGAATTTGTGGGCTTTAACGGGACTGACTTGATTGTGCGTCGAGTACTCTATCGGTGAGTTATTTTCTTCAACTACTGTAGTTGTTAGAGTTGATCAATCAGAATTGGTTTTCCAGATGGAATGTACTTCGATTGTTTCGCATATAATAATGTGGTGTTTCATACCCGCAGGTATTTCAAGTACGAGCTCCTTGCAAAAGGAGCAATAAAGAAAGACGATCTCCCCGTTTTTCTTATTGCATGGCTTGATAGGTCGAACTCAACGTGCATGTTCTTAGCACATCAATAGCGGACGTGGTCAACCTCACATCTCACAGGAGGTGGATGGTACCTCGACTGTCCTCTCAGTTTCACTCCTTGCTTTGAAACTGAACTTAGAAAGTCAAGGGAGGCAGTTGGAGAATGGTGTTGAGATGGTTGACTTACAGGGTATAGAAGACGAGCACGAGAGGACAAGGGCCCTCTCGCGACGTCTTGATGACGATAGGAAGAAAGCGCTTAGAGTGAAGGAAGCAGAGGAGAAAGCGGCACAAAAAGAGATGGAAAAATTACAGAAGGCATTGGAGAAGACTAACAGGAGGGGAAAAAAGAAGATGAACCCCCCTCCCGAGCCAGAAGGTAAAAGTCCTCTTGCTCCAAGCCCAACTTTCGATTCTGGATCTCAAGCTCCTACTTTCTCTCGAGGTACAAAACGGGATTCCTCATACGAACAGTTGAGTCAAATTACCGTTTTTAATTTGGGAGAGGAGAACGACAGCCAGATTGACGAGCTTATTATCAATGCCTCCATGAAGGAAGTCCGTGGTGGTAACTCAGATGACTACACCTCTTATTACAAGGACTTAAAAAGCTTCATGATTAAGGTATTTTGACTTTGACCTGTTGTGTCAAGACTCTCCTGTCAAATTTTTATAGTGTACAAACTCACAACACCTATCCTGAAAATAAGCACACTTTCGAAAACATCGAAGCACGAATGTTCAGATGCTTGTTTTCTACTATAACCACGACTTGACTATCGAGGGCATACTGCTTGTTTGGTCGTTGATTGTCGAGGGCATTCAATTCAGGTTATAATCATGTTTACGTACCACTTTAGGTAATGTTGATGTAGTTCAATGTTGCAATTTCAAAGCCATTATTCTAGTATTTATGTACTAATCTCTGAGTGTGTTTGATTACTGGGCAGCATTCCAAAAGCAAAGCTCGAATCTACAAGGGGACTGTCGGGGTCCAGCCCTGCCTAGACGTGATTCTTGCTGATATCCCAGAAGGCTTGCCCGTTCCAGGGATCTCCAATCCTCCAACGTCCATTCCTGCCTGGAATCAAGAAACTCATGAGTGGCTTCACCCAGTCTTTGATTTTGCAGATAATCATTTGCATGATGACGGGGCCATCATTTTGTTTCACCCTTTTCGTATGACTAGGAAAGCAAACATCCTTGGATATTGTCAGTGTTTCGGTTTTGAAGTTCGCAAGGAGTGGTGGGGGATGAACCGCCTCCATCTCACGTCCCCGATTAATCAGAGCGTCACTGTAAGTTAATTTTCTAATTACAGTTCTTGTTTATCCTCTAACATTTTCATACATTATTTGGCACAAATGCTACGTAATGAATTCTTGAGATTTTTGCCCAGAAGTTTTGGGTTGAGTTTGCTGCTTGGATAGACTGGATTATATCTGATTTCAAAGGTCGAAGAATTTCATTGGCTGATCTGAAGCTCTGTACTGGTCTACTTGGTATAATGATACTGATTACATTGATGGTGTCTATGGTGATCGCCTGATTAGATTGATGGTGACTATGTTTGGCAGAATATGCGTTTCGGGATTACATTGATGGTGAGGACCATGCCTGACAAGCCTGCTTCCAGATTTTCATTTCACCCTATCCCCGCTCTTGACCGACACGGGGTAGATGTATCAAGAGATGATATTCTACAAAACCTTGTCTCTAGTGATGATCAGCTCATGCATGGACCCACGCCGTGGCGAGGTCCGAGAGAGAAGTCTACTCTTTTAATGCAGATGTTAATTCAGTCTTCTACCTTCCCTGGAGATGTTGTTTTAGACGGCACTGCTGCTACGGGTACGTTAATTCAGTCATTCATATCACAACGTTAACTACTTCTACTTGGTTATTGAGAAATCACACTAATTTATTTGTCATTCTCTTTATTGTAGGATCTTCCATCCATGCGTCCGGCAACGTCGATCGTCACATCGTGGCGTTAGAGGCTGATGAGGCCATTTATCATGCCTTACTTAAACCCTTGATTTGTTCTAGTGTTGCTCTTGAGGTCACTTCTGGAGCAACGACAACTAGTGAGGATCCAGAGGGCGATGTTCTTGTGGTCCCGAGAATCGTGAAGAAGTCTCGATTCAGTAAGTGAGTTTGTTGAACATTAATTCATTTGTTATACTTTTTAGTATCATTGTATCAAAGATTGAGTTATAAACATAGTACTTTTGGCATTTGCAGATATGGTCAAATGAGCTATCCTAGTCACCGCCCTTTCTTTTGTGAACCTACGTTTTATCGAAGTCCTCCAAAGACTTGGGAACTCCCTTCCTACGCAAACGACACTGCTATTGAACTAGCTAGTGGATCTTATCGTACTGTTATTCCTAAATCTTATCCGGGAAGATCTATAGAATTCTGTAATATTGAAGCGGTGGAGTCTAATCGTGAGTTATCCTCAAATGGAGTGTTTAGTGATTCAAAGGACTCGGCATCATCCACCGATGATAGTGATTTGGATTAATTGTGATAGCTATGTCACAGTGTTGGTTCACCTTTACAATGGAATTCAGAGACCTGGACAGTCATTCATTTCATATTGTATACTTTATTTTCTTGTCAGTTATATGATAGTCCTTCAAGATATGTAATGTTTTCCCGATATGAACTACATGGCATATCCTTGAATATTTTTCTCTCACATGATTTATTTATGTTATGTTGTTCTGCATGTGTATCGTGATGATTTGTGTGTACAGTCTCGATGAATATTGAAGGATCAGTTTCCCCTTTCTCTCTGCAATGAAATTGTTCATTTGCGTTAGAAAACAAATTTAAAAATATTTAATGATCATACATAAAAGCATTCCTAGACGTAACACATGTGTTTACGTTATTTAGTTCTGACATTTGGAACTGCATTTATGCATCCTTCCAATTAAGAGGATACCTTGGGGTGAAAGTACACTACACCCTACCTCTTTTAGTGTCACAGTGTCACACTTGAGGAACAAACTTATTTTAAATTTACATAAATGCACAAAATTACATGCATGAACATGGTTCAATGATTGACATTACTCATGCATCCTAGGGTCCAATGGCATTTTTCCATGTCTAATCTATATTTATATATATTCACTAAAATTCACAACAGACGAGAAATTTAATAAAAAGTTGAGAATAAGGTTTTTAACACTTTGGTTGGTTGATGGAGGAAGTGTACAAGATTCTAGAGGTGGGCCTAATTATATTACTTTTTAATTCGTCTTTGGAATAATTCTTAACTTAGGTTTAGAAGAAATTACAAAATCACAGTGTACCCCCTTCTAAGATTTAGTATTTGTAAAAATCCCTTGAAGAAAGAATAAAACAATGAAAAATAGTCCAACATGTAGAATGTTTTTAGCTTCCTCCACCAACCAACCAAAGTGTTAAAAACCTTTTTTACATTTTTTTATTGAATTCTCCGTTTTTGCCCAGAAATGGTAGGTGTAGTGTACTTTCACCCCTTGCAAGACTAACAATGACCGCTGGTTTTGCTTTTGATATGTGAACCTTTATAATTGAATGGAAAAATTCATCGTCAATAAATCTGTAACATATTCAAAAGTACTTCCGAAACCGCGGTCATAGGGTATGCTTCACCTGACAGAAATTATCAAAATTACAGAAAAGTTACCGCTCACCGCTCACCGCTCACTAAATAGCTTTTCCCCGGCACAAACGTAGAACGTCAAGTCTGCATTCAACAAGTCGGAGCGTCCAAGATCGCACCTAGTGTTGTTCTCTGCATGTTAACTTGTTATGATGTGCAAGTTAACATGAAGTCACGCGAAATGAGGCCTGCAAGAACACTGATGAGATGGGATAAGAGAAGTACTTACTCTCGCTGCAAAAAGAAAGCAGAAGCAAAACAATAGTTCGGCACACAAGAAAACCAGACTTACGAAGCGAAAGTGGAAGAAATTAGACCATGTCGCAAATAACCCAAAACCCCTGCACATCAGATTCTACAACGGCAGAGACCCCATTTCACCGTGTGTGTAGAGTCGAAAGTTTCGAGAGGCACATACACTCAGGTTGTTGGAAAACGCCACAGCAAAACCCTTGAAGAAGCGCAGGGCTCATAGAATGGATCTGCTCAACGAAAGGAACACCGGATTAGGATCAAGGGTCAGAGGTCTCAAGGAAACCTTGAAACACCAACAAAAATATCGTAGGCTAAGCTACGTGTGCTACGGCCGGCCTATTGCTACAGAAGCTCTTATCATTATAAGATGCAGCCGTACACAAAACTCTTTCTGTAGAGAAATCTATGGCCTCCACATAATATCTTGTTTTCGAGTCCTTGAAACCCTCTGCGGAGTGCATTCCAATGTTCTCTCACGACTTCGGATGGTGAATTCCGTCGAGACCTTCGACTTTGTGATCGAAATCGTGCTTGTTTCCTCTGCAGTGGGGCCGATGACGTTGTCTAGAGTACTTACTCTGCATGCTTAGAGTCTAGGCCGGATCCTTTTCAATCTCGAGACTCTCCAGAATTACACACTTGAGAGTGTCTCGTAGGGTATCCATGGGGTTAACGCTAGAGCTTGCGCGGCTGATGCCAACCTCTAAGTTGTGGCTTGAGCAAGAGGAAGAAATTTCTGTGAGTGGATTTGTTCTGCACACCGTGGAGCTTGAATTTCAACAGGACTCAAGTATTCGTCCCTGTCTTGATAAGATCGAGCTCGATGGTTCAAACCTGTTGTGGCGTCTGAGCTCCGAAGGTCCATCCTGGGAGTGTATACAGTACTTCTGCAAGCTTGCTTACCTCTCGCAGAGCTTCTACAGATGTATTTCAACGGATCAGTGGGTTTGGACGGTGATGAAATTACAGCATCTTGACTTTGAAATTCGCAGCAATGTTGTTCCACGGAACGCGTATTGTATGCGGCTTCAAGGCACGAACGCTTTCTGCGCATCTGATTGCAGAGGAGGATTCGTCCCCGGAACTAGTGCACGAAGCACGGTCTCTTGTGCGAGTTGTGCGCTTAAGAAGCGGCTGACTGATAGAACTCACACCAGTGCGCCATGTCGAGGGGGGTTTTTGGAATTGGCAGGTGTGGCGTCGGTGCCGGATAATGACTCTTTGGGACAGGGCAGCCAGGGAGAAGTGAAGAGGGTTATGTGGCGGAAGGGCGTTTTCGCCAGGAAACGAATTGAAGTGGTCGTCACGGGGTAAACGAAGTTCTGACAAGAGAAGTGGTCGTCGCATCGAGCGTCACGCATCCCAACCTCGTGCACTGCTTCGGTTGCTCACGATTTGAGGCTGATCGCTTCTACTGCGACTTGTTCATGGAGCTGCTGGATTGCGATCTGCAGCAACTGTTGGAAGACGAAGGGCGGATGCTGAAAGACGAGCCGGGTGAGTGGATGTTTTCGTTTCGCGATGTGCTGGAAGTGTTGTTGCAAATTGCAGAGGCAATTAGGCATCTGCACGAGCAGAATTTGTCCATGGCGACTTGAAGCCGGCCAACATTTTCGTGAGTAAGCTGCCGATACCACACAACAATGGGGCGAAGTTCTACCTCGTGAAGGTCGGCGACTTTGGCTCCACGCAGCGTGTCGGTTCTATTTTTGACTTTGGCATTGGTACGACCAACTACATCGCTCCGGAGGTTTTGGAGTGCCGCAAGAGCGAAGTCTGGAAGTCTTACCGAAGGAACACCGAAGGAGCGCCACCGCCACCACCTGCTGAGCATCCTCAAAAAATCGACGTTTGCAGTTTCGGAGTTGTAGCTTACCAGGTGATGACTGGAGATCCTGAAGTCTACGTTGGTGTGAAAGATATTGCAAGAAAGGTCATTGCAGGTGATCTGAGACCGGACTTCAACTTGGACGATGGAAACTTAGATGGCGATCGCACATCTTTGCTCCGCCTCATTCGGAGCTGTTGGTCTCCACGTCCTCAAAATAGACCCACTTTCTCACAAATTTGTGATGAGCTGAATGACCGCTTACTGAAGTATGACCATAGACTCCTGGAGTCCGAACAGAACGGTACGTCCACCAACCACTTGTTTTCCAGTCTTTGTTCCACTAAGACTGCATTTAAATAACAGGCAGTGTTCGGTAC
This sequence comes from Bryoerythrophyllum caledonicum, assembly GCA_963971425.1. Taxonomy (NCBI): domain Eukaryota; kingdom Viridiplantae; phylum Streptophyta; class Bryopsida; order Pottiales; family Pottiaceae; genus Bryoerythrophyllum; species Bryoerythrophyllum caledonicum. Next base: position 18,632,970 of record OZ020521.1, on the reverse strand, counting down.
TTGCTGGATGCAAACTGTAAAAGCATTTCCAGTGTTTTGTGCTCGAGACAGGCTCTATTGTACACCGTAAGAGGGCAAGTCACATAAGTAGAGAAAACAAAATCAAAGGCAGCGGGCCCAATTAGCCAAATGTGAGAACCGCTTCTATTCACCTTCAGGACAGAGAATCTGTATTGCTAGAATTTTAAGCTTCAACCATTCGATTCGTATTTCATAACACTTGGTGTATGGTTGCCATTTGCAGCAAAACGCATGCATCTTCAGGGGATTGACCAACTCGGCGACTGCACTATGCTACCGCAACGAGTCCGGGGGATCATGTCGTTAGGCGGCCTTAGGGGCTGAACTTACTTTGTCCTTCATCATTACTTCAGGCTTAAGTCAATTTACAAGCAACAAGGGTTACAGATGATATTATTGCTTTGTTGGCTGAGCACTACACTAAATATCACTTTTAGTGTAGTATACACTGAAAGCAAACCCTTACACTAATTGTGAACGACGCAATTAGTGTAGTGACAAAACAATACATTAATGTCAACTACTACACTATTCGTGAATTCTAGTAAAGATTGCAATATAAATTTTTTCACTTGTGCACATTTAGTGTATCAAGAGTAGAAGAAGAGTATGTGAACATTTTGAGTATAAAAAGCGACAATGATTTCAAATACGTTCAGAAAAAACTTACATTTGGAAAAAATAATTTGAAAAAAAAAAAAAAAACGTAAAAATGGAATGAAAGTGAAGTTGCAAAACCAAAAAAAAAAAAAAAAAAAAAAAAAAAAGAAGAAGTTGGAAAAGAAAAGATTGAGAATAAATAGAACTTAGATATGGAAGAAACGTGGAATTGCGTAAAATATGAAAAAACAAACAGTTGAAAATGGAAACACTTGATGAAATAAACATATTGAAAAACATACATTTGAAAAAATAAACATTTGAAAAATGACAATTTAAAAGATCACACATTTGAAGAAGTATTTGAAAAATGAAACTTTTGGAAATGTACACATTCAAAAAAGTTAATCTATGAAAAGGTATCCTTTTGAAAAAGTGTGTCTCTAAAAAGTAAAGGACTATAAAAGTTAAAGATTCCAAAAGATAAGATTTGAGATAGGAAACATTTGAAAAAGTAAGGGTTTGAAAATGTAAGGGTTTGCAAAAGTAAGGGATTGAAAATGGAAACATGTGAACAAGGAAATGTTTCTAAAATGTAAGTTTTTCAAAAGTAACTTTATGAAAAAGTAGCCTTTTGAAAAAGCACTCTTATGTAAAATAATAGGTTCAAAACATATAAGATTGACAACAAAAAGAATTGAAACAAGAAATTTTGGAAAACCTAAAGTTTTGAAAAAATTAAAGGTTTAAAAAAGTAATTTTTTTGAAAAAGTAAAACTTTGAACAACAAAACTTGTGAAATAAGTGTTCTCAAAGTATTTCCTTGAAAAAGTACGAGATTGGATACCCCACCCCAATAACAATATCCACACAATCTCGCCTAACCTCAAAATTTTAAACTCCTAGGCAAGGCCTTAAAAAATACAACATGAAAGAAGTGCAAGAGTTGAGTGATGAAATCTTGAAATGCAAGAGTTACGAATGGAGATAATATATGAATGAGGATGAGAAGTCGATGGGGTGAATTAAGGCATGGTGGCCATTAGGTGGTTCATTGGGAGGTTGATTGGGGATGTCACTGATGACAGTGGTGGCTTACACTAATTGTAAATTTATTCACGAATAGTGTATAAAGGTAATTACACTATTCGTGTCACTATACTAAAAGTGATATTTAGTGTAGTGTATTTAAGAACTTGGAGGGATTACATTGGCACCATCTTAATCGTCCACCTTGTCAACATTAAAAGAATTCAACTTCTCCCATACAGGATAGTGCAATCACTGCCATCCCTTTTGCACAAGTAGGTTAGGGATTAGAAAATGCATGTCATATTATTTCTGCATGTCAATTTAGAAGTGATCCTGCAATCTCGTGGAGGGAAGTTGTCAACCTAAAACTACAATTAATGTCATCTACTAGTATTTCATCCAATTTTCATCAAAAGGAGTTCTTGACAGGAACAATATGGAGTGACAGGTTGGTCCATTTCACTTGAAAGTCCTGTCCATTTCACTTGGTAATGGTCCACCTTGTCAACTTGGACAGAACTTTCAAGTCCTTCCCGGATACCCCTAGCGTGACTACTCTAGTATGATGCAGCCCACTAGCAATAAAACCTAAGACTAGTGGGCTGCATCATACTAGACGAGACTCATCTACAACTGCTTTACTTTACAACGTCTCTTGGAATAGAGAATTTTACCTTTACTGCAATCCACAAGCCTTGGTTGCTCGACAGAGGATTGACCGTGCCACTTGTAAATCAATAATGTACCACATCGGTTTCTCTGCATGCCCCAGTCGTTCAATGCTCGACAAGGTCTGCATTGCCTGCTTAGAAAGAGCTCTAAGTGTGGCCAGCTTTAGTCCCCTCCACCTTTAAAGCCAGAGCGTGGTGTACACAACCCCCTTGCGACTACAGAAAGGTAACACCCCCGGCTCCAAAATTGTTTTACCCGGAATAAGATGGTGGCATAACCTCTGAAGCGACCTAATTCTCTTCAATATTACATGCACTTGGCTCGTCATTTGATCACCTAATTTTTAGAAACCAGTCTACTTGGAGGTGGTGTTCATCTAGGAGTGTGACTGGGTTTGTAGGAGGTCAAGCTGCCGAAGAATCCTGCCGGCAACGTCTTTCATCCTTGGAGCCGCCTGCTGGGCGATGGTGCTGATGAGCATCTACGCCATAGGTCCAAAGGATTTCTGGAACTGGGAGATCTGGAAGAACTTCTCGCACATGTTGATAGAGATATCCTGCCCTCGAGGTGTGCATTTCGGCAAATGCCCGCACTACTAGAAATTGCTCTAAAAATCAACCAAGAAGCAACTCAAAACTGTTGGTGCCAACAGCAGACCTACCTCGCAGTTGATTCCGGGCGAGAGATCAAGACTTTCGTCTCGGATCTTGTAATCAACAGAAATATGTTGTTCTTTCAACGGCGAGAAGTGAAATACGGTGACGTGGCCAACAGTTGACTCGGTGACGTGGAATTAGGGCTGCGATGTCTCAGGGCCTTACCACACGGGAGGGGGAGGAAGTTTCACAACTTCCTCCAACATGGCACTAGTGGCACCAAAAATATTCTTTTCCTCCAACATGGCACTAGTGCCTGGTAGTTTTCAACGGCAATTATTGTGCCAAGTCATTGCCATGTAGATTCCAAAGCAACATCCAATGCAAATTCCAAAGCTACAAAGTTACTCCATGTCATTCTTGCCACTCCCCCTACTTCCTCTCATGTGGCAACCACTTGCTAATTTGAACCAATGTGAGTCATCCAACTCACTGCCTTTCCTCTCGTGTGGTTTGGCCCTCAGAACAGGATGAGTAGAATTGCAGAACAAAGTGACTTAGTGTCCACGTGGCGAAACTGCTGACAGGGATTCATGTTGGGAACACCGTCAATCCCGTTCCCATGATACGTTCAGAGCCACGTATGAGTGGAACGTCGTGGGTGTCTTAAGTAAGGGTTGGGGGGGACCATGCGAGAGATTGCACCGACACATTACATCTGTTGTTTTCAAAATTGGTTTTTATTTCATAGTTCGATAAATTGGAGACATATTTCAAAAGTACAGGGACACCGATCGATTGAATGTTAAGTCATCTAAATCTTGCAATCCCCGCACATATTCAATTAAATGATTCATGTGTTCGAAATTTTTCCAACAATTGGTTTACCAGAATCCACCAATCTCAAAACAATGATAATAGGCAGGGAAACTTGAACCAAAAGTGCTACATCCCCCCAAAAAGCCCCACTACTAATAGACGATTCTATTGATCGCTTTGTCTCCAATCCACTATCAGGATGCCAAGTGAACCATCTATCACTTAGTACCATTCGTTGTAATGGTAAATTTTACTGTACCAATCGTTGAACCAGGATGAAATTTATAGCAAATCTAGTTTCCCCAGGCCTCAAGATTTCTAAATTTCTATCTTGACTTGAAAATACGCTAAAAAGAGCTTGAGTACGATGTTAATTTGTAATGAATTTCTCAATTAACCTAGCTATCTTAATTACAATGTATGATAACTTTCCCAAATCTTCTAGTACCAAACTTAGTCCATGAATTGTGCACCCCTCCAGGTAATGTGAGGAAACTTTTCCTCAATCAAGGAACTTGCTCTTTCCCAATTTAAGGTGTTATCTATAATGACTTGAACCATTCTAGAAGCTCCAATCTCCTCTAAGGCTTCTGTTAGATATTTAGCAATATATTGACTTGTTTTTTCTTCTCCACTTGTGTACATTGATTTTAGCAAGTATTCACCTTTTGGACTAACACACAATACATTCAAAAGAAGTCTCTTGGATGTGCGACTCCAACTATCAGATATAACTGTACATACATGAGTATCCCAACTACCACGAGTAGGTTCCATTTGCGTTTTTTAATTCTCTTTCACATTTTGTAAAAGGGTTGTACGCAACTTATTAAATTCAAGTGGATAATAACTTTTTTCGCACCTTTTAAGAGCATGAACCATTTTTTTGAAAAATGGTGATCTTGACACATTGAAAGAGATACCACATCCATGGAAATTTTTTGCTATTGCCTCATCTACTTGTTCTCGTAAAACAAGTTCTTCATCTCTAGAGAGAGAGAGAAGAACGCCGGTTCCCTTCAGGGAACCGGCGTGAATAAAGTGTCTGTTCGTTCCATTGCTAAGACCATGCCCACCGGACAAGGAATTAGCAAACTGGAACTACTTCCCCCTTACGAGGGTAGACACTATGTAACGAGTAGCCAGAAACCAACCAACAACGACCAACCACGACCAAACTAATTAATCAACAAAAAGCAAAACCAAACAGGCAGCCAATGAGGAAGAGACAGAGTGGCGAAGTTCCTAAGGGGGGTCTTGCCTATCAGGGAGGACTTGGTTGTTTTCGATTTTGCGTTTATGCAGTAAAATAGACATGGCATGTTGAATAGCGATGGTGTTGATATTTTTAAAGGTAGTTTTAATTGTATCAATGGGTATCTTGAAGGTATCTTCGAGAGTTTTCATAGATGGGATAAAGGTGGTGGCACGAGCGCCGGATGTGATAACAGAAAGGGGGTCCACATTCCAGCCGAGGGCAATGATGTCGTCTATGAGGGGTTGGTATTTATCTATTTTGTTTTGTATTGTTTCCGGGGAGAATCTATCGTTGCAATATGTAAATTCGATGAATTGAATGGTGTAGTCTTGATTGATGTTCTCGGGTGGTGGGTCGTTGTATGGTAAACCTTTGACACAAAGAATGTCCGGTTTGAGCCTAGCGTTGCAATGACATCTTTGGGTCATACATGAGCATGGAAGTAGCCATGGGGGGACCGTGTTTTCTTGTGGATTGCTATTAAAAGTGCCGGCGTTCATAAGTATGAAACATCTCGATTTATTGTAGGAGGTGATTAGTTTTCGGACTTCCCATACCGCTTTGTTATGTCTTTTAACAATTAGAGAGTGTATGTGGTGGTTTTGGCATTTGAGTAGCACATGAAGCCATGTGTCGGGGTCCGTTGAGGGGCATATGGGGCATGTTATGGATGGGAATCTTTCTATTCCAAAGAAGAGTTGTTTGCGAGCGTTTCCCATGTACTGACCCGTACGAAATTTGATGAGGCACGTTATTTGTGAGTCTGAGATGATGGGGTTTTTCCAAAAGTTTGTAGAGAGTTCATTGTCTATATTGTTATTGTTAGTCCATTTTTCTATGTTAGGAATATTTTCTGAGATTGTATCCAGGTTGTTGTAGAGGTCTTGTTTTTTGAGATATTTGCCCAGAAATCTAATTGGGCCTTTGTCGGGGGTATCTTCTTTGGAAGGCCAATCTTCTTTTTGAAAGTAGTATGGGGTGGCATGGGCATGTTCGTGAGGGTCTTTGGCATTTTTGTGTATTTTTTCTCGGCCTTCTTTTGCAAGTTTGTCTGCTTGTTTGTTGCCATAAATGTTGGCATGGGCTCTGACTTTGTGAAGGGTTGTGATTTGTGTACGTTTTTGTAGCATTTGTACCATTGATGTTAGTATGGTTTGGTCGGGGTGACTGTTGTGAAGGGTTGGGTGTGTTATTTGAGTGTTTAGTAGATAGAGTGCATTTATACAATCGGTGAATATATGTACAGGTTCATTTTTGTATTTTGTTGTGATGATTTGTAGTGTTTTGTGAATGGCCATAAGTTCTGCTCTGAGGATATTTTGTAGTCCATGGAGTCTTTTGGCTAGTTTAATTTCTTTGGTAGAATTATATATGCCATATCCAGCTTTTTCTCTGCGCCAAGAGCCCGGGCTAATTTGTTCCGGTGGTTTAAAGGAGCCGTCGGTGTAATAACTGTGTGCGGGGTTGAATTTTGGTGTGGTATGAGTTGGGTAGTCTGGGAGAGGGGGAGATATGACGGAGTAGTTTAATGTGTTGTTGTCATAGTTTAATTTTGACCATTTTTTACTTTTGTTTACGGGGGTTTGTATGGGTGTTGGTGGGGCCGGTTTTGTGTATGGTCGTTGTATGTCTAGATTCTCTGTTATGGAGGTAAGTTCCGCAAGTTGTTCTAGGGAGCCCAGGTTTTGATTTTGATGATGGACGCATAGTATTTGTAATGTAGATGGCTCTATTCGGGGTTTTTTTAGCTCGGGTGGGATATTAGGTTCTTCGTATGGTATTGTGTCTGCTTCGAATAATGCAATGATGTCGGAATCTGGGAATGGGTTTGAATGTTGGTTGTTGTTTTGGTACCAATTGTTGTTCGGTGTGACGATGATTGTTTTTGTGTTATTTGGATCGTGTTTGGCGGCAAGTCTAGCCCAATGTATGGCTTGTTCTATGTCTTTCTCGTTGTGGGGGTGAGCTATTCCATTTCCGATCCATTTGTGTTCAAAGGCCTTGCCTAGGGATCCAAATATTTTGTCTCTTTCGTACGGTGAGTAGAATTTATTTAGTTTGGTAGGACATGTGATCGGGGAGGAAAAGTATGAGTGTTCGATGTTAAAGGATGATATTAGTGAGTCTAAAATGGGGGTGGGTATTGTGTATTGCGCATTTTTGAGGGGGTCAGTTTTTGGTATCCGATACTTATATCTTTGGTAGAGCCATATTAGTTCGGTTTCAAAGGGTTGGGTTGTTGGTTCGATGTTTGTAGGGGTTTGTAATTTTGTATGATATTGGTTCCATAACCATTGGAGCCGGGTAATGGGTATGGTGTGTAAATGTCGGCCGTTTTCTTCGTATAGATGTGCTTGATTGTTATCTATTTGAATTGTGTTTGAGGATGTAAGGATATCATTTTCGGGGTTGCATTCTGTTGTGTAGATGTTTAAGAGTGGGATAATTATGGGTGGCGTTACGGACCTTGAGTCTAAGGATTGGTCTTGTGGATGGTGGGCAAGGATGATATCTGAGTATATTTTGTTTTGGATCTTTTGGTAGTATTGTTTTAATTTTTCAGTGTTATGTGTGGAGGTATTGGTGTCATGCCGTGGAAAAAGGTCTCTTTGGGGGAGCCATTTATTGTATGTATTATCACTGTGTTGCCATTGGCATAGATATTTTGTGTAGGTATTTTGTATGTTATTTGTGTCTGTGTGTTGGATATGTTTATGGTTTATGATATTATTAATGGGGTATGTGGTAGGATTTTTGGGGATGTATGTTGGGGGGCGGGGGTGGTATGTATGTGGAGGGTTAGGGGGAGTGGTTGGTGTGAGAATATTTCTTGGGATGATGTTATTGTTTAGGGTGATGAATGGATCTTTAAGTGTATGAGAGTATGGGTGTATGTTGCAAGGAGTATGACATATAGTGGGGCATGTTATGTGGCAAAATAGTTGTTTAGCAACACTTAGGGCACTCTTTATTAGTTTAGATGGGGTGAAGTGGTAGGTTTTGAAGTCCTCATTGTTCATGATGTGTGTACCGTTAGGTAAGGTAATTTGGTTTAGTTCAAAAATATTTTTTGAGAGGAGTTTTTGTAGAAGCTTTTGGGAGAGTTGGGCATTGAGTGTGTTATGATTTAATGTTTCTTGGCGCCATAGTATTTCTAGTGTTGTAGGATTAGTGAGGAAGTTCGGGAGCGTACTTTTAAGGTGGGCTTTAGCTATATGTTTTAATAAGAAGAATGTTCGTGTTATTGGTGATCTTATGCAGTCACTTTTTTTAATTCTCGGTATGTTTTCAGCGCCACCATATTGGGCAAGGACATAGTGAGTTAATCCATTATATATTTTCCCAAGTCTTCCTTTATCGTTTAGAGCATTTTGCAGTTGTTCGCCTATACATCGGAGGTATGCGTTTTTGAGGGAGAAAGCTTCAAGTCCAAATAGGTTATGTGGGAGTTGTGTTATTGCATTTGACATACATTTTGGTAATCCACATATGGTTTTTTGTATGGCTATTATTTTTTTATCAAGTTTTTTGATAGCTGGCATAGAGTATGGTACACCGTAGAAACTGTATGCCACACCTGGGCGTAGTACGGTATCAACCATTTTTATTTTTTGTTTCATGGTGGCTGGGCATGTTGTTAGTTCTTTGCATTGTTTGATGAGTTTTGTCGTTGTGGTGTGGATTTGGATTTTCCATTTTAGTGAGGGAACAAGGTTTGTGCCTAAGTATATGTATGGTTCATTTTGGTGTAGTATGGGGATCGGTTGATTGCGGTAATTGATGTTTGAGGCTTGCATTAGGGCTTTGAAAGTGGTAGGATTCAATTTGGATTTGTTTGGGCAACCGGTAGCGGCACATTTTGAGACACCTACGTCCATACCGGCCCATTTACAATATCTATCAATTTTGTTTAGTTGTATTTGGATTGATTTGATTTTGTTAGTTATGGTGGCTAGGTCATCCGCGTATGCGGCAGAGTTTATTATGACCTGTGATGTGCCAAAAGTGTATCCATAATTTCCTCTTTCTAGCCATCTGAGTAGTGGTTCTAGAAATATAATAAATAGGTATGGGCTGAGGGTATCCCCTTGTATAGTTCCTCTTTGGATGGGTATAGGTTTTGTTTTCCCAAAGTGTTCACCGGTATAACATGTAGATGATTTAGAATAGATAATTCCAACAAGTGTAGTTGCATCTTTTGGGTAACCAAGGTCCATCATTATTGCTAGAAGTCGGGCATGGTCAATTGAGCCAAAGGCATTTTTGAAGTCCACGTATAGTATGTATATATCTTGGTTGGTAAACTTTGCGTCTTCTAGTGCGGCTATTATAGTTTGTATTTGTCGTGCGGTACTTCTCTCTGCTCTAAATCCTTCTTGACTATCATGTAGGATTTTGAATTTTTCGCCGTATGAGGATAGTATGGAGGTGAGTGTACTGGTAAAGAGTTTGTATATTGTGTTAGCTAGTGCAATTGGTCTATGGTTAGGTAGTATGGACGGGTCGCCTTTTTTGTATAGAAGAATTGTTGTACTTAATTTCCATGAGTTTGGTATCTGTTTTTGTTTATAGCAGTGGGAGAAGAACAGAAATAATAGTTTGTGAAATCTTGGAGGCATGTTTTATAGTATTGAGTTTGGTATGCGGTCTGGGCCTGGGGCTTTATTATTTCCAAGATTTTGAAGGCATGTGTCGTATGTGGCTCTATTGAGGTATTTATGAAGTGGAATTTCTGGTTCGCCCCGTTTGTCAAGGGTATATCCGTCCAGGTCGTGCCAAGGATATTGGCGTATTGCACATGTGCATTCTATTGTATGTTGTGGCTGGTAATTACATGTTGGTACTGTTGGTCTATTGGTTTTTGTTTGTTGGTTAAATATTTCATTCGCAATGTCTTCGGGGCTAGTTAGAATATTATTATATTGATCTGTGATACAATCCATTGGTGGGGATTCAAGGTTTTTGAAGATTTTTTTGTTAATTTTTTTGGGGCTGATTTCGTATAGTTGTCTGTATTTGGAGATGGCTTTTTTAATGTTTTCTTTTGTGTATTTTGTTATTATTTTCCGGGCTTGTATGTTGGCATTTTTTGCAATTATCGCGATATCTTTTATCTATGTATCGTGGGGAAGGTCCGGGGGCGGCGGGGTAGGGATTTGGGTGTGTTGTATAGTTAGTAGTTCGTTGTGTATGGGGTGGTTACGCCATTGAGGGTTGTTTTTTACAATTCTAATGGTTTTACGTATGGTATGGTATGTGGTTAAGTGTTGTTTCCAAGTTTTAGAGAGTTTGCGGGGTAGATACCCGCCTTGTTGAGAGGTTCTGTTTGTCATTTGGGGTATTGGGTGTGCTCTACAAGTTTGTTCTAGTGTATCAGAGATTTTATTGATGAGTTTGTCTAGAGAGTGGCATGCTTCTTGTCATTGTGCTTGTGTTAATTGACTATTGATTTCAAGAGTGTTTATGAGGGAGTCTATTTGTATGGTGTTTTCTTCGAAGAATTTTGTGTTGAATTTATCTATGTTGGTTTTTGGGATGGGGTTGAGTATGTGTATAGTGTCTTTGTTTGGGATTGTAGGAGTTCTACTAATTAGTGTGTTATTTGGGATGTGCAGTTGTACGGGTGAGTGGTCCGAATTGAGAATAATATCTTTGTTTGTTGTGGAGGTGTATTGTGTGTTGTTGTTTGTATTTATATAGAAACCATCTATTAGACTCCAATCACTATAATTGTAGCCACCTTGTTTAGAGAATTGAGTATCGGTATTGATGTAAGTGAAGTTTAAGTTTTCTGTGAAGCGGCGCCATTGGTAATCAATGTTTTGGGGGGGGGTGTGGTGGTTTCCATTTTGGCGGCCAATTAGCGCTATGTCTCTATTGAAGTCTCCACATAATAGGTATGTATGATTGGGATGATTATTAATATGGGTTGTAATAGTGTTTTGTATATCTAAGAGAAATCTAGTATCTTCGGGATGGGATGGCATATACATGTGAAAGATTAACCACGGTTGTATTGGGTGATTAGTGATTTTAATTATTTGAATGTATGGTGATATGTGCATTGGGGTAGGGATTTTGTTGATGTTGCCGGGGAATGTATATTTTTTGTGTATTAATGTAAGGAGGCCACCACGGCCCGGTGTGTATGGTCTCCTTTGTTGCATGCATCTTGTAAGTGCATGTGTGTTGTTAAAGATGAGTTTATAGTTTTGAAATATATTTTGTATATATTTTGTAGATTTTGTGGCGGTTAGTTTTGTTTCTTGTATAAATATAAGAGCCGGTGGTGTGTCTGTGTTTGCGACTAGAGTTTGTAAGCTAGGAAGGGCAGTGTTTAGTGAGGAGGCATTCCATGTGATTATGTATGTATTTTCTTGGTTTGGTCTAATGTTTTGATTTTGAGGAGGGATGTAGGGAAGAGGTGGGGGTGGGTGGGTGTATTCTGGTATAGGGTCTAGGCATTTTAGTGATTCATTTATGAGGTTGTTAGGGAGGTAAGGGAATTTTAGTTTTATTATATCATTTGAGGGTGGTATGTCTTGACTATGTAAGAAGTCGTATAGCCTTTTATGTATTGAGTTCTCATGATTTATAATATTTTGGTTGTCTACTAGGAATTCAGTATAGGGGTGTGGAGTGTAAATGTGTCGTTCTGGTGGGTTTTGTAAGGTTAATAAGGTTTGTAGGAGTGTATTAGTCCATGTAATTGTGTTCAAATTTTGTGGATATAGAAGTTGATTACATTCATCTATGCTTGGATGAGTAGTGATTATTAGTGCATATAAGATGTGGGGTGGTGGATGCGTATTTTTTTGTTGTATGTATTGGGCAATGTTTGGGTGGGAAGTGTTGTGTATGTGGTGTAATGTGTGTGTGTTTTTTAGAAATGGTGCGAAGGTTTTTGCAATGTGTTCATATTCTGGTTGGAGTTTTATGGTATTAGGTATAAAGTAGATTTTGGCATTTTTCTTATGTGATGTAGGATGTCTTTTTAGTATATTGGGCATGGGTCCCGGGTTGGTTTCAATGTCTCCTCCTAGAAGTAGTAGAAGTTTGTGGTATATATGTTTAGTGGTGTATTTTAAAGGCTTTGTTGTGTTATTAATGGCTTGTTGGTTTGGGGGTAGGTGGATGTTTGTATTTTGTGTGTGAGTTGTGGGTTTATTTATTTTTATAGTAGGTGTAGTTGTTTTTGTCTTTAGTTTATTTTTTGTCCATGTGTTTTTTGTGGTTGTTTTTGTTTTAGTGGTGTATGGATGTATGTATGATTGGTTGTATTTTATCTTGGTTGTTTTTGTCCGTGTGTATATGTAACTATTATGTTTAAGACTATTTGTATGTGGGTTTATGTTGGTTTTTAAAGTGGTTTTTAAGTCCTTTTTTTCATATGCGGTGTTATTATATACTTTGTGGTTTGTACAATTGTTTGTTTTGGTGTTTGTATTAGTATTTGGTATGAAATATGTTTTGGCATTCTTTTTGTGCGAAGCGGGGTGTCTTTTTAATATGTTCGGCATGGGTCTTGGGTTAGTCTCCATGTCTCCTCCAATTAATATTAGTAGTTTGTAGTAGATGGGTTTTTTGTTTTGTTGTAGAATTTCTTGTTTTTGAATGTGGCTTTGGTATTTGTGTTTTTTTGATTGTATGTGTTTGTCTTTGTATGTGTGTATGTATATGTATGTGTTTCGTTGATGGTGTGTGGTTGTCTTTGTGTGTGTGTATGTAGTTTTATGTGGTATTATATTAGTATTCTTTTGTATGTTTGTATTAGTGTATGTCACGGTTTTTGTCTTGGTATTTGTATCACTATCTTTGTTAGTATTTGTGTTAGTATTCGTATGAGTACACGTACCAATATTTGTATTGGTATTTGCATTTGTATAAATATAAGTATTTGTATTTATATACATATCAGTATGTGTATCAGTATACGTACCAGTATTTGTGTCAGTATATTTATAGGTATACTCATCGGTGTATGAATCAGTATAAGTATCAGTATACGTATCAATATATGTACCCGTATATTGAAATAATGAGTTTTCTAAAAGATTTCTTTCTAAACATATTTTGTTTAAAACTATGATTTCTAAAAAAAAATTAATATTAATTTAAATCAGATTCGTATATATTCTTACTTTTATTAGAATTTCTATTTTTAGTAAGTCTATTTTCGGCGCCTTCGGCGCCAAAAATGCCAGCGATACATGAATCCCACCTCCTCTTTTAATAATTCTACATACTCTCAACAAACTTTTACTATTTTTTCGCAAACTCTCCTGATCTTTAAATATAACAATTTTAATATTATTATTAATTTTCCATTTATCCCTGTAGTTTATATTCCAATTTCTATTTTTAGTCTGTACCCTTTTATTATTGCTATCCTCTCTATTTATTTTTACTCTTAAATTTTTGTTTCTCATTACAAATTTGGTGAATTTTCCATCCGTTATTTTTGAATTTCTTAGGAAGCATATTCTATTTTTAGTAATTATGTTTATAGCTATAGTCTCCCTATTTGTATTATTATTATGTTTGATTCGCATTACTGATTTGGTGCATTTTTCATCCCTTATTTTTGAATTTCTTAGGAAGCATATTCTATTTTTAGTAATTATGTTTATAGTTATACTCTCCCTACTTGTATTATTATTATGTTTGATTCGCATTACTGTTTTGGTGCATTTTTCATCCCTTATTTTTGAATTTCTTAGGAAGCATATTCTATTTTTAGTACTGCTGTTTCTAGCTATGTTCTTCATATTTGTATTCTTATTATAATTAATTCCCATTATTACTTTGGTGAATTTTCCATCCCTTATTTTTGAATTTCTTAGGAAGCATATTTCTTTTTTAGTACTACTCTTTATTGTTATGTTCTTATTATTTGTTTTCTTATGATAATGGTTTTTTACCTTACCCTTTATTTTCTTCTTACATATCCTCTCCGAATTTTTCCTTTTATTATTAATATTTCTTCCTCTATTTGAAACCTTTGGAGTTTCATAAATATTTATCTTCTTCCTTTTTAATTTATAATATCTCTTTTTACTCTCCTTGATTTTCCTATTTTTAGTCGTTTTCTCTTCCCTTATCTTCTGATGGTTTTTGGGTTTAGATTCCCTTCTACCCTTATTTCTTTTTATTACAAAATTTCCATTACTGTTTTCATTATTATTGTTCCCTTTTTTGTCATATGTGGTTATGATACTTATTTTCTCCTTCCTTTTATTATTTATTCTAATTCCATCTTTTCTCTTACTCCTTTTATTTTTTATTTTGGTTTTGATACTTTTGTTTTTTGTTTGTATATTTAATCTATTACTTTGATTAATTTTTTCTCCTCCACTTAATATTAGTAGTTTGTAGTAGGTGGGTTTTTTGTTTTGTTTTATAATTTTTTGTTTCTGTATGTGGTATGTGTGTGTATATGTAGTTGTGTTTGTTTTTATGTTATTGTTCATACTTTGTGTTAGTATTTTGTAGTAGGTGGGTTTTTTGTCTTGTTTTAGGATTTTTGGTTTTTGTGTGTGGCTTTGATATTTTATTTGTTGTTTATTTGATTGTATGTATTTGTCTTTGTACGTGTGTATGTTTTTTTGACGGTGAGTGGTTGTTTTTGTGTATGTGTGTGTATATGTAGGTATGTTTGTTTTTATATTAGTATTTACACATACATTTGTGTAAGTGTAGGTTTTCGTATTTGTGTTAGTATACGTACCAGTATATGTACCAGTATTCGTTTTAGTACCTGTACCAGTATACGTACATGCATATGTACATGTATTCGTTTCAGTATATGTACTGGTATAGTTACCAGTGTATGTACCAGTATTTGCACCCGTATATATACTAGTATGGGTACTAGTGTCAGTATTCGTGCCCGTATATGTGCTAGTATGTGTATTAGTATGTGTACTAATATTTGTGGTTGTATGTATGTATTCTTCGGGGTGTTTTTTGTATTTAGTACAATGTATATTTTTTTTGGAATATTGTATGTATTTAGTGTAGTATCTTTTACATTTTTTGTATCTATATATCGCTAGGTGTCTAAGTATTTGTATTCTAGTATATGTATTGTATTTTTTTTTGGACCAAGTATTGTACTTTTGGTCTATAGCATGGCAATTACTATTTACCGTGTAGTCTTGTTTCTTCACATGTTTGATGGGTCTTTGTCTTCAAGTAATAAGTTCTTCTTTCCCGTTATGATGGACATGCTTTTGAGTACTCCAAACAATGCATCTTGTAGGTTTTCCATTTCCCCCTTGAGTTCTTTTTGCATTTTGTCGGTGTATTCTCGGGCCTCCTTTCTAATCTTCTTGTTGTTGTCTTCCAAGAGTTCCACCATATCTTCCTTGGTGATAGTCTCGATCTTGTCTTGCAAGGTGTAGGTGGAGATGGTGTTGACAATTGCGGTGTTGATGTCATCAAAGCCAAAGCTCTTCACTTCTTCTTCGGTGGGACGGTTGATGCCTTCCAAGCTCCTCCTATGTGGTGCAAAATCCACATAGTTGCCATTCATAACAAAGGTTTTGTGTACAAAGGTCCTATACACAATAGGGTTAGCACAAAGAACATTGGCATTACCGTTGTGACAATTTCCATCTTCTTTATGGAACCAAATATTTCTTACGTTAGCTCCTCCCATAATTTTGTATATTTCATGTGAGGTGTTCATAACATCAAGATGAATAGGGAGAGGGGAGAGGGTTAGGGTAAGGGCTTCTTTCCTTGCTTTGGTTTCAACCACACCATTGGCACCTTTGTTGTCTTGTACTTGTTTTGCTTGCACCATTTCTCCCCTCACGGCCAAGTGGTGTGCAAGGATTTTCTTTGTCTCGAGTGGTGTTGTAGCAATGATGAATGCATGTGTCTCTCCATGCCCTTTTTGCACACCGGAGATCTCGAATTTGTGCCCGCGGTGGAAGTTGCTCTCAAGAATTTCCTTAAAAAGGGCTTGGGCTGAAAAATCCTTCAAATTCTCACTCTTGATTTTCACGGAAAGGTTAGCACCCTTTGCAATGCCAAGGTAGGCCTTGCATACTTTCCCAACAACAACCTCATCATCAATTTCAAGGATAAATGGCCTAATGCCCTTCAAGAGTGATAAACCATCAAATTCGGGTTTGAGTAAGTGCATTTTAATACTCCCATTCCAAACTCCTTTCCTCCCCCCTTTTTTGATGCTCAAACATTGGATTACTAGTGGGTCTACCATGTTTTTTCCAAGTGCTATGTTCATTTTATCAAGCCTTTCTAGAACCATCTTTTTAGCGTTATCATGCATGAGAGGGTTTTTGGGGAGTTCAAAGTGTATTGCTACGTGATAATCAAGGGATAGGCCAGAGTTTTCGTTAGTCTTGATGTTATATGGGATTTGTGTTAGATTAAAGTGTTGTCCTTCAATTCCTTTTATTGACATAGGATAGAGGGTTTGTGGAATCCTAGGAAATGCAATTCTTGCAACGCTTACCTCTTCCGCTTCTTCCTTGCGCATGCCTCTTGTCATCATGTCCTCCACGTTTTCGCCGCTAAAGAGTTCCTCCTCCCCTTCTTCCACCGCTAAGGCCTCCATGGCTTGAAAACCCAACCAAAACTTGAATTTGGTTAGTTCGGGAGTTTCTGTATACTTACCTTTTTCTGATGGGGACGCTCTGCTCTTCTTGCTGCTGCTGGTGGTTCCTTCGCCTTTCCTTGCTGCCTTTGAGTTCTGGACCTTGGCTGGGCTTTCCTCCGAAGATTCCACTTCCATCTCAGTGTCCAAATTTCGCTTGGGGTATCCTGCCATGGTGATTTTGGAGCTTACCTGGTTACTGGGTTGTAATGAAACCCGTCGTTGGGTTGGAGGGTCGCAGGTTAGCGACCTTGCTGCTGGGTCGCAGGTCGCTACTTGGTTTGGAAGGCTAGGTCGCAAAGCCTGGGAGGGTTGTTGGCATACTGGGAGGTCGCAGCACCTTATGTTGTCGGTCGCTGGGGTTCGAGGGAGGTCGCAGCACCTTATGTTGTCGGTCGCTGGGGTTCGAGGGAGGTCGCAGGGCCAATTCTCAGGTTGCAGTGCCGCACGTCTTTCCTGTTGCAGGGTGGTCACTGGCCGTTGAGGGTTCAGGGGGGAGTCGTGGGCTGTTGGGGTCACTTGCGATTCCGAGAGGCTTGCAGGAGTCCTTCTACACCGCGTGTATGCTGTGTTGGAAAGCTTGTACGCTGCGTTGATTTGCTCGTGCACTGGAGGGGACCTGCTGCACTTGTGTGCTGTGTTGAGACACCGCTGGTGTGCTCCGAGGAGTCGCCTGTGGGTGGGCGGGGACCTTCTCCTTCTCTTGTGTACTTCTTTGGGCTCCTTGTATGCTGTGTCGAGTCTGTTGTGGGCTGCGTTGATTCGGGGCGGATGCCGTAGCTGCGGTCGCCGGTCGCTTGTTTGCCTGGGCTCGTCTGGTTGGGGTCTCTCGTGTTGATTTCCGCCTGCTCTCAGTCTTCTCTTCGCTTGCGCGGCTTCTTCGTTTGTCGTACTGAATGTATGTCTGCGCCTTCTTGTCTTGTTGGGTCTGTTGTGCAGGGTCCCCGCGCCTTGCAGGATCAGGAGAAGTCTGAGGGTCCGAGGTTGCTGGGGTTTACGAGGGTTGGGCTGGGAGTCTCTATCTCGTTGCTGCCTTCTATTGAGAGACGTGAGGGTCTGTGTGTAAGGGTCTTGAGGGTCTTGTGTATAAGGCCTCGTGGGGGTTTGTGTGTGAGGGTCGTGTGTGTGAGGCCTCGTGGGGTTCTGTGTGTGAGGGTCGTGAGGGTTGTGTGTGTGAGGCCTGGGGAGTCCGTGTCGGTGGATTTCGTGCGGGAGCTGTGAGTGCGTTCTAGTACTGATTGTGAGGTGCTGTCTGGGAGGCCTGGGAAGGCCAGGTCGCAGGGATTTAAGGGGAGGCTGTAGGTCTAGGTCTCGGTGTATTGTCCTAGTTTTGAGAGGTTCGCAGGGAGGATGTCTACAGGGAGGTTGTCTGCGTAACTGGTTTTTTCGGAAGGCTTTTTCTAGATCTTGTCTACTCACCGTTGTTTCCAGTGGGAGGGGGTTTTTGGAGAGAAGAGAGCTACGGAGGTTTTCAGTGGGAAGAGGGCTGTGGGTGGTGGGTGGGTTTTTAGGGGGTTTGGAGTTGGTGAGGGTCTGGAGAAGGAGGAGGTCAGGGGGAGGAGGGAGGGGAGGGGAGGGGAGGGAGGGGGGTGAGAGAGTGTAGGGGAAGAGGAAGGTGAGGGTCGTGGGGGGGTGTGGGATCTTGGTGCAGCAGGGGAGGAACTATGGAGATGCAGGGAAAAAGCGGTGAGAAACTTCAAAGGTAATGTGAGTTTACGTACCTGTAGTTTTTCGTTTTCGTAATGTGCTAGTTGTGTTGATTTCGCTTGACTTCGGGGGGTGTTGGTGCTGGTTTGTTGGCTATTGCGTTGCTGTCTTGTTCGCCTTATCTCTTGTGTCTTTGGTTTCGATGCTTCCGATCTTGGTGTTGTGTTTGCCTGCTGCCGCTTCGTAGGATGATGTGTAGGTTGCTCCAAATCTGGAAATTTTGGCCAGAGCTTCCGCGTATGGTCTGAATCCGGTGGAGCCAACTTGTTTCGCTGGATGCACAGGTCTGGCGACGTGTGTGGAGTACTTCCTGGCGCCTTGGGAGTTGCTACTTCTTCACTTCTTCTAAGGGCATCTCTGCTGCTGTTGCATCTTAACCACTTAATAAAGCATATTACTATGTGTACACGAATGCAAACTTTGTTAACGAGATCTAATATCAATAACACATAATTGCAAGAGATGGGAGGGTGAGAGGAAGCCTGTAATGGTGAATTGGATCTCCGTTGCAGCAGTGCTAGGTGGTGACTTCGCGCAATCTTGAATCTTGAGTTCCTGGATTGGGGAAGGGGAGACTTGGTGGGGAGGTTTACAGATCAAATCCTGGTACTCCAGATCTGGGATAGGTCGTTTTCTCTATGAACTAAATGATTGCAGATCTAGCCCCAACACTAAGTTCCCCGCTTCAGAGCAGACTTTGCACAGATCTGCATCTACTTAGAGCATTTTCAAACTTCCCTCCTCAGATCTGGTGTTGAGCCTCCCAACACAACTATTCTGCCTACACCAATCCCACAAAACCACCACAGATCTGCTCACTACGAGGGCTCACAATAGGGCCAGCCAACTCCTATCTCTCGTAGCTTGCATCTCACAGGCTAAGTCCCCCACCTCCCCTCACCAGGAAATACGGAGCTCACGCACTAGTTCCCATCAAGAGTCATTGTTCGTATGTGAATACAAATTCTTTATCTCTACTAATCACATCATCCATTATTCTATGTTTTTTGGGCTCTTTCGTCGAATATGCATTTATTACAGTGGCCCTCACCTTATCTAAAACACTTGGACATTGCTTAATCTTTTTTCTCATACTCGCCAAATGGTCCCTTATTCTTTCAGACTATGAAGCTCAAAACTTCTTAAAGCAAAATTTGCATTGAACATGCCATGTTCCACCACTTTTCTGTGGTGGAGCAAGGCAATTAACGTAGTTCTATTGGAGAGTGATGCATGCACCCCTTCCCGCACACACTGCAGTTTTTCTAGTTTGTGGCCGGAGTGCCGACCACTGTTCTACAGCTGCTCCCAGTCGAGCACGTTCCGGCGAGACACTTACACAGGCCTCCGCTACACACAAATTCAATGTGGCAACATGAAACCCAACACTTACACATCAAACACCACACACAACACAATCTCACCTCCCATCGAGAACACAACAACGTAATTGAGAAAACGCAAAACCCTAGGAATGTGAAACCCTACACATAGTTTACTGGTTCACTGATTCTCACCAGTTCACAGCGTGATTAATGCACTTAATAAAAATGTTTGACTTTTCAAACCTTGTTCTAGAACGAACCCTAAACCCTAAACTTTTGGAAACGGCGTGCTCAAACAAAACGCACGCCGTGTGCGCTAACCCTGAACCCTAAAGAGAAGGACACACCTTTTTATATATTTTTTGATTGTCCAGTATACTAAATACTAAGTCTAAATAATATTTTCTGCAATTATAGATTGTTTTACTTTTATATATCTTACGTATTGTACAACATTCGTATTTATTTTCATTGCGATATAAAAGCCCAATTTTTATATCGTTTTTTCATTTTGGGTTGACACCCTCTAACTCTCTTCCATATCATCCTAGCCTCTCAATTTGATGTTCTTGTTCAAGAAAGTAGTCTACATAGGAGTAACCATTTTGTATAGATACATTCTCTGATACTTCGTGACGAAATTCCATCGCACTATCTTGGAAGTCCCTGAAACTATCATCTTCATGTGTATTATCTACCATTCGGCTATTATAGACTGAAGATGGTCTTTCTTGCAAGTTGGTACATATAATATTCTCATCTATCTCAAGGAGTTCATTAGTGTGTTGTAAAGGTTCTACTGCTACTGCTACTTTGCGCTCTTCAAACACCTCCTCTACTTTTTCAAATTCTACAAATACATCCACACTATTTATCCCTGCAATTTTATGTTCTGCAATTACTATTTTTGGAACTTTACTTTCTAGTACTATTGATACAATTCAACTTTAAATTTTTTGACTTTCTCTCTCCTGTACATCCACACAAAAAAAAAAAAAAAAAAAAAAAACTTATCAAACTTATCAGTTACGTGATACGTCAAACCTATCTCAATCAGAACGAAGGTTCCCACATACAGAAGTACAAAATTTGCGTTTAATAAGAAAAACTCAACATTTCAAAAACACATGCTACTTGTGACTCTAGCTATAACGTATATGAAAAATATAGTGGGAGGAATGGAGGTCGCTTGCACCCGCATGCTATGCAAAAGGAATTTTTTTGTCCCCTTGGCATAAGAGCGTAATACTTTGCACATTTTAGTTCGCCTTCTTGCTTTGCTAACCAAACTTCTAATGTCAGCAGCATACTCCCGTAAAAGGCATCTAAAAGGTTTGTCGTAGCCCTTGTGACTGCAGCCAAGCGGGACTCGATATGCTTTGTTGCAGGGCACGTGTCTGCACATGAAAGGAACCGGTTCTTGGTCCATGAAGCAATAGCATACAAACATTGAGGAAGTTTTGGCAAGATATTTTAAGGTACTCTAATGACTATGCAAGCAAAGCATATGATTCATTAATTTATCCAATTGAGATTCGATATTAAAACAACACTCAAATATTTTAATTGCGCATTACACCAAGATTCATTTCAAATGTAAACTGCTAATTAATAGCAAGTCTCTTATTTTTCAAACTTTTCGAGTTATGGTGTGACTTTAAGGGGATTAGGAGTCTTAACCTTTTCGACAGGCAAATGGTGTCTAGGAGCTAGAGGTTGAACTTACCGCAGGAGCGTCCTCACTAATCTTTTGGTGTCGCCTCTATACACCACACTTGAGCTTATATAGATGCAAAGCATTTCCATGTTTATCTGCAAAGATTTTCACAAATGCAAACTTTACAGATAAAAATTGGACATGCTACAAGTGCAGTTTTGAAAATGAGTACATTGTGAAATGAACAAAAATGCATAGTCTATGAAGAGAAAATGGATGGCTTGTCACCTACACTTCAATGTGACGCGATCGTGAAACATATTTTTCAATTAAAACACAATTGTCTCCAAATGCAGCATGTGACTTACATTGTGCCCTTGCTCATGCCTCTAAAAAGTTTGACTTCATGTAAACAATCCTTCTAAAATTCCTTTTCAGGTACTTCATGTAAACAATCATCTTTCCCTATCGTCAACATTTGAGACCACTGCACAAAAAACACTGCACAAATTCGTTAATAACGATGACAAGGCTGTGTTCACGGACTGTCTCCAGGAAAACTTGGACGATACACAGATAAATTCTTAGACAGTAATGGCTTGAACCTACTAATTCACTTAATTAGTTGATCTCGTAATTCACTTTGATCCAACTAATGCTTCGTGAATCACACAATAAGCTTGTAGAGGAAGTCATGTCCGACAAATTACAAGAGGACGATGTGATTGTGAAAGTGATCGAGCATATGCAGGTACAGTTCTACGATAAGTTCCTGCTATATGATTCTAAATTCACAAGACTTCATCATTGACATTATACAATTTTCTTGTATTGATTCTACAGCAAGGAAATTTCAGGCGGAATTTAGGTTCAGGTTACATACTTGAACCTATAAAATAAGCCAGTTTCATCCATGTTGAATACGTCGACAGGGTTGTAAGTTGCAATCTTGTCTTTGATCTCTTGTCTTCTAAACTTTGTCTCTTCTGCGGTATCTGCTGAGGCCGCTTCACTAAAGCGCACAAAATCCTTAACTCCATAGCGCTTCCTGAACCCGGCTACCCATCCCTTTTAGAAGTGATGTTCTTTGCTTCCTGGTGCTTTGGGTAGACGAGCATAAAATCTCTTTGCAATGCTACTGAAAACTTCATCTGAAATAGTTGCTGATTTCTTTTCCATAAGAGAGAACCAAGCAAATGCAGATTTCTCAACTGCAAGTGAGAGAACCTTGCGTACTCTCATTGAATTAGGTTTATCTGTAAACCTACCCAAATACAAAGCTTTGTTTTTCAAAAGCCTTGAAATTGTCATTCACTCACAGATGTGCTAATCTTCTCATTTGCCCAAAGTGTGAGAGACCGGTTTGGAATACGAGCACTTGCATGATACATGATAATCTCCCTTCTTTGAGCATTTGTTAACTGGCCTCCCATCGCAACAGACTATCTTCAACACAAAATGGAATAAAAAGCGTCACATCCTCGAAATCCTCACAGCCTACATAAACCCTAAACCTTATTCTCAACCAAAGTTCCAGATTGAAGTCTTTAGTGCCCTTCAATTGCAATTTTGCCCTTCAAAAAGAAGTGTCACAAGGAAAAATTGCACTTCACTTGAAGTCCTCAAGCAAAAATGCCATTCATTTGAAGTCCTCAAGACCTCAAGCAAAAGTGCCCTAATATGCCAGCTTGCCTAATTCGGTTGTTCTTGCGCCTCGTGCAAGTCTGTGCTGCCAATCGCGTCGCCTGCCTTGGTGCTCCATGTCGCATCACCTGCCTTGGTGTTGCTTGTCGCGTCGCCTGCCTTGGTGTTGCTTGTCGCGTCGCCTACTTTAGTGTTGCTTGTCGCGTTGCCTGCCTTGGTGTTGTCTGTTGCGTCGCGTGCCCAGCCCAATATATGTTAGTGTACACCTTACTCCTAATATATGTTAGTGTACTCCTTACTCAATTTGTGATGTTACTGTTTTCAACTTGCGGGATTTTTTTGTAGGATTCCCTTTGGATCTTTTATAACAAACAATAAAATTAATTGTGACATGTGATGTAAACAAGTGGATCCAGCATTCACTAAAAGGCCATTTTCTCACTGTTTTTGAGGTGACCCTATTCCAAATAACTGTACTGTACCATTCTAGAAATAAAATGAAAATAAATTTTTACACAAATGAGCCTAGTGTGCACTATAGTAGTACTTGACATGTGCTGAAAACATTAGTCATGTGTTTTGCACATGTGAGTAAATTGAACAACAAAGGAACAAATGCTTGATGTAAAGACAGTGTTGGTTTTTTCTGGTATTAGGCACTGTGTCCTCCATGTTTATTAGAAGACTTGTTTTGTAAACAAATTAACCTGTTTAGAGAGATAATTAACCTCTAAAGGAGAGTGGTCTACATTTTACTAATCTCCATTGAGCACTGTGTAACACAATATTGTATATGTTGCAGGCAATGGCACTCAATGTGAGGCGTCCTCACCGTGATTTGAGGCAACTAAATTTGAATTTTTTGTGAATGTTTCAAGTGATGAAGTCACCAATGACCATGTTTCCCAACCTGACTTTCTTGTTGAAGATGAAGAGAATATTGCAGTAGAAGAAAGTACTTCGATAGCTAATGGAAGACCAAGTTTGCTGCAATCTGGAGTTATCACAAGAAAATTCAATCAGAAATGGAAAGTAGGGAGAGCATGGTTATATCATGAAAAGCCATAATGGGGACCTCTTGCTCCTGTTATGAAGTGCAAGGCATGTGAAGAATTTACAATTGGTAATGCAGACTCACAAACATGGGGAATCACAGGATGTTATACAATCCAAGTCTCGGCAGTGAGAATGCATGAGAAGTCAGATGATCACAAATTTGCATTTACAAGATGGAGGGCACGCCATTTTGCACAATCTACAAGTGTTCCCATATTATCTCGCCTTCAAGTTATGGTTGATTGTGAGAAGGGTAGTATTCTTATTGTGATGAAGTTGTTGTATTTTGTTGTGTACAATGACTTGTCATTGTTGTAATATGTTGAACAATGTCGTATTCATACCTTGTTGTCTACACCAGACATGCCAGCAAGTGATAAGTATTCAAGTCATACCAATGTTACAGCTCGTATGCAGTTTTTTCAGTGCTATCTCACATCATCTTAGAATAAATTTAGTGAGTGATGTGAAATCAAGTCATTGTTATTTTATTTTGATAGATGACTCCACTAATAGGACATGTGAACCCCATCTTTTAGTTTACCTATGTTACTTAAGAAATGGTGGTGAAGGTGCATCATGTATTAAGTTTATAGAGTTGATGCCTCTTTCTAGAGGAATTGGAGAGGTTATGTTTCTTAAGATTTAGAACTTGCTTCGGAGATGCGGATTGGACTTGCATAAGTTAGTTGCAATTGTAATAGATGGTGGTCCTTGTATGACAGGGATTCATCAAGGTGTAGTTGCGAGACTTCGTGCATTGGTTTCACATTTAATAGGCACACACTGTATTGCACAAAGAGAAGCCTTGACAGCCACTGATGCAAATGAAGACTTCCCACAGCTTGATTTCATTGATAGGGCTGCAAATAAGGTATTACTCTATTAAATCTGTAATGTTAATGTATTCAATTTGGTATGTTAGTATATTCAATTTGTTTTATTAGTATGTTTAAGTTTTTGTTATATGTTAATTTATTCATATTCCAATATTAGTGTATTTAATTTGTTATGTTGCATTGCCAACTATGTTCTTTGCTTTTTACAAAAGCTGTTTAAGTAATATGTTTAGACACTTGTACAGGTGTATGAGTGGTTGGGAAGATCTGTCATAAGAAGGGATACTTTGGCAAAGCTACTAGTAGCTTTTTGTAAAAAATACGGGCAGCTCTTCATATTCATAGTGTGTGAGGTGGTTGTGTTGTGGTTTATTAATGGAAAAGGCTTATATTTTGTATGCCAGCAATCTTGGAGGCATGGAAAACTGATGAACCAATATGGTATCATGATACCACATCTTTTCAGTTCCAATTTTTTGTTCACTTGATTGCAGATATTCTTATTGAGTTGAACAAACTCATCAGGAAGTTTCAATATGATCATATTGATATCACAAATATAACTTCATCAATTGATGTGACATTACTTTCTTGCAAAGGGTGTATTTCACTACAAAGTTTGGAAGAGCTTCAAAATATTTAGGGAAAATTTTCAGAGATGTGGTTCCTACAGGGCAAATGCTCTATATTGATAGATATGGCGTGGAGAAAGTCCATCACCTTCATTATGGATGCATGCCAGGTTGTGATGTTGGAGGAACTTTGGAGGAGTGCAAGATCTTGAGAGCAAACTATGTGCGAAAGGTCATTGATAGCCTCAATGACCACTTCCCGATTTGCCAGTTTTTTCTTTAGCTAAACTTTTCAGCCCCAAACACTATCCAGTTGATGGTCACGATAGTAGTCAACCGACTAAGACATGGTTAGCTCGACTTGTTTCACATTTCCAATAAAATCATGCGCTTGTAGGACTTTGCAATGCAGAGTTACTTGGATTTGTGGAGACTTTGGTATCGGTATGCCAACATAAGGGCACACACGAAGCATGGATTTTTTGTCGTTTAGATCCTGAATTTAGACTCAATTGGCCTCAATTAATGTCTCTATGGCAATACGTACTTGTAATTCCTACAAGTACAGCCATTTGTGAACGAGGGTTTTCAAAACAAAATTGAGTTAAGACTAAGAGTTAAGCTTAATTGGGAGACTCTTGATGCACTAATGAAAACTTCATCGATTGGATTGGAAGTAGATGCCATGGATTGGAATGGAATCTATGACATTTGGAAAGTGGATACTAGAACCAATACAAGAAGGCCTCTAGTGTTTGAAAAGGTGATTGTAGATGGTTGAAATTTAGTTATATCATGGTGATTAGTATTTTTTGATTTGTGTAATATTTTATTACACGAGATTTTGTGTACAAACTGCAATTTTCATTGCAATTTGGGATTGAAATCATAGAAATGGTAATTTTGAAGTCATTAGACTGAGAGCAAAAAGGCATGTGAAGTGTTAAATTTTTTTGACATTAGCACATGAAGTGTTGAGTTTTTTTGAGCTTAGCATATGAAGTGCCGAAATTTTTAGCCCTTCAAAATGTAATTGATAGAAGCCCTTCAATCTTGAACACTGTCCTCAACTCTCCAGAAGAAGAAGAACGCCGGTTCACGAAGGGAACCGGCGTGAATAAAGTGTCTGTTCGTTCCATTGCTAAGACCATGCCCACCGGACAAGGAATTAGCGAACTGGAACTACTTCCCCCTTTCGAGGGTAGACACTATGTAACGAGTAGCCAGAAACCAACCAACAACGACCAACCACGACCAAACTAACTAAACAACACAAAACAAAACCATACAGGCAGCCAATCAGGAAGAGACAGAGTGGCGAGGTTCCTAAGGGGGGTCTTGCCTATCAGGGAGGACTTGGTTGTTTTCGATTTTGCGTTTATGCAGTAAAATAGACATGGCATGTTGAATAGCGATGGTGTTGATATTTTTGAAGGTAGTTTTGATTGTATCAATGGGTATCTTGAAGGTATCTTCGAGAGTTTTCATAGATGGGATAAAGGTGGTGGCACGAGCGCCGGATGTGATAACAGAAAGGGGGTCCACATTCCAGCCGAGGGCAATGATGTCGTCTATGAGGGGTTGGTATTTATCTATTTTGTTTTGTATTGTTTCACGGGAGAATCTATCGTTGCAATATGTAAATTCGATGAATTGAATGGTGTAGTCTTGGTTGATGTTCTCGGGTGGTGGGTCGTTGTATGGTAAACCGTTGACACAAAGAATGTCCGGTTTGAGCCTAGCGTTGCAATGACATCTTTGGGTCATACATGAGCATGGAAGTAGCCATGTGGGGACCATGTTTTCTTGTGGATTGCTATTAAAAGTGCCGGCGTTCATAAGTATGAAACATCTCGATTTGTTGTAGGAGGTGATTAGTTTTCGGACTTCCCATACCGCTTTGTTATGTCTTTTAACAATTAGGGAGTGTATGTGGTGGTTTTGGCATTTGAGTAGCACATGAAGCCATGTGTCAGGGTCCGTTGAGGGGCATATGGGGCATGTTATGGATGGGAATCTTTCTATTCCAAAGAAGAGTTGTTTGCGAGCGTTTCCCATGTACTGACCCGTACGAAATTTGATGAGACATGTTATTTGTGAATCGGTGATGATGGGGTTTTTCCAAAAATTTGTAGAGAGTTCATTGTCTATGTCGTTATTGTTAGTCCATTTTTCTATGTTAGGAATACTTTCTGAGATTGTATCAAGGTTGTTGCAGAGGTCTTGTTTTTTGAGGTATTTGTCCAAAAATATAATTGGGCCTTTGTCAGGGGTATCTTCTTTGGAAGGCCATTCTTCTTTTTGAAAGTAGTATGGGGTAGCATGGGCATGTTCGTGTGGGTCTTTGACATTTTTGTGTGTTTTTTCTCGGCCTTCTTTTGCTAATTTGTCTGCTTGTTCGTTGCCATCAATGTTGGCATGGGCTCTCACTTTATGGAGGGTAGTGATTTGTGTACAGTTTTGTAACATTTGGACCATGGATGTTAATATGATTTGATCGGGGTGGCTATTATGAAGGGTAGGGTGGGTTATATGAGTGTTTAGTAGGTAAAGTGCATTTATGCAATCGGTGAATATATGTGCGGGTTCATTGTTGTATTTTGTTGTGATGATATGTATTGTTTTGTGGATGGCCATGAGTTCTGCTCTAAGGATATTTTGTAGCCCATGGAGTCTTTTGGCTAGTTTGATTTCCTTGGTAGAATTATATATGCCATAGCCAGCTTTTTCTCTGCGCGAGGAGCCCGGGCTAATTTGTTCGGGTGGTTTAAAGGAGCCATCAGTGTAGTAGCTGTGTGCGGGGTTGAATTTTGGTGTGGTATGAGTTGGGTAGTCTGGAAGAGGGGGAGGTGTGACGGAGTAGTTTATTGTGTTGTTGACATAATTTAGTTTTGACCAGTTTTTACTTTTGTTTATAGGGGTTTGTGTGGGTGTTGGTGGGGCCAGTTTTATGTATGGTCGTTGTATGTCTAGATT
The DNA here is from genome assembly GCA_963971425.1 of Bryoerythrophyllum caledonicum. NCBI lineage: Eukaryota > Viridiplantae > Streptophyta > Bryopsida > Pottiales > Pottiaceae > Bryoerythrophyllum > Bryoerythrophyllum caledonicum. Next base: position 18,604,570 of record OZ020521.1, on the reverse strand, counting down.
GTCTGTTATTGAGGTGAGTTCCGCAATTTGTTCGAGGGAGCCAAGGGTTCGGTTTTGATGATGGACGCATAGTATTTGTAATGTAGATGGCTCGATTCGAGGTTTTTTTAGCTCGGGTGGAATAGTAGGTTCTTCGTATGGTATTGTGTCTGCTTCAAATACTGTAATGATATGGGAATCTGGGAATGGATTTGAGTGTGGGTTGTTGTTTTGGTACCAATTGTTATTCGGTTTGATGATGATTGTATTTGTGTTATTTGGATCTTGTTTGGCGGCAAGTTGAGCCCAATGTATTGCTTGTTCCATATCTTTCTCGTTGTGGGGGTGAGCTATACCATTACCGATCCATTTATAGTCAAAGGCCTTCCCTAGGGATCCGAATACTTTGTCTCTTTCATAAGGTGAATAGAATTTTTTTAGTTTGGTAGAACATGTGACCGGGGAAGAAAAATATGAGTGTTCAATGTTAAAGGATGAGATTAGTCAGTCTAGAATGGAGGTGGGTATTGTGTATTGTGCATTTTTTAGGGGGTCAGTTTTTGGTATTCGATATTTGTATCTTTGGTATAACCAGATTAGTTCAGTTTCAAAGGGTTGAGTCTTTGGTTCGATGCTTGTGGGGGTTTTTAATTTTGTATTGTATTGATTCCATAACCATTGAAGTCGAGTAATGGGAATGGTGTGTAAATGTCGGCCATTTTCTTCATATAGATGTGCTTGATCGTTATCTATTAGAATTATGTTTGAGGATGTAAGGATATCTTTTTCGGGGTTGCATTCTGTTGTGTAAATGTTTAAGAGTGTGATGATTATAGGAGGTGTTACAGATCTTGAGTCTAAGGGTTGTTCTTGTGGGTGGTGGGCTTGGATGATATCTGAGTATGTTTTGTTTTGGGTATGTTGGTAGTATTGTTTTAGTTTTTCGGTGTTATGTGTGGAGGTATTAGTGTCGTGTCTTGGAAACAAGTCTCTTTGGGGGAGCCATTTATTGTATGTGTTATCATTGTATTGCCATTGGCATAGGTATTTTGTGTATGTGTTTTGTATGTTATTTGTGTCTATGTGTTGGATATGTTTATGGTCTTTGATGTTATTAATGGGGTATGTGGTAGGGTTTTTGGGGATGTATGTTGGGGGACGGGGATGGTATGTATGTGGGGGGTTAGGGGGGTTGATTGGTGTGAGACTACTTCTTGGGGTGATGTTGTTATTGAGGGTGATGAATGAATCTTTAAGTATATGCGAGTATGGGTGTATGTTACAAGAAGTATGACATGTAGTGGGGCATGTTGAGTGACAAAATAGTTGTTTAGCAACGTTTAAGGCACTTTTTAATAGTTTGGTTGGGGTGAAGTGGTAGATTTTGAAGTCTTCATAGTTCATGATGTGTGTGCCGTTAGGTAGGATAATTTGGGTTAGTTCAAAAATATTTTTTGAGAGGAGTTTTTGTAGAAGCTTTTGGGAGAGTTGGGCATTGAGTGTGTTGTGGTTTAGTGTTTCTTGTCGCCATAATGTTTCAAGTGTTGTAGGATTAATGAGGAAGTTTGGGAGTGTGCTTTTAAGGTGGACTTTAGCTATATGTTTTAATAAGAAGAATGTACGTGTTATTGGTGATCTTATACAGTCGCTTTTTTTAATTCTGGGTATGTTTTCGGCGCCACCGTATTGGGCAAGGATGTATTGAGTTAATCCATTATATATTTTCCCAAGTCTTCCTTTATCGTTTAAAGCGTTTTGCAGTTGTTCGCCTATACATCGTAGGTATGCATTTTTTAGAGAGAAAGCTTCAAGTCCAAATAGGTTATGTGGGAGTTGTGTTATTGCCTTTGACATACATTTTGGTAATCCACATATGGTTTTTTGTATGGCGATTATTTTTTGATCAAGTTTTTTGATGGCTGGCATAGAGTATGGTACCCCATAGAAGCTGTATGCCACACCTGGGCGTAGTACCGTATCTACCATTTTTATTTTTTGTTTCATGGTGGCCGGACATGTTGTTAGTTCTTTGCATTGTTTGATGAGCTTTGTGGTTGTAGTGTGAATTTGGATTTTCCATTTTAGTGAGGGAACAAGATTTATGCCTAGGTATATATATGGTTCGTTTTGGTGTAGTATTGGGATTGGTTGGTTGCGGTAGTTGATATTAGAGGTTTGCATTAGGGCTTTGAAAGTGGTAGGGTTCAATTTAGATTTGTTTGGGCATCCGGTAGCGGCACATTTTGGAACTCCCACATCCATGCCAGCCCATTTACAATATCTATCAATTTTATGGAGTTGTATTTGGATTGATTTGATTTTGTTAGTTATGGTGGCTAGGTCATCTGCGTATGCGGCGGAGTTTATTGTGACTTGTGATGTGCCGAAAGTATATCCATTATTGCCTCTTTCTAGCCATCTAAGTAGTGGTTCTAAAAATATAATAAATAGGTATGGGCTGAGGGTGTCCCCTTGTATAGTTCCTCTTTGGATGGGTATAGGTTTTGTTTTCCCAAAGTGTTCGCCAATATAACAAGTAGATGATTGGGAATAGATGTTTCCAACAAGTGTAGTTGCCTCTTTTGGGTAGCCAAGGTCTGACATTATTGCTAGAAGTCTGGCATGATCAATTGAGCCAAAGGCATTTTTGAAGTCCACGTATAGTATGTATATATCTTGGTTAGTAAATTTTGCGTCTTCTAATGCGGCTATTATAGTTTGTATTTGCCGTGCGGTACTTCTCTCTGCTCTAAATCCTTCTTGGCTATCATGTAGGATTTTGAATTTTTCGCCGTATGAGGATAGTATGTGGGTGAGTGTACTAGTAAAAAGCTTATAAATTGTGTCAGCTAGTGCAATTGGTCTATGATTGGGTAGCATGGATGGATCACCTTTTTTGTATAGTAGAATTGTTGTACTTGTTTTCCATGAATTTGGTATTTGTTTTTGTGTATAGCAGTGAGAAAAGAATAGGAATAATAGTTTATGAAATCTTGGAGGCATGTTTTTGAGTATTGAGTTTGGTATGCGGTCTGGGCCTGGGGCTTTATTATTTCCAAGATTTTGGAGGCATGTGTCGTATGTGGCTCTATTGAGATATTTATGTAGTGGAATTTCTGGTTCGCCTCGTTTATCAAGGGTATATCCGTCGAGGTCATGCCATGGGTATTGGCGTACTGCGCATGTACATTCTATTGTGTGTTGTAGCTGGTAATTACATGTTGGTACTGTTGGTCTATTGGTTTTTGTTTGTTGGTTGAATATTTCATTCGCAATGTCTTCGAGGCTAGTTAGAATATTATTATATTGATCTATGATACAATCCATTGGCGGAGATTCAAGGTTTTTAAAGACTTTTTTGTTAATTTTTTTTGGGCTGGTTTCGTATAGTTGTCTGTATTTTGAGGTGGCTTTTTTGATGTTTTCTTTGGTATATTTTGTGATTATTTTTCGGGCTTGTATGTTGGCATTTTTTGCAATTAGTGCGATATCTTTTATCCATGTATCATGGGGAAGGTCCGGAGGTGGCGGGGTAGGGATTTGGGTGTGTTGTAGAGTTAGTAGTTCATTGCATATGGGGTGATTGCGCCATTGAGGGTTGTTTTTTACAATTCTAATGGTTTTTCGTATAGTATGGTATGTGGTTAGGTGTTGTTTCCATGTTTTAGAAAGTTTACGGGGTAAGTACCCGCCTTGTTGGGAAGTTATATTTGTCATTTGAGGTATTGGATGTGCTTTACAAGTTTGTTCTAGAGTAGCAGAGATTTTATTGATGAGTTTGTCTAGGGTGTGGCATGCTTCTTGCCATTGTGTTTGTGTTAATTGACTATTATTTTCAAGAGTGTTTATGAGGGAGTCTATTTGTACGGAATTTTCTTCGAAGAATTTTGTGTTGAATTTTTCTATATTGTTTTTTGGAATGGGGTTGAGTATGCGTATAATGTCATTATTTAGGGTTATAGGAGTTCTACTAATTAGTGTGTTATTTGGAATGTGCAATTGTACGGGTGAGTGGTCCGAGTTGAGAATAATATCTTTGTTTGTTGTGGAGGTGCATTGGGTATTGTTGTTTGTATTTATATAGAATCCATCTATTAGACTCCAATCACTATAGTTATTGCCACCTTGTCTAGAGAATTGTGTATCGGTACTGATGTAAGTGAAGTTCAAGCTTTCTATGAAGCTACGCCATTGGTAATCAATGTTTTGGAGGGGGGTGTTATGATTTCCATTTTGGCGGCCAATTAGTGCTATGTCTCTATTGAAGTCTCCACATAGTAGGTATGTATGATTGGGATTATTGTTAATTTGGGATGTGATAGTGTTTTGTATATCTAAGATAAATCTAGTATCTTCGGGATGAGATGGCATATACATGTGAAAGATTAGCCACGGTTGTAGTGGGTGATTAGTGATTTTGATTATTTGGATATATGGTGATATGTGCATTGGGGTAGGGATTTTGTTGATATTGCCGGGGAATGCATAGTTTTTGTGTATTAGTGTAAGGAGGCCACTGCGGCCCGGTGTGTATGGTCTCCGTTGTTGAATGCATCTTGTAAGAGCATGTGTATTATTAAAGATGAGTTTATAGTTTTGAAATATATTTTGTATGTACTTTGTAGATTTTGTGGCAGTTAATTTTGTTTCTTGTATGACTATGAAGGCCGGTGGTGTGTTTGTGTGTGTGACCAAAGTTTGCAAGCTGGGGAGGGCAGTGTTTAGTGAGGAGGCATTCCATGTAATCATGTATGTATTTTCTTGGTTTGATCTAATGTTTTGATTTTGAGGAGGGATGTAAGGAAGAAATGGGGGTGAGTGGGTGTATTCTGGTATTGGGTCTAGGCACTTTAGTGATTCATTTATGAGGTTGTTAGGGAGATAAGGGAATTTTAGTTTTATTGTTTCATTTAAAGGAGGTGTGGTTTGGCTATGTAAGAAGTCGTATAGTTTTTTATGTATTGAGTTCTCATTGTTTATAATATTTTGGTTGTTTTCTAGGAATTCTATATATGGGTGCGGAGTGTGAATGTGTCGTTCTGGCGGGTTTTGTATGTTTAGTATATTTTGTAGTAGTGTATTGGTCCATGTGATTGTGTTTAGATTTTGTGTATTTAGGAGATGGTTACATTCATCTATGTGTGGGTGAATGGTGACTACTAGTGCATATAGAATGTGGGGTGGTGGATGCGTATTTTTTTGTTGGACGTATTGGGCAATGTTTGGATGTGTATTGTTATGTGTGTGGTGAGATATGTGTGTATTTTTTAAGAAAGGTGCGAAGGATTTTGCGATGTGTCCATATTCCGGTTGTAGTTTTATGGTATTGGGTATGAAGTAGATTTTGGCATTTTTCTTATGTGATGAGGGGTGTCTTTTTAGAATATTAGGCATCGGGCCTGGGTTAGTCTCAATGTCTCCTCCTAAAATTAGTAGGATTTTTATGTGTTCTGGTTTGGTGCTTTGTTTTAGAATTTTTGTTTTTCGTGTATCTTTGTGAAGTAGTGGTTTTTTTGTTTTAGCTTTATTGTAGTTGTGTTTGGTCTGTAGTGAGAGGAGGTTTTTGTTTGGGTGTGTTATTTTTTTTTCTTTTGTTGTACTTCTGGTGGTTTTTTCACATATAGTTGCTAGTTGTTTTGTGTTCAAGGTGGGTTTGCGTGTATTAGATTGTGTGTGTTTAGTTCTATGTTTTTGTTTATTTCTAGGTTGGGGCCCATTGTTCTTCTTCTCCTTTGTGTGTGTATATGTGTTTATGTAAAAGTGTTTGTGTGTATGTGATTTATTTTGTATTTTTTTGTATGTTTGTTTGTTGTTTGTTTTCTTATTTGTTTGTGTAAGTATGTGTATGATTTTTGGTGTATATGTGTGTATTTTAGTATTGTGTATATGTGTGTGTGTCTGTGCGTATTTATAGATTTTTGTGTTTGGTATTTGGTATTTGGTATAATAGTTAGAGTAGTATTTGGTATAGTATTTGTGTTTTATATAGAAGAAGTATCTTTTAATATATGTTTGGTAGTTGGTGTAATGGTTTGGTATTTTGTGAGTGTATTTGTGGTATAGGATGTATTTGATATTAGTACAATAGGTCATATCGTGTATGATTGTAATTTGTGTGAGGACTACTTCTTGTATAATACTGCTGAGAGGGAGGTATTTATTTATGGTATTTTTGTAGTGTATTATTTTAGTTTGTTGTTTTCTTTGATTTTTTGGTTTGTATATATTTTTTGGATGGATTGTTTTTGTGTTTTTTCTATTTATTATTGTATTTTTCTTTATGGTTGTATGTGTGTTATTGTTTGTGGTATTTGTGATTTTCTTGTTTGTATTTGTGATGTATGTAGTGGTAGTTGAAGTGATTTTATTTGGTTTATTGTTTTGTTTTGGTTTGTTGTTTTGTATGTTGTTTTTGTTACTTGGTTTGGTGTTAGTTTGTGTATCTTGGTTTGTGTTAATCTTATTGTGTATATGTTGTATTATGTTTATGCATATTTTTTCGTATGTGGTGGATGTTGTGTTTATATTTATGTGTGTATATGTATTGTAGGTAGGTTTTTTTTTTGTGTATGTATATGTATTTGTATGTATGCTTTGAGAATTTTTATTTGTATGTATTTTGGTAGTATGTATTTGTATGGGTTTTTTGGAGTATGTATTTTTGATGTATGAGATCTTTGTATTTGCATACACATGAGTTTTTTTTGTTTTGTATATGTATTGAGCATAGTGTCTAATACAATTGTATACCATGTATGTATTGGTATTTCTATGTGCATACGTAATGTAAGTAGTATGATAGTAGGTTTTACTATACTGTAGTCTATGGTAGTGGTAGAAGTAGGTATAGGGTATAGTAGAGGTATGGTAGAATAAAGGTATTAGTGGTAGTATGTGTGAAGAAGTAGTGCGATAGTAGTCTATACTAGATTGTGTTCTATAGTGGAGTGTGGATATGAGGAAAGAGCTACTTTGTAGTGCCTTGAGGTCTTTGGTGCCTACGGGTTTGGCTGTGTGTTCTCTAGTCTTGGTTTCTTCATGCGACTATTGACGTCCTTCAACGATGAGAGAACAAGGGTCAAGTTGTCTTCAAGGTTTAATAGTTTCTCTGCCAATTCTTCATGTCTCTGATCCACATAGTCTCTAGTTTCCTGGTGTAGTTTTTTGTTGCTCTCTTCCACCGCTTTCTCCACAATGTCTACAATGTCTTCCTTGGAGATGTGATTGGAGGATCCTTCTTGTAGTTTAAAGGTTTCCACTGTATTAACAATGGCGGTGTTAATATCCCCAAAGCCAAAGGACTTGATCAATTCATCTGAAGGGGGTTCCACTCCATTCAAGCTTCGGCGGTGTGGGGCATATTCTACATAGTTTCCCCCCATCATGAGAGTTTTACCCACAAATTGTTTATAAACAATTGGGTTGATGCAGTGCACATTTACGCTCCCATTGTGACGGTTGTTAACTTCTTTGTGAAACCAAATGGTCTTCACATTGGTAACACCCATAGTCTTGTGAATCTCACCGCTAACATCCATGGTGCTCATGCGGAGAGGGAGTGGGGATAGAGTCAATGTCAATGCATCTTTTTTTGCCTTAGCCTCTTGCGTATTGCTCCCTGCCGGTATGGTGTGCTTGACTTGTATGATCTCCTGTTGTGTGGTGACTTGGTGGAGTTGAATCTTAGACGCCTGTTGAGGTGTTGTGGCAATGATGAATGCATGCGTATCCTCCTTATACTTGTGCACCCCTGTGACCTCAAATTCTTGTCCTCTCTTGAAGCTGTTCAACAATATGTCCTTGAAGAGAGCCTGAGCCGAGGTCCCTTTCAATGTGTCACTTTTAATTTTCACCGATAGATTAGTGTTTCGTGAGATGTTGTGGTATGTCTTGCATACCTTGCCAATAATGTCTTGCCCATCAATGTTGAGGATAAAGTACCTCAAGCCCTTCAGTAATGTAATTCCATCCATTTCGGGCTTGAGTAGGTGGAGTTTAATAATGCCAGCCCATACGCCTTTCTTGCCCCCTTGCTTAAGACTCAAACACTGGATCGCTATCGGGTCTATCAAGTCCGTCCCAAGTGGTATGCCCATTTTCTCTAATCTTTTGGTTACCATGTCTTTTACTTCACCATGCATGAGGGAGGAGGAGGGGAGTTCAAAATTGATAGCAATGTGAAAGTCATGTGACATACCTGTATCATTGTTGATGGTGATGTCAAATGGGAGTTGAGTAATATTATAGTGTTGTCCCACCGATCCTCTCCTCGCCATAGGATAGAGCTCCTGTGGCACATATGGGAAGGACATCTTTGCTTTGCTAGCCTCCTCCGCTTCATCCCCCTTGAAGCCTCTTGAGATTAAGCCTTCCACCAATTCCCCGTTATAATGCCCTATATTGCCTTCTTCAATGGCAAGGGCTGCCATGACTTGAAATCCTAGCCACAACTTGAAGTTAGAAAGAGCTGGTGTTACGATGGAAGACATACCTTCTTTTTCAGTAGAGCATCTCATCTTCTTGTTACTATTGATATCTTCTCCAGGGTTTTTGGTCATGATCTCCTTGTAAGTAATCTCCTCCTCCAGTGGGGCTTCTATGTCCATATTATCTCCAAGCTCCAGGCTCCTCCTAGTGTTCCCAGCCATGATGCTGCTGAAACGAGATAGTTGGTTGGAGAGACTTACCTGTTGGTCTTCTTGTCTTGAGTGGCGCTTGACTCCTCCTCGAGGTTTGCCTGGGGTTGATGTGGTTCTTGGTGCCTGTAGGTATAGGGAGCTGGGACTTACCTGTGTGTTCAATGGAGTTGGGGAAGCGAGGTTGAGGCTGACTGGATGGGGTGACTTGAGTCTAGCGCTCTTCTTTGGGCAGCTCCTTTCTTCAGCTCTCTCTTGCTGCCTCGTACTTGGTTGCGTTTTTCTTCTTGTGCGTGTTGTCTCTCTCGTTGCAGTTGATTGAGGCTGTCTGTTGCTGCGCTGTGAATTGAACTTCTCTGCGTCCCCCCACACTTTGCTTTTCCCCAGAGTTACCCAGTCCATGTCATTTCGGTTTGGGGGAGAGCTTACCTTCAGTGTCCGAAGAGGGCGCTGTTGAGGATCGTGAGGACTCTGTGTCCAAGCACTGACTGGTCTCGTCTCGTTTTTTTTCGAAGGAGGAGTTTCGGTGCCTTCTCTTCTTTTGATAGGGTCTGATGTTTCGACGACTCTGGGGGCTCCTATAGTCTGTGTAGAGGTGTTGTCTCTGTGGTCTCCTGTAAGGGCAGAGGATGTGTGGCTTGGGTGCGTTCTGTTGTACGCTGCGGGGGCGGTGATTACAAGTGATGTCGATGCTCCGGTGTTCTTCGCTGTCGTGCCGTGAGTCTTCGTCGTTGGTCTGGTCTTGACTTACTTTGCTTGGGTTCTGCGGTTTCTTCACTGTGGTGTAGTGCCTGTGCGTCTGCGAGGTTGAGAGGAGGTTTAGTACTGTTCGTGGTCCACGGCTGGGGGAGGTTTTTCGGTGCAGGCACCCGTATGCCTTGTTGTGGTGTTCGCAGTTGGTATGTGCTCGCCTCGCCTCCCGTCTCCTGTTTGAGATGAGTTTCTTCGTTTGTTTTGTCGATGTAGAGGATTTTGTTTCTTCAAAAGTTCTGTTGTTGTGCTGCTGCTTTGTTGAGGTGCCGTTTGGTGATCTCTTGCTTGAGTATGTTTGGAGATAAATCTTAGGGCTTGTGTTGACGTGATTTGGGCAGCGCTTCCGCACCTGTGGAGGAAAAGCTAAAACCTGTAGATTTTCAGGGTTTAGTGCAGGTGTGCTATGTGTGTCTATGTGTTTGTTTGTGATTTCATTGCTGGAATGAGGCAAAAAAATTGAAGAAGCAGAAATGATTTCTAACAGTTTGTAAGGGAGAGAGATAGCCTGGGTTGGTGGATAAATGTCTGCCGATTTGTAATGGGCGTTCTTCTACGCTGCGCTTGTATGTAGCTTTTGTGAGCAGGTCTTTGAGTTTGAATTTATAGTGTTTGGTCTGCAGAAGAGACAACCACACTTACACAACGTGTTAGTAAGACTAGGTGCATTGAGGACGGTGCCTTGTTGAATTTTTTTGGTGTGCCTAGTTGTAGTGTAAGCAGTGATGCAGTCTAAGTTTTTAGTAGAAACTTCCAAAATGATGAGGACAATACAACAATATAGATGAGACAAAACAGGGTTAGGAGCGCCGGTGACTCTGTGCCGGCGTACTGAGTTGTTGACAGGGTCTCGTTTCTCCGCTATTTGAAGCGAGGTGTGTCTTTGTGCGGTTGTTGCTTGCAGTTCGCGTCGTTGTTTCGCGTCTGTTTGCTGTCCCGTTGTGGTGAAATTTGTGCCTGGCTTCGGTGTTGGGTCCCTTGTGCTGTCGCTCTGCTCAATTCTGCTTCTGATAAGTTGTCGGTCCTGGCTACATAGTTCTGCTCTCCAGTTCTCTGTGACTCTCTCTCTGCTCCAAATCTGGGTTACTTTTCTACATTGGCTTGTGGTGGTGTCTGGGTCTTTGCTACGAATCTGGGTTATTTTTCTGTAGTGGTTTGTGTGGTGTCTGGATATCTGGGTTCTAACGTACGTCTATCTGTGTGGGAGGGACTGTAACCGTGTCTGCGTACCATGGGGTTTCTATTCGCCAGTTCTCTGTGGATCTGTGGAATTCCGGGTTGGAGATTGCGAGGAGATGTGAGCTGGTGCACCGGATTTGTCCTAGGGTTAGATCTAGTCTGTGGTAGACGCTAGTCCGCAGTGAATGCATCCGGTTCCAACACATTAAAAGATCGCTCGCTCTCAGATTAGATCTGCACAAGAGGCATTCACGCGACACTAGTTACTTACTTAGTCAGCTAGATCTAAGTCCAAACGTCCACCCAACACTCAGGGTGCACTAGCTCCACTTAGTTTCGCAAGATCTCAAGCTGGAGGGACGTTTACACCAAGCCCAGCCGCTCTTGGTGTCTCCAGTGTGCTCTATGCGACTAACTCCTCTCAGTCTCCTCACCAGAAAACGCGGAGCCCTTAGTTGCTCATTTTTCACCCCTCAACTCTCCACATTCTAGGCCACATGAATAATTTGATCACTGCATCACAAAAATCCGAGGGTCTTTGAATGATATCGTTCGCATATGAAAATCATATCATTCCAAGGGGCTCCTGGCTCTAATATATTCTGTATGTCGAAACGATATCGTTTGCATCTTTTGAAAAAAATTATATCGTTATTATGTAAAATTTGTATCACAAAGTTTCAATACAAGATTTAAACAAATGATATCTCAAATCCATATGAAAATAATTTTATAGAAATCTGATATGAAAATTTTGAAGGCACAATTAAAATCAATGAAATTGCAAAACATTGGTTACAACAAATGAAATGAAATAGAAGTATTCAACTCGACACCACCGTATTCAATACCACACCACTGTATACCGTACCCATCTGTATACCGTATCCCACTACATACAGTATCCCATATTCCTCTGTATACGACATCCGGAATATATCCATATACCTCTGTATACCGTATCCCGTATACCTCCGTACACCACGGTATACGGAATCTAGTATGCCTGCGTACAACACTGTATACAGTATCCCGTATACCTCCGTACACCCGACTATACTTGGTCCCAAGTAGAATCGAACTCGAGTCAACTGCGTGCCATTCGACAGGACTCCATTCAGGCACCATCACCATCGGTGCATGCGTAGATTCCATTCTCTAGCGGGACATGAATCAGCAGATGCAAGCCTTGCGCATGAAATTGATCTTGAGGATTCCCTACTTAACCTCTAAAAACCCAATCCATTTTTCCTCAAGAAACACTCCAAACTTACCACTACCAAAAAGTGGCAAGAACATTTAATTTTGAAGTAAAATTTTGGTCATTTAACCTTAGGAACTCAAACTAAATATCTATATAAAGTCACCATATTTTTAAGGCTATAATCCACCGCACGGATTGAGAGATTATCGTGTATGAAATTTAAAAAATGGCTCATTTTTTTCCCTGCATTAAGTGGATCAGCAAGCTTTAACTTCAGTTGTTATCAAATTTTTGCACTACATAAGGTCTAAATTTTTTACAATTGTGTTTAATATGATGTTAGTTGCCTACACACCAATTTTTAGGCATAGAAAAGGAGTGTAGCATATTCAAAACACTTGTGCAAGAAGCGGAGGTTGAAATTTTTTTGGAAAGTTTCTATTTCACAAATTATTTTTTTGTGAACTCAATATACTTTAGAATGATAATCCAAACAATTGATAAGAAGGTTTTCACCACATGTTGTGACCAAAAAAATAAAAAGTGGAAAATTTGAAAATCTTTAGGTTTTATGTAGAAATAATGTTTTTTTTCCCCCTTTCCCGAAATGTGTGAAAATGTTTGACATGAGTAAAAATGCTCTTTTTACACTAAAGACTAGAATTTTTTTTTAAATCATAAAATAAGGTATTATTCTTTATATGTACAAAAAATCTCAATGTCAATAGAAACTTTTAGCAAATTGCCCGAACTTACCGGACTCCCCATATTGACCTTTAAATGGTGATGACTTTTGAATCATGAATCCAAAAAAAGTTATAAAAATATCCCCACGAAGCTCTTACAAGGGAAAATCTAGTCTAAAATTTTCATAAGACAATTAATTTTTTCCGAATTTTAGGTACCTGCCCAAAATCCAAAATATACCCTATGGGTACAATTGGGCTTTTAGGGGTTCACTCCTAAAGGACCGTCATAATTTTACACCAAAAACATTTCAAAGTCACTGAATTTAGTGTAATGAGTATGAAAGAAAACAAATATTTTTATTTCCAATTTTTATGATAAGATCTCAACTAACCCCTAAAATTCCTTGACAATTTCACACCAAAACCTTTATCAAACTACCTCTCTAAGATACACAATTGCAAGACTGATTGAAACAAAAATTTACTACTTTCAACCATAGGATCCTCAATTTAACTGCTACAAGGTGACACTCAAAAAATTTCATAAACTTTGACCATACGAATTGTAAGATACATGCATTTGAAAAGTGCAGTGTCGTTTTTTCTTCCCGGCTTGAACAAGGTCAACATACTTTGACTCAAGATATTTGCATACTTTCCAAATACACATTGCATAAAATTTATGGATATATGTTCTTCCTTGTGTTAGGTCATTGCACACAAAAAAATCACAAGTAATGGAGGTCTTTGGATAAGGAAAGAAACTTGCAATGGCAAAGATATAGAAACTAGCCATTTTCTTATGAAAGTAAGTTTATTCTCTAAGTAGAAAAATGTTTTAAAATCCGAATGGTGGATAGAAGTATCATGCATAATTCCATCAACAGAAAAAATATATTTCTTCATGAAAAATGAAACCTTAATTTCTATGCGTTTTCAAGTAAAAACGATGAAGGTTGCTAAGAACTTTCCTTCATTGCTACCCACCACCAAAAAGTACACTATTCAACTTTCTATTGGTACCATACAAGCTCAACAATAGTACTATTCAGCCCTACAATACCTTGCCCTCCTTGCCCGCCCTGACCGCCCTCCTCGTTTCAAACTTTGAACCTCAATAACTTTAGTTTTGTGCATTTGTTTCAAGAATTTGTTTTTCCACAAAGCTATTACTTAAACACATCTATGATAAATTTTTTGAAGATTCATGACCTAAATTGACACCCATATAAGCTACTTAAAATCACTAGAAGCCCACCTTGGAACTTTTTGCATTTTGGGGTTAATACTCATGAAACTTTATGTGGAAAAGAAATTTTTTTAGTACCTTGCCTAACAATGTATGCCAACGTGTGAAAATGTTTGTCTTCGGTTCATATGTTATTATTCACTAAAGATAAAAATACTTTTCACTAAAGACATAATCTTTGTATGGTAGTTGTATCAAAGGGGCCAATACGGATTATATGAACTCCAGATGGTTTTTACATCAATTTAACCATTGAGGATTTTCTTGATGTTTTGGACTCTTGACAGTAAAATTTGGTCAAAAAGCTGATTAAAAAGTTGATTGAGAATTTGTAAAATGGTGAGGAAAAAATTAGTTACTCACAATTGATTATGATCCACATAATTTTCTTTTTCACACATAAAAAGAAATGATGTTATTGGTAGGACAAAGACGTTGAAGGCTTCAAAATACATTGTAACATATTATGGTTCCATTCTTATGTAAATATTGTACTTGTATATGAAATCTATATATTTTCCATATTGTTTTTGTATACAAAATACTCTATTTAGTATTTATATCGTTTCTGTATATGAAATACTTTAAATGCAAATCATATCAAGTTTAACTTATACAAATACTATATAACATTTTTATGTACACTATATCGTATTTTAGAATATATATTTACAATATAAAGTTTTTTCCATATAAAATATGTGTAAGATTTTAGATATATCACAATCATATCAATTTTATATAAAATTTGTATCAAGAGTCAAAACATATAAATTTCATATTGCATATTTATGATATGAATTCGAGGGGTATCAAGATGATATCGTTTGCAGTTAGATTTTATACACGTTGTGTATGATTATCACATGCAAGTTGTATACAGTTTTTCTCATATAAAGAATATATATTTTTTACATGACAGCGAGGGTCTGGGATTACTAATAGTCAAATCTAGTGGCTTTTGCTACTTTTAAAGGTTGTGAGTCAATGTACAGTCCCCTTCAATAAGGTTACGTACTTTTTGCATTCCTAGGGATAGTAACTTTCAGTGCCGCCAACTTTGACACCCTTTTGAGGTATAGAAAATTGTTATTTTACCATAAATTTTTTGGCACAAGATCATTTCTATGTTGACAACATGTGTGCCAAATTTCAAGGCCAGAAGATGAATATAGGAAAAGATATTCCAAATTTACCAACATGTGTAGTTGTAAGCCATTCACTACTGCCAATTTTGACACCCTCCTGAGGGCTGAAAATTTGATATTTTACCATGAAATTTTTATCACAAGATCATCTCTATGCTGATAACATGTGTGTTAAATTTCAAAGCCATGTGATGAATTCAATAATAGATACACAAGATTGTTTCTCATAGTTTCACATGTTGGTAGATTTTGAATATGGGTTTTTTTATTCATCTTCTGGCCTTGAAATTTGGCACACATATTATAAACATGGAGGTGATCATGTGTTAAACATTTCATAGAAAAATTACAATCTTTCAAACCTAGGGAAGGTGCCAAAGTTGAAATGGTACTCGGTTGTTTCTCACAATTAGCACGTTGGTAGATTTTGATTTTTTTCTTTTCTATCGTGGATATTTTAGACTTGAAATTAAACACACATATAATCAACATAGAGATGGTCTCATGTCAAAAATCTCATGGGAAAAATATAAAATTCAATCCATGGGAGGGTGTCAAATTTGGCAAGAGTAAAATGTTTCTCACAACTACACATGTTGGTAGATTTCAAAAATCTTTTGCTATGTAGGTATTTTGGCCTCAAAACTTGGTACACATGTATTCAATAGAGACATGGTTTCATGCCAAAAACTTCATGTGCAAAAACAAAAGATTTAATCCTTGGGAGTGTGTCAAAGTTGGCGAGGAGTGAAATGTTTCTTACAACTACACTCACAACTACACATGTTGCTAGATTTTAAATATGTTTCTTAGTGTGGATGTTTTGGACTTTAAACATGTAATAAACACAGAGAAGGTCCCATGCCAAAAATTACATGGGAAAAAACAAAAAATTCAATCCTTGGGAGGGTGTCAAAGTTCGTAGCTATGAAACTTTTCTTAGTGCTACCCATGTTGGTAGATCTTGAATATCTTTTTTTTTATTCGACTTCCGACCTTGAAATTTTACACACGTGTTGTCAACATAGAAATGATCTTGTTCCAAAATTTCATGGTAAAATAACAATTTCTCACCCTCAAGAGGGTGTCAAAGTTGGTAGCACTGAAAGTTACTATCCCTAGGAATGCAAAAAGTACGTAACCTTATTGAAGGGGACTGTACTATAATGGATGTCATCACATATTATTGGATGTAATGGATGTCATCACATTATTGGATGTATTTCGTAGGTTAACATTTATAAGTGGCAAATCAACAAAGAGGGGAGTAAATTTTGGTTCACATTTGACATAGTTAATATTCTAGTTAGCAATATGAGGGTAGTATGATTTTGTTAACAAATATAGTGAATTAACATTTACAAGTGTAACATTTATCGAGGGTGGACTGTAGCTTTCTAAACCTTTAAAATGAATTACAAGAAGATGACAAAACATGGTAGAGATTAAGGTATATGGTAATGGACATGTGATCACCCGTTGCGCAAATATTATAATTACTACAAAGTTACAATAATTAGTCAACTTTTAAATGTTTAGGGGGATGGTTGTTCCTAAAGTGCATTTGACCTTAAAATGTTCAAGGGGAATAGTTTTTCCAAAGTACATAAAAATAGTTTCTTTTGAGTAAAGCCTTTAAAGAGATTTCAATAATTATTCTAGAAGATATGCACAGCTATTTTAAACCCCTAAACTTCCTTGGTGTTTTTTGGGAGCTTGAAACCTCAAAACTGCGATTTCCTATCCCTATGTACTCCCGGTGGTGTGAATCAAATTATTTTGCTTTTTTAAAACTTCCAACCGTAAGATCTTGTACCTAAGACTATTTTTGGATAGTGTTCCAAAAATTGACCATTGGATGTTTACCATATTAAAGATCATAACATCCAAAGTTTGTTTCCCAAGTTTCTTTGGGCATTGTGAAGATTGTTTTTGAAACTTTTGGAGGCTGCCCTTGTAAAATTTGTAAACTTTTTTACTTAGGTCACTTTGGAATTTCAGTCCACAAGAGTTGTTAATTAGTGTTACAGACGTTAATTGCAAACCGTAACACTAAATGTCACACGTCACCATAGTGTTACAATACTAATCGTCAAACCATAACACTAAATGTAAAAGCATGCAAACTTTCTTGCAAGTGGAAGAATCTATTGGAAGTGGTACAATTGGTGGCTTGAAGAAAAGACAAGGGACATTGATTGCAATGGTGGCCCAAAGTGAACACTAATCTCAAGAGAGTTGAGAAATAGTGTTATTTACCAAAAGTTACTCATTACACTAATCTCCATGTAACACTAATTAACAACTCTTGTGCAGTGATTTAGTAATGAACATATTTCAGATTTTTTTTTTCAAAAAAAGTACTTTTTTAAGCTGCCCCATCTCGGCTCGCAACCAAGGATTGTCCTAGAAGACTCAAAAATTGGAATTTTACTTTGCAAATTTTACCACATATACATTGCATTATAAGGAGCACCCAATAAAAATCTTAGGCAAAAATATTACTTTTGACACCTCCATCTAGCCTACCCGAAACTGCAAAAGCCCATTTCGAGCTTCAAGGAAGGTTAGGGGTTAAGGGTATCAATTTGGTTTGGCTCACCGTTTTTGAAATACTTTGCTTTGACGATATTGAGATTTTATTGAGAGTTGGGTCATAATTTTTCAATTTTAGCTCTCAGATTTGTCAGACTAGCCAATAAAGTTATAATTTCTTAGAATATTCCAAGGTAGAATTTCCATTTTTTCATACATAACATGATGCAATTGTTAAGAATAATGAACATTTTTATTTTGGAGCTTGCAAGGAACTCAAGTGCATGAATTTCCCTTGTCTTTTAACTATTCACCCAGCCGATTTGCCCTTTGCCCACTTTGCATCACTTATGAAATCCTTAAAGTTGACAATCACACATGATGTAAACAATTGGATAGAAAGCAAGTCCAATTCAATCCAAAATCCACACATAGATACATCAACAAGTACGCAATTCATTTTCAGCTCAAATTTTGCATAAATGAGATTACCTACATGTCATTAGAATAAGTAAACCACAATCATCACAACTTCAACTTCAAGAACAAAACTAACCCGATTTTCAACATCTAAAATCTACAATTTTGGTACATCTCATTGCATAGCAACTTACTTGCCCTTTCACCCAACATGCCTGTATCACTCACTTGCCCTTACCAAGAATTCCACATTGAAGAATAAAACCTACTATTTTCATAAGCTCTGTCCACATTCTAGAATGGTACCTAATATTACGTATGTTGGCGTGTGCGTCTTCCGCCCGTCGAGGCTTCCTGTGCGTCCTCTTGCACCTGTCAAGACTTTGTACATCAATTGTGTCCATGCCGAGCTTGTGCACCTCTGAGAAATAAAACATACCTTTCTGTATCTTAGTTTTTCCCTTTGACATACTCATATTACATTACATAATATTTCTTATGTAAAGACTTAGACTTCAAAAAAAATGATTTTGTCATTGATAGTTACGAGTTGTTATTGAAGTACTTCAGTTTTCGATTCAAGAACTAGCATTGAGACTTAATTAGTGTCGAATGTCAATGTATAGGTAAAGTATCTCGGCGAAGAAGGCGCTTCTACTCACGTTGGTGCTGCTGTGGTTGTGAACCGTCCATGGGATCTCCTGGTGCGTATAAGGACCAAGATATAGCCTCTCTTTAACTACAATTTACCATGATCGTTAATTGTGAAGAGCCTATTTGAACTTGCCGATATATAGCCTCGAGAATATATGTTGTCATCATGATGAAAAATCCTTCATAAATAAATTGCAGGTAAACTGTGCCTCTCAACAAAGTATGCAACCTCGTGGATTAGAGGGACAATAAGAGAATATGAAGCACTTTCTAGCGCCTTAGTCCACTCCTGACATTGCGTAAGTGCATGCATGACGATCCACAATTTGGCAGAAGCTTGCGATTTTTCATTACAAGTGAAGGGTTGTTTTTTACTGAAGTGATGGCTAGAAAAAAATGCAAATGACATTTACAAGCTTCAGCCCGAATAGCAAGAAAATATAAGCCACTGATTGTCCAAGGGCGCCCTCTTCACGAACAACCTTCAAGATTGAGCTTCCCAGATAGAAGAATTGCCGGAGAGACTTATCTTGATTTATGGCTAGATGGATCTGCTTATCCAGTAGACCCTGGAACAAAAAAACATCCACAATTTTAGTCGATTCCAGAGTTGTTGGAATTTGTAGGTGAAGGAGAGAGAGGTTTGCTTGGTTACATCAAGAATGTGGAAAACAATTCAGGGAACACTTCAGAGATTGTCAGGCAAAGGGAGATCGAAATTTTGGTTCTCAAAGAGCGTGTAGACGAATTGATTGTATGCTTCGGCAAAGAGCAAAGCATTTTCAAGAGTTGCAGAGCTGAAGATGCGTCATTATATGAAACCGAAATTGGTCGATTACGACAAGAAGTGGACCGACTAGAAAGCTCTGTGCAATTGCTGAGAAAAGATCATGATGTTGGATTTCAGACACTGTG
Organism: Bryoerythrophyllum caledonicum; assembly: GCA_963971425.1. Lineage (NCBI taxonomy): Eukaryota > Viridiplantae > Streptophyta > Bryopsida > Pottiales > Pottiaceae > Bryoerythrophyllum > Bryoerythrophyllum caledonicum. The sequence goes on along the minus strand of OZ020521.1, from coordinate 18,585,212 downwards.
TATTGAAATCAAAGAGAAGCAGGAACTACAAGATGAAATCACACGTATTCAAGTAGAGCACGAGCGAAAATCAATGGAATTACAAAAAAGTCACGAAGTGGAACAACTACTCCTTTGTGACAACTTGTTAGAAGTCACCCGCAATGTTGAGAAGTTACAGGCAAAAATCAAAAGAATGATTAAAACTCCATTCGGATTCAGAAGTCAAGTGCGTACTCGTAGAGACATTCATGTCTTATCACAGAGCCGAGGACATGCAAAAGCATCAAAAAGACTTGCTAGATCCGTGATAGCTCCTACAACAACATGGAATATTGAGAGCCAGAACAAAGCTTCTCATAATCATCAAAGATTGTGCGGTGATAAGAAGAAACAGGTTGAAAACGGAAAGCTATTTGCCACAATGTTATCAAAATCAGAGTTAAACTCATTGATTTTCTCTCCTGCACTTAATCAATCAGGAATTCAAATGGCCAATTATTACTTGAACAAAATTGGAGATGCAGTTGGCCCCCATGAAATCCTTCAAACTCTTGATGAAAATGATATCACTCAGAAGGGGTATGGAGCAATTTTTAAGAAATTCAAAGGAGGAGTTCAAAGGGCTGGTAAGAATTTGAGAGTTGGATGTCTACCTGCTCCATACACTGTTTCAATACTACGAGCTGCCATCAATGCAAAGTTGACAGATCTAACAGGTGAATACTACCACATTGATATGAATTTCGAAATTGAAGAAAAGAATAAAGATACCAAGCGACTCGTGCTGGATGAATTCAATAATCTCTTTCCCGTAATTTGAAAGTGTTCAACGGACAATGGTCATTTACAAATTCACTTCAGAAGGTAAGTCTCAAAATTAACCCTTAAAGGACCAACAAGCCCAAATAAGGTCTAATGTTTTTTTAAGAAAATTTGAGTAGTTTATATGGACTTCTATTTGTTCAAATTTATTTGCTTTCTAAACTTAACATGCAATGTTCTTCACTAATTCTCGTAGAATAAAATTTGGTCCCATGATGATGTGCAGAATTGCAAGAGAATCCTCTGATTTTCGTTATAAAAATGGATGAAGCTGAGTTGATTCATGATCAGAAGTTTGAACGCAATGGCATTAGTATCATGAACAGGGCTTTAGATTCAAACGTCACAAAAGATTCAGAAGACTATTTCTCGGTGCAGTCTGAAAGAGAATTATTTCCCATTGGTTGCTTTCAATTACCGAAAGAGAATTTCAAAATTCTCTCTACTGTTTTCATGAAGACTCATATTCCACCTATTATAAAAGCCCAAGAAGAAGGTCAGCTTCTACACGTGGAGGGAATTGGTGATTTTAAAGTCATTTGGCATTTATCCTGCGGCATGAAAACAATTAAAGCACTTTATGGCCTTGGGAATGGTGCATGTGCTATACATTGTTGCATTTACTGCAATCAAGAGAAGAATATGCAGACTATTATATCTCTAACCACAGCCAGTGTGAAGCAAACTCCATCCTGGAACGGCGAGCTCTTTGCTCGGAATGTGACAGCCAAACCTATGACTGGTTCTGCTTTCTTATCAAGATGGAGACCAATTCTTCCTATTCCGCTGGATCAAGTGCATCTTTGCACTCTACATGCCCTTCAATAGAGTATGTAAAAAACTGCTACATTTGCATTTCCAATTCGTTTGGACCTTACGTGATGAGGTCCTTCAGAAAACAGCTATTGATGATCTACAAAGAATTTTATCAGCAGTTGGATTGCACAGAGGTGATGTCCAGATCTTGCATGATAAGATTATATCTGGAAAAGCAAACTCAGTTCCAAAGAAACCTTCACTCAACGGGTCACTTGCTCATAAACTATTCAAGCAGAATAATTTACCTGGAGGTTCCAAAAAAGTTTATCAAGACATTGTTGCTGCAGAACGAAACTTCACGGGTAATGGACAAGCTCGCCAAGGACGTTTGAAGGTTTGGATGGCTCTAGAAGATCTAATACCATACTTCACAGGGCTGACACTAACTATGAAACAACAGCGATCATTCAAAGGACTTGTTGAAAATTTTGGCAAATTGTACGTGGAACACTTTGGTGAGGAGCAGGTCACTCATTACATGGTAAGTTGGTTTCTCTCACAATAAAACTGCTTTTTGAGTTCTTTGCTTTTTCACAACAAATTAACAATTTGTCCCTTTGCAACTATTTTGTCATTGATCAACTCATGTTCTAACGTCTGATTTAATGTTGTTTATAGCATGTCTTAGTTAAATATGGTCCCTACTTTGTTAAGAGGTATGTCTCTCTTTCCGTGTGGAGCTGCCAGGGGCTCGAGCATAGTCACCATGCTGCTAAATCTGCGTTTCAAAGACACATCCAACATGGTGATAAGAAGAGTGCAATTTTACAAGTATACGAGCATTGGTTTCGAATTGTGCAACATAGATTCTACAACCTGGAGAATCAACATACAGGACCAGACTTGGGCAACATTGATTTAGATCAAATAATCCAGAGAAGAAGAGAGGCTTCGATAAACTCCAGTGCAGCAATACATTCAGCAGCGTGGAGTGCCGAATGTACACGTGTTGGGAGTCGTTGGGTTCCAAACTCAACTGAAATGGTGATTGAATCTGCATGTGAAGATTTGTGAACTTACTAGCTCAACAGAAGGTACAATTCGAAGAACTTTTGGTGGAAGGACATCTGCTACAGTTTTCTTTCGTTCATTGTGAATATTCACCTAAAGACACAATACCAAAACCAATGTAAGACTTTGGGATCCCAGCTTACAATGTAATACGAGTCTGGAAGAAAATGAGTCTGTATTGATAATCACCTTTTCTAAATTATACAAGTCCGTTCTCCAGAATGTGCATTTTGAAATCCTCCGAGAAATCATATCCTAGAACCATGAGTACCTCTTGTCTTATACTGGATAGAGTCCACATCAATCCAACCTCCTTGAGTATAACCTTGTTGTCCTGGTTTAGAAGTTCACATTCAAGTTGAATAGTCTCAATTCTTTGGGCCTGATCAATATCCACCCAGTATTGTGAACCAGGCATCATGCGCTGTCTGTTGTAAACAAAGTTCACATAGAATGTGCTTCTTCCAAGATGATATTTGAATATCACTGAAGGTCTAGATGCAATGCACTTGATGACGTCTGCTCCATTTGTATACTTAGAATCCCATCCATCGTCCATTAAAGAAGTGAAGCCTGCATCTGATATATTTCCGATAATGAATTGTGTTGAAGTTCTGTGGGGCTCAATTCCACTGAATAAGTCCAGCATTACGTGAATAGGCATGTACCAATGTAAATGAGTACCTTTAGATCGAGTGTTTGGCCTCATGGCAGTCAAGAAGTCAGTTCTCATCCGACATCTAAATTCTTTTGATGTAGCCATGTCAGGCAATGGCCAATTAGAGTCTCCGAAACTGGGCAAGGAAACTCTTAATATCTTGCCAAAAGTTGCATGGCCAAGACCAGGTTCGTACTCTGCATTGTGGAAGAAATTGCCACTCATAAGAAGCTCTTTGTGGGTACGATTGTGTCGTAGAGCCTCACCAATCTCAGCGTGTTGTACCCAAATTACCCCAGAAATAGAGTTGACATCAATCCAATCGGTAGATGCTTTCACACGCCGTGATGATGGGTACAAATCAGTAGTAAAAATAGAGACCACATTGTTTTGAATCGTTTTTATGACTAAACCCAAACACCTATATAATAAGGAAGAAGGCTGTTTTTTGTGTGTCACTCAGCACATGACATTTTACACATGAAATAAGTTGTTACTTGACTAAGTTCCGGAGTGGGAGCGTATATATATATATAATAGAATAAGAGGACAAGGGAGATGAAAGGACAAGTTAGGGAAACATGTCAATTTCATACCTAGTTTATGAATTATAGTTGTAGAGCGGAAACCTTTCAAATAGCATTTTTCAAATTTTAAATGGTAAAAGGATTGTGGATACATTTAGAAATTGATAATGTGTTAAAAGACTATGGTAATTAGTTAAAGTAGTGCTCTTTGAGAATTCCAAGAGATAGACCTTTTAATGAAAAGGTGGTAGCTATTGACATAGTGAAATGATTAGCTAAGGCTAGGGACACACCTTTTCTTAAAGGATGTCTACCCAAGAAAATTAGAATTACAAGTAGGCTAAAATCTACAATCACTTCACCACTCCCATCTTGGAGCTTGGAGAGCGTCCTAGCTTTGTAAGCTAGTAGTTGAAGAAATATCTTATGTTGTAAGAGTATTGTGTTATGTGTGACATCATTAATATATATAAATATTCAATGAACATGCATGTGTCATTATTGTGTGCTTTGAGTCTCATATTTATTGCATTGAGTAAGAGAGCTTCATATTTGAGGAAATACCTTGATGAGATTGATTGTGATAGCCTAGAATGTTGCCATAATTAATCATAAAAGAGTAAGGGCTTATGATTACTAGAATAAGAACTTTTAATTTGCCTAGACTAGGAAGTCTATGCATGAGTGATAGGTAGTTAAAGTATAGGTAGGAATTGCATTATAGGATAGATTTTCCATAAAACTACTTAAGTATTTAACGATTAGTCCATCCCCTAGAACGAACCTAGTGTGTGTGAGTCTTGGGTGTTCGTGTAAGTTGACCCGTGTTTTTAACCTTACAATAGCACATACTATTCTTAACTCACATTGATAATTACTACCTTTTACGTTTTTGTGAGTGTGTCCAAAGGACACAAGTACATACTATATATAATAAAATAAGAGGCCTCGAGAGGATAAGGGAGATAAAAGGACAAGCGAAACATGTGAATTTCATACCTACTTTAATGAATTATAGCACATATTATTCTTAACTCACATTGATAATTACTACCTTTTACGTTTTTGTGAGTGTGTCCAAAGGACACAAGTACATACTAGTGTCATAATAGAGAGGGACAACTGTATATAGACATGAGAAATTAAAGATGATAAATTATGCTAAATGTAAATGCAATTATAAATGCTTGATGGATGAGCACACATGCCAAATATTGATTGAAGAGAAACTGTGATTTAACTTCACTCAAATTATATTGATTGAAGAGAATTGTGGTTTACAAAAGGAATCACTTCATCACATTCAGCGTTCAAGAGATCAAATGGAAGTACTTACAATTGCATCTCCCTTCTGAATCTTCTGGCTTTAAATGCAGGTGACGATGCATGTAAACATGCTGAATTTTAACAAGAGATACAACGTCTGATCCTTTATTCACACGGAATTTCAGAACCCTAGCCTTCTAGGATCCTCGAAAATCTGATGCACCACCAAACTTCGCAGAATCCTTCGCCCACACGCCCTGCTTCCCAGGCTGCAATATAATCCAAGAACCAATGCTAATCTTAGTACCTATATAGTTTCCACCCTCATCTTTGATATTGTAAGTCCAAATTGATTCAACCGAAGTGCGAGGCTTCATGTTGCCAAAAGAAACTCAATGTAGAATTCAACATATGTTGCACTTTGCCAAATGCACACCAAATCAAAAGTAAACCCTAAGCCTTTGCGAGAAGAAGCTCCGGACGATCCCAATATCGGGAATACCCAACCCGTGCTGCAGTCGTTTCCTGGCCACGTCAGACACATGGGAAACGCTTGTTCACAAGTGCAAACACAATGGGAACGGACCAAAAAATTCGAAGAAACTGGCAGCCCTCGGGAGGGCTCAATACTTCTCTAATGGAGCAACTACATTAGTTGAGAGATAGAGTACGCTGTGTAGAGGTTTGGGACTAAAGGATTGCTGACAAAGGGCTGCCCGCTCCAGACACTAGTGATGTCATCGTTCGATATCGCCGGGGTGGACGCCAACAAAAGTAATCGGGGCTAGTGCTAAGCGCAAGCGCCGATCCAGCCTGTCGCCAGCTGCGGTCCATTTTTGTCCTCCTTGGCGTCGAGCCTTGCTTAACCCCTAAAGGACCACGACCTAATTCGCTCTAAAACCAGTCCAAAACTGCCACTGTCAAAAAGAGACATGAAAATCACATTTTAAAGTGAATTTTGGATTTTCAACCGTAAGATCTTAAAATAGACTTCCATATAAACATGCCATCAAATTTTGGTTGCAATCCACCGCATGGATTGATAGATTTTAGTGTTTAAAGTCAAACAATGGTTCATTTTCATCCCTGCGTTGAGTAGATCAGCTGACTTTGACTTCATTTTGTATCAAATTTTTGCATTGTACAGGGTCTAAATCTTTTACCATTGTCTTAAGCATGATGCTATTTCCCAACACACCAATTTTTAGAGGTAAAAAAGGGGTTTAGCATATTCAAATCAAGTGTGCAAGGAGTGGAGGTTCAAAAATTGCCATTTCACGTTTTATTTTTTTGTGAACTACGTATGTATTCAAATGATAATCCAAACGGTCAATAAGAAGGTTTTCACCATATATTGTTGTTGAAAAAAAAAAAAGTAAAAAACATGAAGATCTCTAGGTTTTATGTAGAAAAGATGAAGTTTTTTTCCCCGTTGCCCAACAATGTGTGAAAATGTTTGACTTGGAATAAAATGCCTTTTTACACTAAAGACAAGAATTTTTTTTGAAATTTTCTAAATAAGGAAATATTCTTTATATGTGTGAAAAATCTCAATGTCAATAGAAACTTTTGTCAAAAATTTTGGAGGTGCCCGAAGTCCCACTTTTGGCTTTAAGTGGTACTAACTTTCAAACCACAAATCCAAAAAAAGATTAAAAAAAATCTCCACGAAGCTCTTATAAGATCCTATCTTGAAAAAAAAATTCAATTAAAAAGGATTTTTTTTCAAATTGTAGGTACATGCCCAAAATCCAAAATGACCCCGGGGGGACGTTTGGTCCTTTAGGGGTTAAGAAAAGCCATGCACGCCAGGGTAGTTGAGATCCGGGTGGGACCCCTAACAACTGTCAGAAGCACGGCACCATAGATTCCATGAGTAGTTGTGAGCAGGTTGTATTGTGATTGTTGTGTGTGAACGTGGTTGTTCTCTGGCTTTCTGGCAAAGAGCTCTCTTTTATAGATGTGTTGCATGAACCAGCTTATGGTGGCTCAGCGGTTGGATTGCTAGCTGTGCCAGGCATGCTCACACTGACTAAAGCCTCTGCTTTCGACCCAGGGGATCGAACCCCTTCTTCTTGACAAGGTAGTCTATAGCTGACAAGATAGTTAATAGATGCACATTGAGCCCATAGGAAATACTGGCAACAATTGTAATGGATTGGAAGTGCCTATTTTGCCAGGTAGGAATGATCAAGCTTGAGGGGTACTGCTTGGGCGACCCTGACCCTGGAAAAAAAGTCTAACCGTGGTGTGGAACCTAACCCTAGGGGGTGGCGCGACGAGCAAACCTCAACTGTTAACCCTTAAACGCCCAAGGCCTCCACGGCGGGCAGCCCGGAGGGAATTTCAAAGAATCTACAGGAATCGGTCAGCAGTTGATGTAGGGTCGGACACGCTTCGAACTGTGTGGTAAACGATGGGTGCGACTAGGGACGAAACGGGCTTGCGGCTACAACCCGTGAACATGCATTAGGACCGGCGATATTCGGCTGCGACAGCAGTTATGGGGATCGTACACGGGGAACTGTGGAGAGCGGGAGCGCCACTCGGATCGCCCATCGAGTGTGGGGAACGAGTGCGAACCTATCAGGACGAAGGTTGTAACTGGACCTGTAAGAGAATGGTCTTCCAAGCCTCTCTACCGGCGACCCAATTTCCTCTTGCTAATAGATCAAACAGTAATCGGGAGGGCCTTTGTAACCATTCTCTTTTCTTTCTATCAACTGGTCAAGTGCAATTTCTTACGAATTAGAGTTTCGTCTGTGAGACATAGTATGTGTTTGCCCGACAAGCAATCTCTGTACTAGTTTTTACCCTACAATGGTCCATGTTCTAAACTTGTAAGTACTTTTACTAGGCGTTGGTCAGGTTATCGATAACCCAATTTCGTATTACCCGACAAGCAATCTCTGTACTGGTTTTTACCCTACAATCTGCCCTCACAATAATAAACTCAATTGGAACAATTTGCTTCAAGATACTTTTGATTTTCTTATCCTGGTTTTTACTTCACGCTTTGGAAATGATAGCATTGTGTACCTGGAAAGTAACTCGTACTTACTTAAAATGCAATCACCAAATTCAAGCTTTGATGGTACGTTTATTCCATCACAGCATGCTTGACATGAAAAGAAAGAACAACCATTTCAAGCCTTGAAGGTCTTGTATTTCTCAACACTGCCTTCTGTCAATCAGGTTTCAAATCAATTCATGAGCCAAGTGTAGCTTTCTGCATGAATTGGCTTTTCGGGCCATTGAAAATCTCACAAATCTGTTTCTCGATCGTATTCAAAGAACGAATATTGGCATTTTAGCAATCCCTAACCTACACATTGACATGAATTTACACTTTCTGTGATTCGATTGAAGAGATTTTGGTGTTATCTAATGATGGACGTTATTGCAAAGTGCAATGAAGTGACAGTACTAAGGATTGCGAGTGTGAAGGCAAAGATGCAATCAGATTCCAAAACTTATTTGACAAACAACGTCAGAGTAACAGTTTGAATTCAGCAGCTTCGCATAACAATTTGACACCCTAAAAATAACATTGCGTGTGAGCGGCGCACAACAGTGAACCCGGCCTCTCCATCCAGGCTTGAAAACGGCGATCGATTCCAGGAGCCAGGAGCTCGGGCAGCCTCGAACCTCAACAACAACCCTCCCTATTTATGCGCTTTTCGATTTTCAAGCTCGTCGATCGCTTCCTGCACTTCCCGATCGTTGCAGTCGACGGGCTCTCCCCTTCCAGTTTGACACCGCTCTCGCGAGATTCGACGCTATGATAACGGAGATATGAGGCCCTAAATTTCCGGAACAAGCTCCTCCGGCTTGCTTGGGCGTTTAACCCTGGAACGTCGGAGCCCATCATCGTGGATGATGTGGAAGTTGGGAAGATGATTTTGGATGTAAAAACGTTGTCTATCGTTCAGTATCAGATCTCAAATTCATTTATCGGACACTTTGTGTCCGCTTCGACGTTCTAGGGTTAAGGGTTAACCGAAGATACCCCGCCAATCCCACCAACCAGCTGGGAATACATGATGTGATGAATTACCCCGCCTAGCCTCCTCAGCTCGTACTGTTCCTCTGTCCCTTGCTCACCCGGTCTGCGATATTCGAGTTTAATTTTCCTCATTCAACCACAGCCACTCTTTCGAAGGGTAGTGGGCAAATGGCTCCGTGTCAGCTCTGTAACTCGATCTCATTACACGAACTTCCTGAGTTTCCCCCATCGCTTGTCAACCCGGAGAGCAAGTGGGACTACATACACACATTCGTCAATAACACCAGAGAAGGGCTCAGCAAGCCGCCCGGTTGGCCGTTCCATGATAGCCTGGAAGGATTGCGCGCCTCAGCGGCCAACTGCGAACTGTGTCATCTCATTCTTATCCAGGTCGATCTGTTCATTGTCGAGTTCCGCATTGCCGAGCAGGATGAATTCTTCCGTCAGACTTTCAACAATGGCTATCCTACCCTTAAGCTGTGGCTCACGAAGCGTCGGGGAGGGGGGGACGGCTTCTGGGTAGTTAGTACTGGTCGCGAGAGAGACCGGGATAGGGAGAGCGTGTTTCTCTTGGCCGCTGTGGGGGTTTGTGCGGACGAAGGTACGATCAATCACAGCCCGGATGGCAGACCAGCTTGGGGTAATCAGGCGTGCACTAACCGGCTGTTTCTTGTGTGTAGCTGGCGCGGTCCCCGGATTACCAGCGGATGACGGTTTGAGCCGCGCGAAAATTCTACGTCTGGCCCAGGAGTGGGTGGCGAGCTGCGACCAGCAGCACCCACGCTGCAGGGTGGAGTCAAGTCATATGCCGACTCGCGTCATATACGTAGGAGAAGAGGGAGAGGACGGCAATGTCCTCCGGCTCCATGAGCCCACCGGTGGCCTCGGGGAACACTACATTGCTCTGAGCCACTCCTGGGGCCGTTCCAAGCTCCCCATCACGACAAAGGCAACGCTTCTGCAGAGGAAAGCCAGGATCGCGTTTGAGGAGCTGTCGGCAACTTTTAAGGATGCCGTTGTTGTGACTCGCGCTCTGGGAATCAAGTATCTATGGATCGACAGCCTTTGCATCTGCCAGGATGACGCTGCCGACTGGGAGCGCGAAGCTGCCAAGATGTGCACCGTCTACTCGAACGCATACATGACCATTTCAGCCACGGGCGCCAAGGACGGGACCATCGGTTGCTTTGGCGCGGTGCGCCCCAGACCTGTCACCAGAATCGCGCCGCTAGGTCGACGCGACGGCATCCGCGATGTCTTGGCCTTCGTTGCCCCCTTGACCATGGAGGCTCATCGTTCCGAGTACATCACTCTGACCTCCGAGCCCCTGTCGGACAGAGCGTGGTGCTTCCAAGAACGTGTTCTGTCGCGCCGGATTCTGCACTTTGCTCAAGCGCAGATGTACTTTGAGTGCATGCACGGTTTTCGGGGCGAGGACGGCCTGCAGCTCCCGGACCGGTACTACAGCATCCACAGCTCGACGGCTGACAGCAGCGTCATGTACCTCCCCGGCCGGGGCCATTCGTCTGCCGACGGCCATTTAAGCCAGTGGAACGAGCTGCTGTGGGGGTACGGCCCCCGGAAGCTCACCAAGGGATCCGACAAGCTTCCCGCGCTGTCCGGGATCGCCGCCGCGTTCGCCGAGAAGATGAACGACCGGTACGTGGCGGGCCTATGGGGCAAATCGCTCATAGAAGGGTTGCTGTGGCAGGGGCTAGAACTGCGCGCAGCGCACGAATACCGCGCCCCGTCGTGGTCGTGGGCATCGGTGGACGGCATCCCCGGGACAGGTCTCGGCGGCCGCTGGGAGCCGCTCGCCACCATCCTCGGCCACCATGTCGAGCTCAAGGGGGAGAACCCATACGGGGAGGTAAGCTCGGGGTGGGTCAGGCTGGAGGCGCCGCTGCTCCCGTTGTCCATCGTGGACGACGAGGAGCTCGCGCCATTCTTGGGCGGGGAGTCAAGCGATGTTCTTCTGATGCGCACGGCCCGCAGCAGTCTCCCGGGCTCCCTCCCACTCTTCGACCTCATCGGGTTCGAGAAAGCCTCGGCAGCCCTCGTCCGCACCCTTCGAGTTTTTGCCTTGGTTCTTGCTCTTGACAAAGACGAGGCCGCAGAGCCGTGCCCCTATTACCGCTCCCTCCTCGTTACGCCAGCTAACGAGGGAGACACGCCGACAATGAAGCGGATCGGAATTATCCTGCAGGAAGCAGATACTATGGTCTCTGAGGAGATTGCAGCGTCGCGGACAGTCGTCACGTTGATTTGAGCATCTCGTGCCTAGTCTCAACAGGTACATTTTTTCCGGCCATGTCCGGATTAATCGCAAAACCTGACTTTCTTCTTCTAGCCAGGGGCCACTTTGGACATGTAACAGACTACACACAGATGAAATTAACGAAAGGTGTCGATGAGGGTTATTTGGAGAACAAGGTTGAAGTTTAGCGGATGGTAGCATCGTAATATGAACCTGTGGTGGCGGTTGCCTCCGTTGGGCCGCCTTAGGCGCTATCCACTGCACATTGTCTCTGAAGATATAAGCTTCTCTGCGGGGGCTCGATGAGCTACCATCCAAGGCAAAACCCCCGACTATCCCAAAAAGACATCCCGCTAAATTTCACGCCAGATAAGCAAACGGATCCCGACACAACTCTTCGGCAGCCTTCTGCGCATCCTCCTTCTGCTTGTCCCTTGGCTGCTGCCCCTCCTTCTGCGGCGACAACAGCTCCACCTTCTCCTTCACCTACGTGACAGTCCGTCGTAGTCGTCGTGATTCTTTAGATATGTCGCCTCCTTGAGCGGGTTCCTTAGTTTTTTGATCCCCGCGTCGTGCATGTCAGTAATCCACGCCTTGTGCGCCGCCTGGAAGCTTCTGAGGTCGCTTCTGAGGTCCTCAAATTCATCCTCCAGTACACCATCCCCCGCTTCAACCTCCATGCCGTCATCCCCTGGAGGCCCCCCTCGACCCCAACCTCACCAAATGGCTCAACAACTGCCAGTCCCACCACACAAGCCAATGCAATTCCTTCGTCACCCCCATGTCCCTCCCCCCCTGCCATGAAGTGGGTTAACTTTCCAAGAAGTGAGTATTCTGCCCTTTTTTCGTTTCCTTTGTGCCTCAAAATGATTAGTTGCAGGTATCTAGTGTTATCACGTACTCAATCATTTCATTTCAAGGTATACGAGAAGCTACCTTTTCTGGGCCTCTGTTCTTTCAGTTTCTTTATATCATTGGGATCTCAAAAGATTGTAATGAGGTTTTTTTGGTTTTGATGGGTGCAGTGGGTCAGATGTTTTTTTCATTCTGGGCATCTGTCCATTAATGGCTTAAAGATGTCAAAGTCTTTGAAGAAATTCATGACAATTAAGGAGGTAACGATTATTCTGTGATTGATTGCTTCTGTCTCTTGCAGTCATAATGGCATCAATACACTGATGAGATGGGGAGATGATATTCAGTAGGATTAATAGGAAATGTGATTTTGTAATGAGCAGGCATTGACCAATTACACAGCAAGGCAACTCCGAATGCTTTTTGTTATTCAAGTTGGGACAAGGTAAGCATCACTGGATGTCTTGTGTTCGACAAAAGTACATGTTGCGATTGCTTCTTGCATGAATTAAAATTGTACATAAGTTAGCAGGAATAGGGTCTGGTCCTTGTGAAGAGATAGTGTGATGATGGTTGCACTCATGAGAACCTCTGATAGAACTTGCACTTGGCACGTGTGTGTGTAGAAGGGTGCAAATCCTGATGGCCATGTGCAATGAATTCAGTCAATATTTGTATGAGTTTCCATCTGCATGGAAAAAGTTAGTGGTTTACAACATTGTATGTTGTCAAAGTAGCCTTGGGTGCATACCTTGGAATGAGCAATTTTTTGAAGTTTGTGAAGTTCCTCATTCCATGCTTATGAGTTGAGATATTTCATTGGTTGGGTTCATCGCAGACTAGACTTGGAAAATTTTGTTGTGGCAAGTTTTGTCTCCATTTTGTTAGTGATCATCTGCACAATTTGGGATGTCATACAATCTCTCGGAGTAGAATTCTTGAACAGAAACTTTAGAGATCAAAGGAGGGAGACGAAGAGATCGCTAGAGGAAACACCTTTCTCAAGTATCCGAGGAACGTGGGTTTCTCAACCAAAACCGTACTACCGGATGTGATTTCCAACCAAAACTGTACCATTTACGGGGCGTACTTTCTGATGTGATTTCCACTACTAATATGTATGTGAAGTATGACCAAGTTTGAGATGTCTTGCACCCATTGGTGACGTTGCACTAAGTAAATAAAGAGTGAAGTATCTTTTAGTGTAAGTTAATTGAGATACGATTCTCAACCTGTCATCAATGGTTGTAATAAGTTTGTTTCGAACGCCATTTGCACTTGCAGGTATAAACACTGAATTTACATGTTGACCATAATCCTTTTAATATCTCTAATTCTGCCTTTTAAGTGTGAATAGGGCACTAGAGTAATATTAAAAAGGTAAAAAAAACTCCTGCATGCTACAATTGACTTGATTCCAGACATTGCTAGCATGGCGGGGCATGGGTTATGTCATCAATTATGGATGCGATGCAGCATATCATATGCTGCTTGTCCACGAATGATTGTCATTAGCGCAGTTTGTGATCCTACACAGTGTTGCCTTCCGACTTCTTGAAGAATGTTTAGAAGATGCACTAGTAACTACACTAAAATTGAGAATTAGTGTTCGCAACACTAATTACGAACTCTAACACTAAATGTCAACTTGAGATATAGTGTTACAACACTAAATGCCAACATGAACACTAAATACAGAGAATTGTAACTTTGGGATTTAACTAGCTTTACATATAGTGTAATGGCAAAATAATGTTTAGAAAATTAAGAATTAGAAAATATTACAAAGTTGACAAAAATTGACAAACATTGACAAAGATCATGTGATTCAAGAAATTACTAAAAATTGAATAGAAAATTTAAATAAATAAATAATAATATAATATAAATAATAATTATTATTATATTATAATAATATAAATAAGATTAATATTTACTATAATAATATAAATTATTTATATTATAATAATATAAATACAATTATTTTTTTAATTTTTTTTTAAAGTCAAACATGTAACTCGTGGCTCATTAATGAGCGTTACACTAAATTCCAACAAATACACAATTAGAGTAGAAAGGTCAATCGAGGTTATTACATTAAATGTAGTGTAACACTAATTCTCAATTTTAGTGTACTGCTGGAAAAGAAGCTCAGTTATCAGTCACATGTTCTATCTCTCTTTAAAAAATCGATAATTTACACATGCGCACCTTCAACGTAAGCTGCAATTATGATTCGATATGTTCTATCTTGAGATGGAAAAACCTGACGGGTTTGTACAGGAATCTAGGCAGAGATCTCAAGAATAGTCACTGTTCCCAGACATGACTTAAAATGCTGTTCTAATATCAGCAACGAGCATACACCATACTTCTTTATTGATTCAAGTGAAACAAAATTGTATAGCAATAGCCAACTTGCTTTCCCAGTTTCTAGCTTGGTTTTCCGGATCTACTTTAATTCAAAATCAATGACTTCATCGAGGATGAATTTCGACGTTACACATGCTTGTTCTGAGCAATGGATGCTATGTAAAATCAATGCCTTCATCGAGGATGAATTTCAACCTTATACATGCTTGTTTTGAGCATTGGAGAGTATGTGAGGGAAGATGGAAAGACAATTTAAATGTTGACTTAACCCTTAAAGGTCGGTCGGAACCGCATATACAGAACTGTATTTCACTTTGTTTAATACGTACAATGTATTTAAATTTAGCAAGACTTACACCCTTGGATTGAAAGTTCTTCAACTAACATCTTTCATTTAGAGGTCATTTCTAAATCTGAACTTTATTGTGTTCAAATACATCATTATACATGTAGAATATACATCTTTTGACATTTAGAGAGTCATCGTTGAGAGTCTTTGAGTATTTATCACTAAGCATTTTAGTGTAAAGAGTGGAAAGGAGAATAAAATCATGATTTCAATCTCCAACCATAAGATCTTAATATAGTGTTTCAATTTAAATTTGTTCCTTGCATTAAGAAGATTAGCAAACTTTGACTTTTTCTTGGTGCAAAATTTTTGCAATACAATAGTTCTAAATCTCTAATGTACATAATGGTGTACATAATGTAAGTTCTCTGCTAACCAGTTTTTAGAGGTAGAGAAGAAGTGTAGCATTTCAAAAGAAATCGTGCAATAAAAGGAGGTATGAAATTGTCAAAATTGTCAAAATGCATTTTAAGTTTTAATAATTGCATTTCCAAATAAATTATGCACAATCAAAACTAAGGTTTACGTCTCTTATTGAAGTAGAAAAATAAAACAAAGATCTTTAATTTTAAGTGAAAGTGTTAAAGTTTTTTTGCACCTTGCCTTAGAAGGTGAGAAAACTGACTTTTCTTTTGGTGAAAGTTTTATGCTATGCTCAATAAAAATCATGTTCACTTGTATAATAAGTCACACATGTATTAAAGGAAGTACCAAAAGTCCTGGCTCTTTGACATGATTTACTTCGAGATGGCAAAACAAATAATTGCAATAGGTCCAATGAAAATAAAACTAAATTCCCGTGCAACCAACATCTTTGTGTGGTTGAAAGTTGGAAACTTCTCAAATCAATGGTTGAAATTAAAACTTGACCAACTTAATTTAACCAAATGTGTAGTCCAAAGTTGAATACTCATCTTTTTCAACATAACTTCACAAAAACTTGCATAGCCTACCTCAAAAATTGTTTTAAAAAATATTTTGGCAATGCTTTATACCTTCTTTGATAATAAGAATGTTCTGAAAATAGTCTACAGTCTGCCTTCCTTGAGTGATAACTCTTTATATGTTATAGTCTCGCTTAAGTTATGCAAACTACATGTCCAAAAAAATCACATTATTAAGTGTTATGATATGTTTTCGCTCTTTACTTTGTTACTTTCACTTTTATAATTGTTAAATAACTTTTGATGCTCCTTCATTTGAAAACCATAAGTTGTTGTTTATTTGTTCAAAGTTGGGAATAGGAGTAGAAGAGGGTTAACCCTTTAACGCCTATAAGGCCCTGGCAAGGTCATCATTTGGTACTTTTTGCCCTCTACCACCTAACTCATTTGGAATGAGTCTTTCATGCTTTCTAAATGCATTTTGAGCTCCAAGAGAGCTTTCCAACGCATGTCTTCAAACTCCAATTGGAGTATGCATTCATGAACTACAATATTTTTTGTGAGTGGCCTTGGTAGATTTTACGTGCCAAAATGTACCCATTGTGTACATGATACTTTGACTGATCTATCAATGTTGTAGATGTCTCCCATGGTCAATAGGCATGGTAGGCGTCAAAGGGTTAATGAGATAGGGAGTCAAAAAATTCATTTCTCATTATGAGGTTTTTGGCTACATGTCATAAGGTTGACAACAAGACTTTCACTGAGTAAGCAAATTTTTAGTTTCACGCCTGAGCTTCTCAGATGACTATTGGCAGATTGTTGATTATTGTTGATGTGGATCACTTGTATAATTCAAAGTGCATTAAAAGGCTCAATGTCCAGAAGTGGAGGTAATCACTTTCAATTAGTTTATTACAATGCAAGAGAAGGATATAATTTCATCTTATGGTCATCTTATAGCTGCAACGAAGTAGTTATATACATTGTTATCAAGATATTCAAGTGATAAGGAGCTTTAATCCTCATATCGATGGATGGAGAAGCTCAAGAATAAATTTCAAATCAAGCCTTATATTTGTATGGAGAAGATGCATTACGTAACACTTTAGCAACAATTTCAAAGAAAATGGAGGACATTATAGCGATTGTATTCAAAATCAAGGTAATGATGTTTATAACGTAGACAAAACTACTCTCTTCTACATGTTAGAACCAAATTGTACTTTAGCTACAAAGAAGTTATCTTGAAAGAACAAACTGAATGAGTGCATAATTGTTGCACTCTTTGCAAATGCTGATGGAAGGATGTTTTCTCCTCAATTGGTTATTGATTGATATTTAAAACCTTAAGCACTCTCATGCAAACACATTCGTAACCTAAAGAACTTGGGTCTTATGTGGGCTATCAATAATAAAGCATGGATGCTTACATCAAGATTTTCAGCAATTCATACTAGGTTTCAAATATAAAATAGAGTTTAATGATTAAGGGTGACGTAATTCTTATTCTTACCTCCAAATAAAATTTGTCATTTTTAGCCAATGGATGTAACATTATTACATCAATTAGAATTTACTATCAAAAGTTGGTGATTCAGCATCAAATAGTTTGTGTTATGACAAATCATGCTATTTGCAATTGACGTGTATGAAATTGTGATTATGCTTTAGAGTGCATGGCAAATTGAAGTAACTCCATCAATAGTTCCTATATTATTGAAAATAAGAGAGAACAAATTAGGCATTTGAAAGAGGTGGACATTGATGTTGTTGTTGTTATGCTTGATCATCTTACATTGCATTGTTATCATCTCATAGTGAAGAAAATGACACCATGGATGCTCATGAATTATCAATTACGAGCTGGATTTTAATCAAAGTAATCCTTGTGAACCTAGTGATGAGGATATTAAGGACATGTTTTCCTCTAAAAATCAAGCATGTGATCCAGATGAGGTTATTCTTAATGATCATCTTGTAGAAGATGTTGTGTAATTCAATGAGGTTGAGCGTGCACTTGAGACTGAGGAAATATTTGGAGCAAAGACCAAATGACGTTATTTCACACATTAGAAACATTTGAGAAATTCAAAAGAAAGTTTACTCTTTGCATGCAAAGGAATGTCGTCAAACTACAATATTTATTTCTTTCAACTAGCTTGGTTGAATTAATATTCATATTTTTGTACTCTCATCCTTTACTTTAATAAACAATATAATTATTTTTTTGAAGTCTTATAAATGTTACTTTTTATATGGGTTACAATTTTTTTCTTTTTTCAACCACTAGCATTTAAATGAGACAAATTGTACCACTATATCCTTATCTTGATTTTATACACATTATTTCCTTGGATAATCGAAATAATGTTTGTACTCCAAAATTTTCATTCTTTGAGGAATATAAATCTAGTTGACCTTGTCAAAAAAGGTTTCCAAAAGATGATTTTTAAATTTAAATTCTCATAATCTTCTAATTTCTCTAGTCAATCATTCCAATTTTTAAGAATCCATAGTTGTTTGCAATTGTCTAAATGAAGATCCTAAGGTTTGATTTCATGGAAAATGTTTTTTCTTCTTTCATCTTTTGCATTTGCAAGAGGGTTTGGGAGCTTCTTAAAAGACTTACGCATGCTTTTGAGGGATTTGGTAGCAAGATTCCATATACGTAATGGTAAGCACTATTGTATCAACCTTGATTCGAAATGATACATTGCATTAGAACATTACATAGTTCCATCCTCAGAGCATGTACAAATGTTAAAATGGAACCCCCAAACTTTCACTAATGACCTTGAAACGGTGGAGACATCACATGTTGAGTTAAGTTATTTTCAAGGTGAAGTTTGATAGAGGCTTTGAGGTTGTCCAAGAGGCTTGAACTTTAAAGAATTTTCCTCTATAAAAGTATTACTACGTTAACAACCATGACATTTTTTAATTCATGTACAAAGTATACCACCAAAGGATCATTAATACATCTAACCTAATCTCAAATTAGAATTTTAATGATTTTTAAAAAAATTAGATAACTTATTCAAAAAACATAGATTAGCATAGAATCCTATTTTGTATTCATTTGTTAATCTATACATTTGACTAATTTAACCTTTGTTAATAGTATATGCATCTCCCTTAATCAAAATTGATGTAATAATGACAAAGATATATCAATCAATCAACGTATTTGTCTATCTTTTACTTAGATTTCAACTTCCAATTAACCCCAAAATGCAAAAAGTCCCGAGGCGGGCTTTTGCAAATCTTGGCATTGTTCCCACAATTGCAATTTATATTCAAAATTCTTGAAATTTTGCACAGAGATGCAATAAGTCAAGAAGTACGCAAGAGTGTAATTCCTATTGTCATTTGACTTATAAATAAAAATATATGCCATCCTAAACATAAAGTTCTCAAGTGCAGGCACAGTGGGCAACTCCAAAAACTTTTGCTAGGACACTTTATTGAATGTGAATTTTCAACAATAGCAAGTGATATTATTATTTTTCACATTGTCCAAAAATAATTCTTGTCTTTAGCAAAAAAGACAACATTCTATCCCACATCAAGTATTTTCACACATTGCCACACATTGTCACGTAAGGAGGCCAAAAAAACTTCTCATTGTCCACATTAAACTTAGAGATTTTCACATTTTTCACCTTTTATTTTTTCCACAACAAAATGAGGTGTAAACCTTCATATTGACTACTTGGATTATCATTCTAAAACCTATTCAGGGCACAAAGAAATAGAGTGAAGAATTGGCAAAAATTTTGAACCTCCACTCCTTGCACATTTGTTTTGAATATGCTACACCCTCTTTCTACCTCTAAAAATTGGTGTACAAAGAACGAGTATCCTGCTTAACATGATGGTAATAAATTTAAACCTCGAGTAGTGCAAAAATTTGACACCAAGTGAAGACAAAGTTTCATTTAATGCAAGACACAAAATGAACCGTTCTCCCTACTTTAAACACTATAACCTTTCAGTCCATATAGTCAAAGTTGATGAAATCTTGTGAGTATGTTTACATAAAGATTATTCATTGAGATCCTACAATTAAAGTTTGTAATAAAATGTTATGTTCCCTTCCTTACTCATTGCACTACAATCACCACTTTTGAAGTGTGTTGGTGTATAATTGTCAAGGAAATTTAGGGGTTAAGAAGGCTTAAATAGACAGGACTCAATGGAATTGTCACCGTAAATCAAATTCCAATAAAATACAAGAGTTTTTATAGTCCTTCCAAATTTTTTTAACATAACTCATTTGTCTTTACCTTGACTTTTATGATTATCTAAAAATTCTCAAGTGAATAGGATTGAGATCAAGTGAATCTTAGGTAAGTAACCAAATAAAATCAAGGTAAATAATAATTCTCTAAAGTAAAATTAAATAAATCAAGGTGTAACAAATTCCTTCAATAAAAAATAAATTCAGATAAAAAGGTCAGTACTAAAATGGCAAGAAATCCAAGGCATGTCACAGCATGACCTTCAAAGTTGAAGATTGAATCGCTTTTTAGATGCTCCCAAGCTCCTGAGAAGAGTACTAAGTTCTCTAAGCGGTTCAAAGATCTTTGGTGCTGTAATGACGTCCTGGCCTCGTGGGTTGATGAGAAGCCTAATTGGCATCTGACTCCTAGTTTTATTAGTAGTTAGGTTTTTCTTTTGTTTTTGTTTTTACTTTTCCTTTTCTTCGGTCTGGGCCTTCACTCGTCCTCGCCGGACCTGGCGGGGTCTGCCCGGGCCCCTGTTCTTTCTCCCCTCCTTCTCTGCAGTAAAGGTTCTCTTTACTTGTGTCAAAATTTAAAAAAAATTAAAAATTTAAAAAAAAAAGAAAAAAAGTTGAAGATCAAATGATGATTTCAAAAAGTATTTTCCATGGGGAAAAAAAAAGACAGAAAATTTGAATGGATATTAAAATGGATATTAAAATGGATATTAGAATTCCAGAAAATAAGGTGGGCTGTTGCAAGGCTGCAGCCAAGAATATGTATTGGTTTCCTCAAAGGATGGTAGGCTCTCAAAGAAGATTTTTGATGCAAAAATAGATGTTGGAGGCTGCCTAAGTTTGCTAATTTTCTTTCTTATTTTTAATTCCCTCTTTTTTCTTTTTGGCGGCTGCGGAATCCCTAGGAAATGCCACGTGGTCCCCATGATCATTTGAGTGGCAACTGATTATTCCATTGCTCTGGGTAAATATGAGTCACCATGCCTCTTAAAATTCCCTTCTTTTTGCAGTTATTTTTTTCGGTTGTTTTTGTTTTTTTTTTTGTTTTTTTACACAAATATAGGAGACCTTTACTGCCAACTTTTTGCAGTTTTCTGTAAAGCATTATTAGAAATAAAGGACCAAGGCATGTGAGAGGAATCTATATGTATATGATGTGGTTTAATAAAAATGTGAATTTGACCGTGTAGATTGGAAGATAATTGTTGTCAAAGTGAAATTTTTTGTTTTCCTAATAGACACTTGGTCTTTTAGGGGTTAAGTACCTATCAATTGTTAAATGTTGGATCATGTAAATTTGTGCGAATTCCTCTCACCTTAACCCCTAAAAGTCCAGGGCAAATTTCCCTCAAAAACACTCCAAAACTGCCATTTGCAATGCATTCAACACAAAATGATACGAAATGTTTTTTTTGAAGAACCTAACCGTAGGATCTTGTACTAAAGCTGTATAAGACTGTGTGGTGAAAATTTTGGTACGTTTGACCGCACAGATTGAAAGATATCAACCTTTGAAGTGAGGCATAAATTCTTTTGGAGGTCACACTAAACACCTTTAACGAACTTTGACCACCTTCTATGGCATCTTTTTGCACTACGAGCAATGATTTTGTATTTTTAAGTTGAAAAGGATCATGTTAGGCACATGTGCACCAAGTATTAGAAGTAAAAGAAGGGTAGAAGATGTCCTTAAAAATCTTGCAATGCAATTATGTGTTGAGTATCAACAATACACTTTAAATTTTGCATACATCATATTCTTCTCATATTTCTGAAATTCAGAAATCTGTACGGTAGATGCAAAGATATCTATTTCCTTTCCAAGAATTATTATTTTTCTTTCAAATAGAAAAAAAATCAAATTTCTATTGAATTTAGAATTTATTAAAGTTTTGCGACACTATTTGTTATATGTCACACTAGACCACTGCACTATTTGTATATTAAAGTGAAAAAACTTTTAAATTTTGAACCATATGTTGGATTTTAACGAAACTTGTGTCTATGCAAAGCTAATAAAAAGTTGCCCATTCAATAAAAAAATCTCATAAAATAATGCCTAGAATTGAGTACATGGTATCCTACCCAAACTCAAAATGTCCCCCGAGGGGACTCTTGGGCATTTAGGGGTTAGAGGTAAACCCCTCTCCTCCCCTTAACCAACAAATTTGAGAAATGGGCATATATGAAGAGAACAAATAGTAAAATGAATTTTATTTTTTTAGTTTCAGTCAATAGAATTACAATTTCAACCCAAGTGATTTCATATTTTTTGGATGAAATGTGAATTATTGTACCGATCAGTCAATTTTGGCACCTCCATTCCGAGTTATTTATTTTATCATAATGCAATGGTTTGGACATGAAATGAGTATCAGTGGGTTTTACCTAGGCATTAAATGGGTATGCCTAGACAAATTTATTGAATTTTCCAAAGTTTTGGACATTCTCATGTGTGAATTCATTGTGTACAAAACTAACCAACTCATGAGTTGTAGGGCATCATGAATTTTCAAAGAATGCTCCCAAGTTTAGCAAGTGGTTGTCAATATGTACCCCACATCGCCCACAAAAGTAAGGAATTATAATTGATTGATAGCAAACCTCCATTTGAAGTTGAATGGTTGGTAATGGGATGGAAGTGGATTGGTTATACCTTAATTTTATAAGTGTTGGTTATGGATTTGGATTGGTTAGTGGGTGGTTACCTTAGAGCTTACTACAATAAGGATGGTTTGGAAGGCCTTTGAGACAAATAATGAGTGTACCAAATACTCATGATTTATACCACCGAAGTTATGAGAACATCAACAAGTACATCAAACAAACAATGATCATATTGGACATAAATTGCCACTTATTCGGTGAACTCGTTAGTGTATTCATACATTTTGTCTACTAGTATCCAAGCATTGACGGTGATCAATACCCATTTTGATTGATAATTGGCACATGAGAGCTCTCCCTCCACCTATCACCCTTCAACAAATATGACCTTAAGCATATGAAGTTCTCACAATTCTAAGAGCTATGAGATTTTTAGGGTCAAATATTGAATAAATTTATATAATTTAGATATTTGGAATTGTTTGTTACGCCACCCAACATTTCAATAAGGCACCTTATCTTTGAATTCATAATAATACTCTTATCTTATTTTTATTAGCTAATAGAACAATAGAAGGGTTGGGAGGTGTCTCAAGTCAAGTCCCCGGTCACGGTGGGGAGACCGGGGCGGGCAAAAATCAAGTCAGGTGTGGGGATAGACCCCTCCCTCGTCCGGGGACTCACCTTTAACGCGGAGTGTGGTTTCCTCACATCGATTACTTTGGTTTTGATCAGCCCATACCATCAACTCGTCGCGTGAACTATCAAATGAATGACGTATCACGAGATAAAATCCTCATTTTAAGTCTCCAAAACAAATCCAACATGGTATATGACCAAAAATTTATTAATTTCACAATAAAATCTCAAGTCTTTAGAAAACATTATTGCTAGAACCCAACAACAACTACGCTCTCCAAATTCATAGCGTGGACCCAAATCAATTCAACAAATTCACATCACAAAAAATTTCATGATGTCTCGCCAAAATCCAAGATCAAAGTCTTTGGGAAAAAGGTAGCAAGCAGATCAATTTAATCCTTAAATGTCAATCAAGAACCGTATATAGAGGTACATATTTTACTTTGTGGAATACAAAAGTTATATCAATTTTCTAACAAAACTAACATCTTTGGATTGAAGATTCTTCAATCAACAACTTTCATTTGGAGGTCATTTCAATATCTCAATCTTATCTATGGCTAGCTTGTGCATCTTGTCAAATGTTTTGTAATCAATATCAAGGATGTGTTCCTCTATTGTGGAAAAAATCTTAGCCTTGCACATCTTGTGAGACACTTGCCAATCAATATCATGGATGTGCTCCTCCATTATGAATCAACCTATGTAATCACGGCTTTATGATATATAACAACATATAACAATCATAAAATAAACTACTTAGGATATGTTCTTATTCTTTTATAGACAAGTATTTTATTTTACCTTTCTAACTTTGCTTAAATTAAAAAATAAATTATGCTTTTTGTTTTTTCTTTGTTCACATGCACTCAAGCCAAACCCAACCAAAATTCCACTCTATGTACTTATCCGAGGATGTTCAAATACAACACCATACATATAGAATACTGTAGCCACCAGTGGCACCTTCAGACATTTAAAGGTTAAGAGGCAAAATACCTCTAGATGAGCAATAAATCTAGTTCCACTCAACAAAACTCCAAACATTTTCTTACAACTCATGTCTAGGCTCGTTCAAGATCTTGGTCCAAATAAATGGATTGGCAATTAGAAACAACGATCCCAGAATCAATTTCTTAAAATAAGTAGAAATGCTACACCTAGCACTTTGAAGGAGTTAAGTAAGCTATTCAAGTACATAACATGTGGAGATACCTAGGTCACACCCTACAATAACCGTGATACGCTTAAATGATATCCCGTAATATTCATGCTATACCTATGTGATACCCGTGGATATCAACTCTAAAGGTGACTAAATACTTATGATACTTCTCAGCATTCTGACTATATTTTATTTTATTTTATTCATTATTTTTACAGTGTACAATTAGCAGCCCAATTTTTCTTGTAGCTTTGCGGCTAAGGTTGGCCAGTTTTGATGAGAAAGGAAGGTGGCGATCAAGGTGAGACTGGGGCACATGCAAAGTTTCAAGTTGATGAGTTGAGCTGAGAGCTCGTATACGTCAGGCAGACTGAAACAAAAAAAAATGACAGTGTGTGAGTTGCACGCACACGAGCAGGCTATCACGATGAATTACAGTGGTAACCCAAAACAAAAACGATTCGCGCTCCACACTTGGTGGAAAAGAACGCAGAATAAGAGCAAATCACAGACCCCCTGGCGGGCAACTTCCGGCCACTACAATCACGGCAACAAAGTGTTTGGTGGCCCGCCCGGGCAGGTGACACACCGAGTGGGGCACATTCCGGTCAACTCCCCACACCGTCCACCGGATTTGTGGATGGGTGGGGATGCTCTTATGAACCCTTAATTTACCAAATCTCATTTGGAGAGTGTTTTCAATTTTGGATAGGTTCCTAAAATTCGAAAAAAATAATTCTTTTTTTATGAAACTTTTATACTAGATTGTCCTTGGTAAGCGCTATTTGGAGGTATTTTTATTGACCGTTTGGATTAGCATTTTTTAGTTCACAAAAAAAGAAAACGTGAATTGGCCATTTCTGAACCTCCACTCTTTGTACAATTTTTTTTGAATATGCTACATCCTTTTTGAACCTCTAAAAATTGGTGTATAGGGAATTAGCATCATGCTTAAGAGAATGGTAAATGATTTGGAACTTGTGTAGTGTACAAATTTTATAGAAAGTGAAGTCAAAGTCTGCCGATCCACTCAACGAAGGGAAGAAAATGAACCATTATTTTCACTTTGAACATTATAATCTATCAATCGGTGCGGTGGATTGCAACCAAAAAAATATGGCATGTTCATATAGAAGTCTATTTTAAGATCTTATGTTTGAAAATCCAGAATTCACTTTAAAACGTGATTTTTATGCCTCTTTTTGACCGTGATAGTTTTGGACTAATTTTTGAGAGAAATTGGCCGTGATACTTTAGGGATTAAGTGTGGAAGAGCTTGGTGGTGTCTCAATTATAATTCTTATTAATTGTGAATGAACTTTGTGGTCTCTAAGCTCAGTTTAAGAGTAGTTTTTAGCCGCCTTTGAGAATTTAGGAGTAGGGGTCATGTTCTACCACAAAGCTTAGCTACTATTCCCCTCCTTGAGATGTTTACAAAAATTTATAGCTATTTATATTACAACTTTCTAAGATGGTGTGTGTTCCACAATAGTGAATGTATTCAACAATTTCTTAGATTTGTATATATTATAAAACTAGAGCTTCACTTATTGGTGAAAAGATGAAATTTGAGGACCAACCAGCATACCAAGCATACCAACAACTGGTGGTTTACATTTCAAGCTTCGTGTAAAGTGGTATACCCTACGCTATGGTCAGTTTCGTACATAATTAATTCAAAATGGGGACTTGTCCAAAATTTTGGAAATTTCAAGAGATTTGGCTAGGCGATACCTATGTAATACCAAGGTGACACCCGTGCAAGATCTAGGTGATACTTGTGCAATACCTATGTGATATCCATTGTGTCGAATCAATGTGACAAAAAATAAAAAATGCTTCGGCACTTGCGTGCCGAAACTGACCGTAGCGTACGGTATTCACATGTCAACAAATACCATCTCTCAGCTATTGACATAAGATTCAACAATCTAACCCTCTCATTGTGCGTGAACATAAAAACTAGTTTGATGTGCTTAGTGATACCCTACGCTATGGTCAGTTTCGTACATAGTTAATTCAAAATGGGGACATAATCCAAAATTTAGTAAATTTCAAGAAATTAGACTAGGCGATATCCATGTAATATCAAGGTGACACTCTTACAAGATCTAGGTGATACTCATGCAATATCTAGGTGATACCCATAGTGTCTGAACCATTGTGAATTGGAAAAAAAATAAATTATTTGATAGGGGTGCTTGAAATCAATTGTATCGTATGGTAGTTGCAAGAGCTAAGCTAGGATGATGGTTTGAAAACTAAAATCTATCCTTCAACAAAATAAATCACAAAAGTGCATGAAGGTTTCCCACACTACACCCTCAAATGCATGAGAAATATGTCAAAAATGCATTTCAAAGAGCGGAAAAGGCCACATGTCAATAATTCAAGGGGAATTTTAGAACATGATTGGTAGAGAGTGAGACTCTTGTGTGGCAAAGGTTCACATTACATAGAAGAATCCACCAATGGAGAACTTTGCAAATGGCATAGTCGTCAACGTGGTGACAAAAGTTTGAAGGGGAGTTCTCTCGAGGTCAAGTTTCTCGGAGAACCTCAAAGCATTGGACAAGAAACTTAGCCTTTAGAGAACTCTAGCTTTTATATATAATACTTTTCATTTTCTCCGGCATATCATCCCTTGGCTCAAATAACCATGTCTTGGGTTGAATTTCTTGACAGATGCCCTTCTCCACTGTAGTGTAAAGCGGCCCTGAAAAG
Organism: Bryoerythrophyllum caledonicum; assembly: GCA_963971425.1. NCBI lineage: Eukaryota > Viridiplantae > Streptophyta > Bryopsida > Pottiales > Pottiaceae > Bryoerythrophyllum > Bryoerythrophyllum caledonicum. Next base: position 18,558,022 of record OZ020521.1, on the reverse strand, counting down.
AAGTAAGATATCTTTTTCTTCATGTAATATAAATGCTACTGACTTTCACTGTGATAACAAAACTTGTCATTCCGGCAAACAACTCACTTAAAAACACATTTCTGTGTGTAGTACATTCAATGGTCAAAGCTCTCAGTCAAAACCTCCTTGAAGTTTGGATAACACGCTCTCTATTCTTACGGTCAATATTTTTTTATGTCCGGTCAAATGCCAATTCATATGTAAGATGGCTCACATTTAATGCCATTTAATGGCTCACATACCTCCAAATTACCATTAAATGTTTTGGAACAAATTATAGGTGTTTTTTAATCTGACTCACATTAAATTGCCAGTTACGTAATCAGAATCATGTCCATCCGTCTATGTGAGAGCATGCCCACCGGTGCTCAAACCCGGTGGGCATTCAATACATTTGCATTGAATAGTGGCGGGGCCCAGCCACCGGGCGGCCTGCCACCCTTCTTCCGCACACTCCGCTGATGTTTGAGGAGCGGGCCCGGTGGCTGTAGCCCGGTGTCCACTGATTGGTTGCATTCATTGCAAACATTCTAGATTCTCGCATCTTGGGTGGTGCAACCTATAGTATTCTTCTGGGCATACAGCTCAACTGTGAGCCGGTGGGGCTTCCTCTTGAGTTCTCCCTCTGCGTATCAACAATAACTCCACTCCACCGCAGTAGGGAGCGGATATGGGTGGCCATGCTCTGAGTCAATTCAAGGTGTTGCGGTCTTGGACTTAAAGCCGGGCACGCTGCTCGAGGTATGTGTCAAGAATCATACACGGGTAGAGATGGAAGTGGTGACAAACTACAATGAGGGCCAAACCACACGAGAGGAAAGGCAATGAGTTGGATGATTCACAGTGGTTCAAATTAGCAAGTGGTTGCCACATGAGAGGAAGTACGGGGAGTGGCAAGAATGACATGTGCCTACTTTGTAGCTTTGGAATTTGCATTGGATGTTGCTCTGGAATCTACATGGCAATGACTTGGCACAGTAATTGCCGTTGAAAACTACCAGGCACTAGTGCCTGGAAGTCCACAGGCACTAGTGCCATGTCGGAGGAAAAGAATATTTTTCGTGCACTAGTGCCAAGTTGGAGGAAGTTGTGAAACTTCCTCCCCCTCCCATGTGGTAAGGCCCTGAGGCATGACATGCTCTAGGGACAGGTCAGATCAACGATATTGCTTCACTATTATTAACTATACATATAAGTTAAGCATCCTGTAATTAGTATCGAAATCTCTGCTTAGATTCTGCTTATTTCCTTCTGCCAAATCAGAGCTGCCCCCACTATTCAACTTGGAGACCACCCAAAATGGATTACAGTACACTGATTTTGGAATTTAGTGTTTGCAACACTAATTACAAACTCTAACATTATATGTCAACAACGTCGCTAATATTGCAACACTATATGTCAAAATGAATACTAAATGCAGAGAACGATCTAAATTTTGTCCTTGGAACCATTTGAATATTTCTTTGTAGTTTAGGAATTTTTACATACTCAGTTGGTAACCGCTAAAGGCCCAAACCATTCTAGAGGAATTTCTACTTCGTTGATTCAAAACCGCTGAGATGAACTGATAAAAAATAAAGCCGTAGAATATTCCTCTAAACTTATATAAGGTGATGTGGTTTAAATATTGTGAATTTTGATCGTACGGATCGAAAGATAATTGCTATCAAAGTGTACATTCTTGTACCGTGTAGGTATACCCGGGCCTTTAGGGGTTAATAGAGTGATGTTTTGATTATAACATGTTGATATCTAAACAATACCTTGACTGTAAGCCTCACTATTCTTTTGTAATTTTTTTAATAAATCCTCCTTTTCACCACCCTTTGACTGCATAAATCGGCTTTAAATAGATAAATCGTGAGAATTGCAAATTTTATTATCATTTATGTATTTACAATGCATTGGATTCACAATAAAACTATAAAAATCCAATGAAATATTTGCACGGAAAATTTGTGTATATTTCATTTCGCACTAGGTAGAGAACAACTCTAAATGTTATGTTTAGTGTGGGCACACTATATGATTTATAAATGCCATGGAGTTTTCCAAGTCGTGTTAAATATTTTTTACCAATCATGTTGACAATGATCACCCTCTTTTAACCCCTAAAGGCCCAAAGTGTACTTATTGGGTACTCTACTCATAGCAATTTTTAATCAACGAAGTAGAGATTTTTCTAAAACGGCTTGGGCCTGTAGGGGTTATGTAAGTATAGATAAGTGTACTCTTAGTAAAAAATCCTTCTTCAAATCATAAAGTGCCAATGCACTAAACATAAAATACTGTTCCAAAGGTCGGTGTGGAGCATTGCAATCTTAGTAATTCATGTGGAATATGTTTCTTTATGTGATATTTGATATTGTATTATGAGTTAGATGGCATCGTCTCCACCAATGCATGCATGTGTACGGGAAAAACACAACATTGTTTGTGTCCTACTTGTTCACACACACGTGTGGAGTCAAGCGATGGTTCTAAAAGGTGCTCGGCCTCACCTCGAACGTAGCACCCGCCAGGCCCTGTCCGCAGACTTATTTAATTTGTACCACTGTTGTTTTCTTTTCTTTTTGCCGGTCATATACTACTCCAAGTCTTGCTGCACCATCAGTGTCAACTTGCCGTGGTCACAATAGACTTTCGCATAGTCTCGAGACAACGACCCCAGACATCGGCCCGCACGTCACACGTGAGCCAAAGGAGTTGGGTATTGCGTGAATATATATAACAATCTCGAGAATCAAGAATCCAGAAAATTAACAGTTAGGGGAACTAACAGTTGTGTAACATATATATAATATTAACCACGTAGAGTCCTACAACATTTTCACCACCATAAACACTTTAAAAATAGTTTGTTCTAGTGCAATGAGTAAGGAAGGAAACTAAAACCTTTATTTCTACATTTAACTGTGGAATTCCTAAGAGCCCAAGGCATCTTCTCTCGCCAAAACTGCCACTACTAATTCGTGGGAAGATCTAATTTTGAAGTAAATATTTGGAATTTTAACCATAATATTTTAATATAGACTTTTGTATGAACTCATTATAGTTTTTGGGCTACAATCCGCCCAGATTAATAGATTATGTTTTTTAAACCCCTAAAGGCCCTAGCCGTTCTAGAGGAATCTATGCTTTGTTGATTAAAAACCGTTGAGATGAATTTATTGAAAGCATAATTGTAGGATCTTCTTCTAAACTTATATAAGATGATGTGGTTAAAATTTTGTGAATTTTGACCGTACGGATCGGTAATTGCGGTCAAAGTGTACATTTTTGTATTCTGTACGTACACTTGGTCCTTTAGGGGTTAAGGGAAGAAAATGGTTCATTTTCTCTCATGTGTTGAGTGGATCATTAGACTTTGACTTCACTTTGTATCAAAATTTTGCACTACACAAGGTCTAAATCTTCTACCATTGTCTTAAGCATGGTGTTATTTCCATGTACACCGATTTTTAAAGGTAAAGAAGGGGAGTAGCATACTGAAAACAAGTGTAAAGAGAGTGGAGGTTCAAGAATTTTCATTTTCACACTGTCAATTTAAAGGTCAATTTGTCAATTTCAAATGATAATCCACACGGTCAATTTCAAGGCCAATTTGAAGGTCAGTTTAAATGTATGAAAATGTTTAACTTTGATTTTAAATGTTTATTTTCACTAAAGACAAGAACCATTTTTTATATCTTTAGAGAGGTAATATTCTTTATGTGTATAAAAATCTCAACGTCAATAGAAACTTCTAGCTAAAAATTTAGAGCTGCTCGGATTCCCCAATTTGATCTTGAAGGCTAACGACTTTCATATTCTAAATCTAAAGAGAAAGGGAAAAACTATTTGTGCAAAGCTCTTATCATAGACAAACTAGTATGAAATTTTCAAAACAAAAAGGTTCTTTTTCTCAAATTCTAGGAACATGCCCAAAATGCGAATTGCCCCCAGGGTTGAATGGGCTCTTAGGGGTCAAGACTTAATAAGTAACATACTCACAAGATGTTATAAACTTTGACCGCACAGAAAGAAAGATAATAGTGTTTGAAGTAGAGGAAATGCTTCATTTTCTTCCTTGCATTAAGTGGACCATGAGGCTTTGACTTCACTTGGTGTCAAAGTTTTGCACTACACAAGGTATAAATTCATTATCATCATGTTAATCCTTAAACGTTAGTCATGAATTGTATATACATATCCATATTTCACTTTGAATGATACAAAAAAACATATTTAAATGTAGCAAGGCTTACATCCTTGGATTAAAAATTCTTCAACTACCATCTTTGATTTAGAGGTCATTTCAAAATTTGAACTTTATCATGTTCAAATACAACATTATAGTATATAGATGTAGAATATTGTGGTTGCCAGTGGCACCTCCTCACGTTCAAAGGTTAAGCACTATGTTGAGTAGTTCTTTGTACATCAAATTTTATAGGTAGGGAAGTAGTGTCGCATATTCAAAACAATTGTGCAAGGAGTGGAGGTTCAAAAGTGCCAATTCTAGATTTAGTTTTTTGAAGTAAATATGATCTAGAATGAGAATCTAAACGGTCAATAAGAAGGTTTGCACCCCATTTTATGGTGGAAAAATAAAATGTAAACAACACAAAGATCCCCAAGTTTTATGTGAAAAAGAAGAAGTTCTTTTAGTACCTTGCTTGAGAATGTGTGAAAATGTTTGACTTAGGTTAATATGCTATTTTTTTGAGAGACAAGATTTTTTTTTCCTAAAAAAAAGAAAAGAACTATTATTACTTTTTAGTATTGAAATCTCACATATGATAGGATTTGGAGTTGCACAACATGCTCGCCCTTGTCATCTTTTTCTAAAAGATGGCATAATTTTTCATATAATGTTGGTTGAAGGGGAAAATTATTAAAAAAAAAGAAAAAAAAGAAAAAAAAGTACTCGCACAATGCTTCAAGTAATGTCTACTAAATTTTTTTTAAGAGGAATGTTATAGATTGACACTACATGAACGTGTCCAAACCTTCAAGAGTCCCCCCGGGTGAATATTGGGAATTAAGGGGTTGATGGAATCTCCTCTGGAGACCAAAAATCTTATTATTATTATTATTATTATTATTATTATTATTATTATTATTAACCTTTTAGTGCAAACATGGGAGAGGACACCAAGGAGAATCTATGGATGTGGTAGATAATACGAATCATCATGTTCACAAAGACTACATAATACTACCATATTAATTCATAGTAATAAATTTATGGGGATTGTACTGATAACATTTAGAATATGAGAGGTGCATGTGATCCTAAATTCTAGGGCACACCTCTGTTACAGATACCTTACAAACCCTCTTTGAACCTCTTTGGCACTAAAAGGTCAATCCTTTGATGTTGAAGGTCTTTACAAGAAGGCTTGGGAGAATCCATAAGTGCAATAGATCATGCACAATTGCTTGTAGATAACGCATAACAATATCTATACATAGGGTACAATTTATGTTGACCCCACTTTAGATTAATCATTGTAGCTCTCCAATGCGTGCGTGGAAATTATTCCATTTTAAGAGTACGAACTATTGCCAAACATATTGCCAACCAAAAAATTGCACCTAACTTGTACATAAAGAACTACACCCCGAAAAGCACCAGAATCGACCACCTTGGCATAAAAGGGTTAATGGAAGCAATGTATGGTTTTGTCACAAGATGTGTCATGTAAGATAAACAACTCTAAAATCATTCTCCCATTACAATACTTGTACCATATGTCGAACACAAAAAAATTCTAGATGGCAATGGTTTGGATACAATGGGTATTGCCTAGGAGTCATAAGTGTGTCACCTTGGCATCACATGTGTATGACTTAGACAAATTTGATTGAATTTTCAAAAAATTTGGACATTCTCCATTAATTAAAATTTAAGAGAATCTAAACAAAATAATCATTTGTGGACCAATTAGACTCTAAATTCTTATCAACTGCCAACCAATGCTTCTCTCCATATTTCTCTCCAAATGGCCATTATTTCATCAATTTTTGTCCAAATAAAGCATTTATGCTCCAGTTGGATAGTATATGAGTGGGATATATTGTTCATTAGATTGTTGATAAGACACTTTGACAACTCTTGGTTGACAGCCAACCATTCTTTTTGGACTTTCATATGTCTAGATTTGTTAAATATTCATTCATTGTAATTGAATTATGTACGCAATTGACCAACATGTAGGGTAATCTTACCTTCTACAATTGTGTTCTCTTGAAAATTAATAGATGAACAATTCATGTTAACATTTCCACTCCCTATAACACTGATCATAAGTTTTACCTAGATCCAAAAGAAGTAGTGGGGGAGCAAATCAGAAAAGGTAGAGAAATGACAACATTCCAATTTAAAAGAGTAAATTAATCTGTGAGGATTGTTGTCAATAGAGTTTAGAACCATATATTCAATGTTTATATTTTGTTTATAATTCCAGCCTGTAAAGGACCAAGTGTCCACAATAGATTTCTAATGAAATTGGATAGGTTCTTAGCATGCCAATGTTGAATATGATTTTTTAAGAATTTTTTGAAGGTGCATAATTGAACAAGCTAGGTAGAAATTATAAAATCTTTCAATGGATATGACATTTGATGAAGAAAATGAGCTACCTAAATTAGTTTCTCTACATTAGGGCAAGCATGTTGGTAATCGAAGCTAGGCTCATCTACTAAACTAGAGATTTTGCATAGAAGTGATCAATATAACCTTCTTTGAGCTTCTAAAATGATTATTTAAGAAGAAACCTCTCTACAGTCCACAAATTTCACTCCAAGGATATCGAAAGGAGTTAAGAAGGGGTACCAAAAAACCTTTCCTTCTTCCACATTCATAGTCACCAATTTTTCATTTCCTTTTTCTTTTTGTCTAATTTTAAAATAAACAATAATCTATTTGTTCATTGTTTCGGATTAAGAATCTCGTAAGAAGTTCAGATTACAACTTTGTTGTAATTGCATTTTGTTTGATTTTGGACCCCTTGCTCTAATAAGGTTGTTATGAATTTGCCGAACACATCTAATACACTTGGACTTTGCTGGACAAGTATCCTATCTCTATTTATAAGAGATTACACTCCGTCTGGTAAAGCCGGGCTGATGGCTGTGGGCTTACCTATGACTGCTAACCTATAACCATCCAGAAGCCATTAATTGTTGAAACAAGACAAAGTTCAAATTAGTTTAAGTTAAATTGTTGTCATTTAATATCTTTTAATTTTAGTAAAGTTATACATTTACTTAACTAGGGATTGTCGTTGGCCCATTGGGGACAACGGGCATCCACTAGTATCATATAATTGTAAGAGTGAAAGTTATAGGTCAACCTAATAATATTTTTTTTAGTTTCAACAAGGAAACAAAGTGTGTTTATTTTGTAAGTTCAGAGTCCAAGGAAAAAAGTTACTTTTCACAAATGATTTAGTGTTTTAAACATGCGGTCATAAATTCTATAGAAAGTTTCACCTATTTTTCCGATAATTGTGATAAAGATTGTATAATCATAAGTTGAAAATATCATTATTTGTAGGATCTTTTGTGTTAGAACAAGAATGTTGAAATATAATTTTGAAACACATACGGTAATCTCCTAGTAACTAACCAAAATTGACAAGATTGGCGCCTACAAAATTGAGGTATATCCAACCCACTTTGATCCCCTTACCACCCATTGAGCTCTAAATAGAAATTTGTTATTTGTCAACACCCCTTGTTCTCTCTATGTATGCATATTGCTTACCTTATCCATTATTGGAAGGTTTACCTTAGTCGTGGTCATTAACCCTTTAGAGCCGGAAAGGCCCAAATGTGGCCTCCGGGGGGAGGGTCAAATTACCCCGTAGCGATGAATTGAAGAAGCATGGTCCAAAATACTTTTCACCGGAGACATGCAAGAGATTACAAAGATTCTAATGAGATTGATTGCGTGCAAATCAACCTTGAGGATCGACCGCTAGCCTCATTTCCGTGGTGCGTATTCAGGATGAAATGTACCCACTCCTTAGAGGATGCTCGTCATGATCTAATACCATCTTAGAATCTATCCATACAAAAAGAGGGCTGAGGCTCTAAATGGTTAACGGGTTAACCCGTAAAGGCCCAAGTGTACCTACAGGGTACAAAAATGTACATTTTGACTGCAATTAACTTTTGATCCGTACAGTCAAAATTCACAAAATTTTAACCACATCATCTTATATAAGTTTAGAAGAAGATCCTACGGTTATATTTTTGATAAGTTCATCTCAGCTGTTTGTAATCAACAAAGTAGAGATTCCTCTAAAATGGCTTAGGCCTTTCGGGGTTAATTACACCCTATCTTTCATGCAGCAGGTGGCATACGGTTATCTACAGTTACCTTTTTTACTTATCTAAAAAGGACAAAAACATGCTTGATGAAAAGCTGAGAATTCCAAATACCAAGGCTCTGATCGTCATGGTGGGAGGAATTAAAAACCAAAAAGTTTGTTACAGATTTCTATTTTTATTATTAATTTGTTTGACACAAATTTATCCTGATTTTTGTTAGAAAGTAGACATGTGTATATTTATTCTGCTCTATTTTGATAATATATCAGTTCATTGTTTATGTTTCATGGCATGTGCATGGCCTTTCGCACAACCAAAAGCCAAATGGCGTATTTGTGGTAATCAGCGTAATTTCCTGTTAGTGTTTGTGTGTTTGTGGTAATCAGAAAAAATATGAAGATTTCAAATTTTCATGTGGAAAAGAAGAATTTTTTTGCTTCCTTGCCCAAAAATTTGTGACAATGTTTGAAAATGTTTAACTTGAGTTAAAATGTTATTTTTCACTGAAGACAAAAAAAACTTTGGGACAATATGAAAGGAAATAATATTACTTGCAAGTAGTTAAAATCTCACATTCAAAATAATGTCCTTGAGAAAGTTTTTGGAGTTGCCCAAGGTGCCTACAATCGGCAAATTTTTCTTTGAGATGACATAATTTTTTTCTGTAGGTCCGCTGGGATTAATATTACATTACCATGTACCTCTTGTCTTCTTGCATCTTTGTACAAAATTTGAAGAATCATGAATAAAAAAAGGTAACCATGGGATCGTGCCCGAGATTTGCAAAAGCCCACCTCATGACTTTTTGCATTTAGGGGTTAACTTTTGCCATTTTTGTTTACCCTACACATTGGCCAATTTCATTCCTTCAATGGAAAATGTCCAATTTTTCTAAAAAATTCAAGAAATTCGTTGACGTAATACCCATGTAATGTCAAGGTGATACCCGTGTAAAGTCTAGGTGCTACCTTTTTGTGTAGGTACCCATCATGATTTGGAAAAGTAAAAAATTTGGCAGTGAAATGCCAAAAGCGAGTGATGTATACGTAGCTGAGAAATAATACACATTTTGTGCACTCTAGATGCCAAAGTTACATCGTTTGGATCAATGATTTTTTCACACATTCTTTTTTAGTGCCAAAGTGGCAACACAAATTTTCTTGAGACCAAAATTCTGGCAACACCATTTTCAAAATATTGTGGAAAATTTTATTTTTGTTGCATCTACACCCTATAATCCATAGACACAAGAAGGATTGATGGCGGATAGTGGGGATAGTCTGGATAATTCTTGGCACCCAATCTCAAGAAAATACTTAGTATTTTTGCCTAAAATGGAATTGGGGTATAAAAATTAGCCATTTGGCAAAAAAAATCCGGTAAAAAATCAGTGATTTGGATAACTTCATTAATTTATAGTTTATTAGATATTTTACTAAAAGGCATTATTTTATAGAAAGAACAAATTTATAATAAACTAGAAGGACTAGCCATTGGCAAGGAAATGTTTCAAGTGTTTCTTTCTATGTAGGACTAGATCATGTGACCCTGATTGTTTCCTACCAATAACAACACTGCTAAAATTTTAATGATTTTGAGTGCAAGCAATTGATTAACATCCAAAATTTGAATACTATTTTAGAAGTACAATTGAATTCATGTTTGAGTCAAGTTATGTGGTTTTTGGAAAATAAATAGATAAACAATCTACTTCATTTTGTTGAAGGAAAAAGAATGTAGCTAGATGAATACCATCATAGTCCACCCAACCATGATAGGGGGTCTTAAGACCTCGTTGTATGGGAACCCAAAAAGCCCTTGGGGGAGATGATGTGTCGGTTGTCTTTAAGGCACTTAGCATAGGGAAGCACTTCGTGTAGAAAAGTGTTTACCCTGGAAAGGGGGAAATTTTTCTATTATGCTAACTTATGTCCCCTGGCCATTGGTTTAGTGAATAAAATGAACAATCATTATATTTACATTGGTGCCGTTTCAAGACTAAAGTTTGTCTTCATCTTTAGTTGGATAGAACACCTCATGTCAGCTTTTCAAATTATGTTTAGTTGGCATGTACATTTATTTCCTAAAATTCACATGTCATATGTTGGTGAAAGATGCTAAAATTTAGAACATTCATATATTTCATTTTTCCTTTTTTGTAAAGTTATTGATAGATCCTTGTTGTCCCCAATAGTCCAAGGGCGATCCCCAGTTAAGTAAATGTATGCTTGTTGTTTACTTTAGATATAAAGTATATCCTTTGGATACCCATTATATACCTAAGTTGCCTAGACTTATAAAGTAAAAGCATGAAATCTTCCAAAAACATAGATAAACATTAGACAGACAAACGGACGGACAAATTAGAGGGCAAAATTAGAGGATTCATCCAAAGGACAAACATGAAGAATCCCTTCTAAGGGCACATTTCATTCAAGGGCACATCCAAATGACAGAATAATTGCTCCAAAAGGCTTTTAAAGGATATCTTCAAGGTTCCAATTTAGGCACTGAATTGTCTCATGTGATCAAATAATATGTGGAAGTGTTGGATGAAACATGTCCCGCGCGGAACTGGCAAATGAACGTGTACGGATGGTTAGCAAAAATCCCCAAATCGCTCAAAACAAAGTTCACACATCCAAAAACATCAATTTTTCCAATTTTGATTTTCCCTTTTGAAAGCAATTAAAAAAGATATTCAATTTTAGGATGAACATGCATGGGGACATGTTCCGGGCCTTGTGTAAAAATCACTACATTAAAATTTATGTTTAGTTTGGTCACTTTATATGATTAATAAATGCTATAATGATGAATATGTTTACAAACAATGTTGACAATGATCACCTTCTTTGATAGTACAAATAATTGTGCTCTTAGTAAACATCTACATCAAAAGTAAAAATTACAACACTTTCAAATCACATTGTACCACTACAATACACATACACATAAGTTTTAGTGTAGGGGCTCCACCCCAAATTCACTTTAAAATCTACGCCACCCTAAAAATAATCCAACCATGTTAGAATAGGTACGAGAAAGTGGTGGCATTGACAAAATGGACGCATCGTCCAAATCAAGGGCCTCGGTTTCATCGTTGATGGCAAATGATCAGAATAGAACTTGGAAAAGGATATTTGCATTGTTGGCTCTCTTTTTCTAAAGATCCTTTATATTGAATGCAAAGCTTCAAGCACAAAGATAGGTTGAATTCTAAGGACAAGCACAAGGCTGGACTTTGGAATAGGCCATTTAAAGGTGGGGAAACGCGTCGAGCAAATTAACCCCTAAAGGACCACGACCTAATTCGCTCTAAAACCAGTCCAAAACTGCCACTGTCAAAAAGAGACATGAAAATCACATTTTAAAGTGAATTTGGACTTTCAACCGTAAGATCTTGAAATAGACTTCCATATAAACATGCCATCAAATTTTGGTTGCAATCCACCGCACGGATTGATAGATTTTAGTGTTTAAAGTCAAAACAATGGTTCATTTTCATCCCTGCGTTCAGTATATCAGCTGACTTTGACTTCATTTTGTATCAAATTTTTGCATTGTACAGGGTCTAAATCTTTTACCATTGTCTTAAGCATGATGTTATTTCCCAACACACCAATTTTTAGAGGTAAAAAAGGGGTGTAGCATATTCAAAACAAGTGTGCAAGGAGTGGAGGTTCAAAAATTGCCATTTCACGTTTTATTTTTTTGTAAACTACGTATGTATTCAAATGATAATCCAAACGGTCTACTAGAAGGTTTTCACCATATATTGTTGTTGAAAAAAAAAAGTAAAAAATATGAAGATCTCTACGTTTTATGTAGAAAAGATGAAGTTCTTTTCCCCCGTTGCCCGACAATGTGTGAAAATGTTTGACTTGGAATAAAATGCCTTTTTACACTAAAGACAATATTTTTTTTGAAAATTTCTAAATAAGGAAATATTATTTACATGTGTGAAAATTTTCAATGTCAATAGAAACTTTTGTCAAAAATTTTAGAGGTGCCCGAAGTCCCACTTTTGGCTTTAAGTGGTACTAACTTTCAAACCACAAATCCAAAAAAAATAAATATATATATATCTCCACGAAGCTCTTATCAGATCCTATCTTGAAAAAAAAAATCAATTAAAAAGGATTTTTTTTCGAATTGTAGGTACATGCCCAAAATCCAAAATGACCCCGGGGGGACTTTTGGTCCTTTAGGGGTTAACCCGCACTTATGAGTGCGCATGATCTCTTTGATGTGTGCCCAAATGGCTTCGCAAGTATTCCATGATTGAAGTGATTAATATTGGGGGCTCCTTCTTCATTGGAACAAGCATTGTCCACAATAGCAACCATTGGCAAAATAAAGCCGAGTGGCTCACATCCGTAGATACTTTTTGTGTGGGACGAAATGTTCAAGTTTTTAACATTTTAGTAGATAAATAATAGAAGTTTAGGCTCTTTGGAAAGTGTTGCACGCTCATGTTGAATTCTAATGGACCAGTTGTTGTGATTGACTTTTTGGTAGTGAGATTTTCTGAAACTTTTTTTGAAGGTGCGAGGATGTGCTAGCTTTGTTGGGGTGTAATCTTTTGACCAAACATTTGGAGAAAAGAATTATAATGCTCCAAGAATTTTATTTTTTTACATTAAGCAGACAACTTGGGTAACATTGCTATATCATATTTCCCAGAGCCTCCATTTTGTACGTAGAATAGCACAATTGTTTTTTGAAAGGTCCGGTGTGAATTTTTATATTATAATCTCACAAAGCTTATATTATGTTGCATTTTTATAAGAAGAAATTCATAATCGTTGAGACTATAATCTACTTTTGAAGATAATTATCTGAAAACTGTAATGAGAATTGGAATATGGGTTATATTTCCGGAGATATATTCTTTTCTTTATTAGACTTATAGAGAAACATTTACAATGCTTCAAGCATCTAAAGCTCAAGCTCAAATTTGGTAAATGGTAGCATTGTAAAGATGGATAGTTCACTTTTTGGAAGCGGGTAGCAATGAAGAGAAGTTCATGGCAACCCTCATCATATATACTGAATCTTTACTAGTAATTCCCCGTTGTCCCCAACGGATCAAAGGCAATTCCTAGTTAACCCCTAAAGGACCAAATCTCCTTCGGGGAGATCTTTTGATTATTGGGCAGGTTCCTAAAATTCGAAAAAAAATCAATTTTTTTTGAAATTTTTATTCTATGTTGCCCCTGTTAAGAGCTTCGTGGAGGTTTTTTTTTTTTTTTTTTTTTTTTTTTTTTTTTTTTTTGGATTCACGGTTTAAATGTTAGTACCACTTATAGTTTTTGAGGGAAATTGTCAAGGAACTTTAGGGGTTAAGTATTTAATGTATAATTTTACTAAAACTAAAAGATATAAAATGATAATAGCTTAACTAAAATTAAAACTATAACTATAACTTAACATGAAATTTATCCCATTTCAACAGTAAACGACTTGTGGATGGTTATGGGTCAATGGTCATAGAAAGCCTGTGGCCATGGGCCCGGCTTTACTAGACGGACAGTAATCTATTATATATAAGGATATGACAAAAGTCCGGAGGATGGTTTTTGCAAATCTTGGGCATGTTCCCATGGTTGTAGTTTCATATTTAAATTTCTTAAATTTCTATGCAAAGATGCAAGAAGATAAAAAGGTATATGCGCTTGAATTTTAATTCTCATCAAACCTATGGAGAAAAAGTTATGTCATCTTAAAGAAAAGCTTCTCAAGAGTGGATTAGTCAGGCAACTCCAAAACTTTTGCTAGGACACTATTAATTGTAAGATTTTCAATACTAGCAAGTAATATTATTTCCTTACATATTGTCCAAAAACAAAATCTTGAAATATCATTATAATCCAAGTCACACATTTTTACACATTGTCATGCAAGGTACCAAAAACAACTTCTTCTTTTCTTCATATAGCTTAAAGATCTTCATATTTTTTACTTTCTCTTTTTTCCCACAATAATGTGTGGTCTCAACCTTCTTGTTGACCATTTATATTATCATTCTAAAAAAAATTAAGTTCACTCAATAAAAAGGTACATTGACAATTTTATAACCTTCCCTCCTTGCATGCTACACCCTTTCTCTACCTTTAACACATGGTGGACCTTGTAAAGTGCAAAATTTTGATACCAAGTGAAGTCAAAATCTATTGATCTACTCAATGTAGGAGAGAAAATGGATTGTTTTTTCTCTTCAAACACTATAATCTTTGAGTCCACGGGGTAGAAGTTTACAAAAATTTGTGAGTATGTTACTTAATAAGTGCTAAATGAGGTCCTAAAGTTTAAACTAGAAAACAAATTTGTTTCCTTTGTTACTTCATTGCACTAGAATGAGCAGTTTTGATGTATTTTTGGTGTTAAAGTGTAAAGGATTTGTAGGCGTTATAAACACATAGAGATGAAGGATTTTTTTGCCAAAATAAATAAATGTTAAGATGATATGGTATAATGATTCTATCCAGTGTTTGGATTTTAGACTCAACAATCATTTCTTTACTTTAAAAATTGAATTGCTTTTCTGTGATAATGGTTGCTTTCTATACATCTAATCATTGCAAGTTCCTCTTATCCTAAACACCTTCATTACTTGTGATTTTTGGCGTGTAATGACCTAACACAAGGTAGAACATGGATCCATAAAATTTATGCAATGTGTAGTAAGAAAAGATGCAATTATCTTGAGCCAAAGTACGTTGACCTTTTCCACGAAGAGATGAAAAAAAATATATAGTACACTCTTCAAAAGCATGTATCTTACAATCCGCGGAGTCAACGTTTACAAAAAAAATAAAAAATTGATTGGGATTTTGTTTAATATTCAACACCAACATGCCACACCTCCCCTGGAGTACTGTATAAGATCAACCAACGTTATATTCTTGCCTACAGATATGAATGATAGACCAACTTTTCAAAGAGATGAGTGTGATCATTCCTGCAACTCGGAGCTTTTTAGTTCGTACCATGCTCACACTGTAACAGAATTATTGCTTTTGTTTGGACAAAAATATTGGCAACAAGTGATGCTTTGGTATGGTATTTAAGCCAGGGCCCAGAGGAGTTATGAACTTAGTTGGATCATAGACAACTATACATTTCTAAATGGGGAAAAGTGGAGAGGAGTACAGTCTGCTCCCCTTTACAAGAGCATATGCTACAATTGCCATCTCATTGTAACAGTTAGCTTGAGTCCATAACAAATATATAACCTTCTCCAACAGTAATATGCTTACAACAACATTCATCAAGCCGAAAGTCATCCCTCATGACATTCATAATCAACTTTGTCCACTATAACACACACTCCAAATATCAATCTCTCTTTATAGCAAGCAGTTTTTGGTAAAACACATAGAGTTGTTATAGAGGGAGTTGATTGCATGAAAATCACGAAAAGAACTCCCTAAGAGCTTGGTCCCATGCTCTTCCCGATCCATCGTCTCTGATGGGTCAGCCCCATTCCATGCACACAATCACCAGTCTTCCCGGAATAGTGTAGGTCGGGTGTTTCAGCAAATTCCAGGGATGCCGACCCACCTTTGCAAGCCCGTTATCACAAAATGCTTCCCATCTTACTATTTCTACGGAAAACAATATTTTGTCATGCAAATCAACAATGGATCAACACAAATGAGATCTTTTTGGAGGCCAGGGTCCTATCATGGACGTGACCGGTAATCACTCTCTCTCTGTGCATCAACCGGTCGGTATGCTACAACGAATGTCTTATTGGAGGTCACAGCAGCCGCACCGCAGGCTAAAAAGGCTGTGCTATTCCAAATAAATCCTAAAAGTTTAGGGATAGTGCCCCATTGCCGCCTCTTTCTCCCCTGAACAGTGGTGGGTCCCTCCAAATGTGCCCATTCTCCTAGAACTGTTTCGTCTCTGCAAACACTCCCTGAACCAAGCTTTGACCACGATGGTAGGTGGGAGAGCCCGTTGACTGAAGTTTCACCCAATGCCTCAGCTACAAGTGGATTGCGTGCAATTTGTGGGGACAGCAAGTGGGAGTGCGGTGGGGCTCATGTGGATTTCAGGAGAACCTGAACCAGAAGAGACCCTGAACCGAAAACGTGGAAGCTCTTTGCACAGCGCCACGGGTGCGGCTGCTCTCAGGTTCAGCATTGCATGGGGACTCGCCCTAAAGGTAGAGGCCAACTCGGGCGGGGTGGGGGTTCCTGGGCAGGTGACTGGCAAAGGGGGCATGGGGCAAGGCTGATGTGGGGGCAGTGCCTCACATGGAATCCAGAGGATGCCAGGCATGATCTCCTATGAGGGGCCTGTGCAATTTAGCGCTTGCTAATTGTACATGACTCCAGCAAAGTACTACTTGGGAATCTTCCCACTGACCGGAGTGCATTTGGCTAGGTTTAGAATAGTCCTTTTACTAATACAGTACAGTGCCTGGAGGCCCTTGTCACATGACCCGTGCATCACAGAGATCATTTGAAATCTTTGTTCTTCGATGAAGAGGATGAATCACCGTTGCTAAAAAGGAAACAAGACAAGGAAAAAGTGGTGGCATTAGAAGCGTTCAGTCAGAGAAATCCTGCCTACACTCAAAATTGCATTTCGTGCATCCACACTATATGATATGAAAGTGCTATAGCTTTTTACTAATGATGAAGACTTGTACTAAGAGCACAACTATCTAAACTAATCACAGAGGCGGATCATTGTAGATACACTTGCTAAAAATATTCATCAAGAGAAAAAACTTACAGTAATAACAAATCAATTGATATTTATGCAAGGTTGCATTAAATGTCATATTTAATGTAGTTTGATATATTAGATTTTTTGTGAGAGTGAAACTAAGTCACCTTGCATGTCATCCCCTACTTAATGGTCCTCTAAAAGTCACTGGGACCACATGGATAGGGTGATATACTATAATTTGGGAAAGGTGTGGGGAACCATTGGTCAGCTCTTTGAGAACTTAGAGCATCCAGACATGTTTGCAAACATAGCAGACGACGTGAAGAGTGGGCCAAGGGAGTGCCACACTAGGCACCGTTGTGGTTGGGAACGTCGGGCTCCCACCCACTCCACTATTAGGGGTGCAATTGTTCAAGGTTGGCCACCTAGACATCACCGATTAGCAACGATTTTCCACAAAAAGAAAAAAACAAAAAGATTTTTTTTTTATTGTAACCTCTTGTTGGAACTCCATACATTTCGGTCAATATTCCAGGGAGAGAAATGAAAAACATACAAGATCAATAAATCACCGTTCACTCAATGTAGTGTGGACCATACTATTTCGAAATACCTTCACTAATTTAAGTAAACGCAAATTAAAGTGGTCCACTTCAATTCTTAATTCACATCTAATTATGTACCTCACAGAATAGTGTTGGATGTTTCAAGACTTTTTACACAAAATCAATGTGGAATGACACTATATAGAGTGAGCGGTGTAGTGAATACACTAAACATCATTTTTAGAGTACCGTACTAGAGGGATTGCTTCGGCAAAAACCGTACCAGACGAATTGGCCGACCCATGTGAAACTTCACAGATTCCTTCGAATGCATATGAGCGTACCATCGCTGGGATTTGAAGTAAATTAAGTTTGTCTTGCCGAGCAAGACAATCATTTACAATCCTTCTGTTTTACAACAATGGCCTCATAATGGGGTGGAACATTGCAGTGCTTTGTAGACGCTGGAAAAAAGCATGGATAGTCTCAAGGTGTCTCCACAAAACACAAAGACATGTCTGATGTGTTTGTTTTATGTCCCATATGGCATGTACATACATATTTTACAACAATGGCCTCATAATGGGGTGTAACATTGCAGTGCTTTGTAGACGCTGGAAAAAAGCATGGACAGTCTCAAGGTGTCTCCACAAAACACAAAGACATGTCTGATGTGTTTGTTTTATGTCTTTGTTTTATGATAGCCTAAATTTGCTATACTATTATTTTTTGGTAAACTAAAAGTACCTGAAAAAATGGCTGGCACATTTCTACTCCGTGGTTTTCAAATCAATCTGATCGTCAACCACTCACCTCGTCATACTTGACCCATGTTGAGGCTTTGAGTGGTGGAGTAGCACGATCTTTTGCCGTACCTCAAAACAACAAAGCAGTTTTACAACAAGTTCTAGGAACATCTATCCCTTTATGGATTCCACAAAATAATCAAGACTCACATCAACCACACAATGCCCGAAGTAATCTTCTTTTTGGTATGCATGTTAATGAGCAACAAACATTGTTCTAATGATCATCGTCCATTTGCAGACCTTAGGTTTCAAAACCAATTGACTCTTTGAGATGTTTTATATCTTGTGTATATACTCTCTTCACTGATTATCAAAAATGTATTATATGAATTATTATAAAGTAAATTACCAATAACTACATTCAATAATTATACATGAATTATTATACATGAATGTGTAGTTATTGGTAATCATATATTATATGAATTATCAAAAATGTATTATAAAATTTAGAACATCTCAATATATGGGAAATGCACGTAAATAACTATTCCTTGGTCCAGAGAGATTCCCCTCCATTGCATGTCTCATCTGTAATTCCATTGAACCAAATACATGGCTACATGTATTACTTAAATACCAATAACTACACATTCATGCACTGATTATCAAAAGATTTGACAAAGCAATATGGAAAATTAGAAAAGTGCTCATATCCTTTAGTAAATCTAGATATATCTTGTGTCTATACTCTCTTCATATACATACAACACTCAAAGCCTCACTACTCATGACGACAAAATTAAGGTTTCAAATGCCGGTTAGGATTCAAAAACAGAATCTTAGATCCACATATCTAACTCAGCTTGGTGACTTTCTATACTACGAAAACAATTTTATCTTCAATTGGGAATAAATTAGTCCATCTAGATAGATCTCGAAATTTAACATCCTGAATAGAATCCAGACCTTTGCATCAATTTTAGCCGCTGTCACCGCACTCTTGTTGTTGTTGTTGTTGTTGTTGTTGTTGTTGTTGTTGTTGTTGTTGTTGTTGTTGTTGTTGTTGTTGTTGTTGTTGTTGTTGTTGTTGTTGTTGTTGTTGACCAAACTCATGGAAAACAAGTGCGACAATTTTACTATACAAAAAAGGCGACCCGTACATGCTACCCAACCATAGGCCAATTGCACTAGCTAATACCATATACAAACTCTTTACCAGTACACTTACCTCCATATTATCTTCATACGGGGAAAAATTCAAAATCCTACATGACAGTCAAGAAGGATTTAGAGCAGAGAGAAGTACCGCAAGACAAATACAAACTATAATAGCTGCACTTGAAGACGCAAAATTTACTAACCAAGATATATACATATTATACGTGGACTTCAAAAATGCCTTTGGATCAATTGACCATGCCAGACTGCTAGCAATAATGATGGACCTGGGTTATCCAAAAGAGGCAACTACACTAGTTGGGAACATTTACTCTCAGTCATCTACTTACTATATTGGAGAACACTTTGGGAAAACAAAGCCTATACCTATTCAAAGGGGAACTATACAAGGGGACACCCTCAGCCCATACCTATTCATTATATTTTTAGAACCACTACTCAGATGGCTAGAAAGAGGCAACAACGGCTACACTTTTGGCACATCAAAAGTCACAATAAACTCTGCCGCATACGCTGATGACCTAGCCACCATAACTAACAAAATCAAATCAATCCAAACACAACTAAATAAAATTAATAGATATTGCAAATGGGCCGGAATGGACGTAGGGGTCCCAAAATGTGCCGCCACTGGATGCCCAAACAAATCCAAACTGAACCCCACCACTTTCAAAGCCCTAATGCAAGCCTCTAACATCAATTACCGCAATCAACCAATTCCCATACTACACCAAAATGAGCCTTACATTTACTTAGGTACAAATCTCGTTCCCTCACTAAAATGGCAAATCCAAATACACACCACAACGACGAAACTCATCAAACAATGCAAAGAATTAACAACATGTCCGGCCTCCATGAAACAAAAAATAAAAATGGTTGATACCGTGCTACGTCCAGGCATAGCATACAGTTTCTCCGGTGTACCATACTCCATGCCAGCTATCAAAAAACTTGATAAAAAAATAATAGCCATACAAAAAACTATATGTGGATTACCAAAATGTATGTCAAACGCAATAACTCAACTACCACATAACCTATTTGGACTTGAAGCTTTCTCCCTAAAAAACGCCTACCTCCGATGTATAGGCGAACAATTGCAAAATGCTTTAAACGATAAAGGAAGGCTTGGGAAAATATATAATGGATTAACTCACTATGTCCTTGCCCAATATGGCGGCGCCGAAAACATACCAAGAATTAAAAAAAGTGACTGCATACGATCTCCAATAACACGAACATTCTTCTTATTAAAACATATAGCTAAAGCCCACCTTAAAAGTACGCTCCCGAACTTCCTTAATAATCCTACAACACTAGAAATACTATGGCGCCAAGAAACATTAAATCATAACACACTCAATGCCCAACTCTCCCAAAAGCTTCTACAAAAACTCCTCTCTAAAAATATTTTAAAACTAAACCAAATTACTCTACCCATCGGTACACACATCATGAACAATGAAGACTTCAAAACCTACCACTTCACCCCAACGAAACTAATAAAAAGGGCCCTAAATGTTGCCAAACAACTATTTTGCCATCCATCATGTCCCACTATATGTCATACTCCTTGCAACACACACCCATACTCTCATACACTTAAAGATCCATTCATCACCCTCAACAATAACATCATCCCAAGAAATATTCCCACACCAATCAATCCCCCTAACCCCCCACATACATACCACCCCCGCCCCCCAACATACATCCCCAAAAACCCTACCACATACCCCATTAATAATATTGTAAACCATAAACATATCCAACACACAGACACAAATAACATACAAACCACCTACAAAAAATATTTATGCCAATGGCAACACAATGATAATACATACAATAAATGGCTCCCCCAAAGAGACCTCTTTCCAAGGCACGACACCAATACCTCCACACATAACACCGAAAAATTAAAACAATACTATAAAATGATCCAAAACAAAATATACTTAGATATCATCCTCGCCCATCACCCCCAAGAACAATTCCCAGACTCAAGATCCGTAACACCACCCATAATTATCCCACTCTTAAACATCTACACAACAGAATGCAACCCCGAAAATGATATTCTTACATCCTCAAACACAATTCAAATAGATAACAATCAAGCACATCTATACGAAGAAAACGGCCGACATTTACACACCATCCCAGTTACCCGACTCCAATGGTTATGGAATCAATATAATACAAAATTACAAACTTCTACAAACATCGAACCAATGACCCAACCCTTTGAAACCGAACTAATATGGCTCTACCAAATGTATAAATACCGTATACCAAAAATTGACCCCCTCAAAAATGCCCAATACACAATACCCACTCCCATTTTAGACTCACTGATCTCATCCTTTAATATCGAGCAATCATATTTCTCTTCCCCGGTCACATGTCCTACCAAACTAAAAAAATTCTACTCACCTTATGAAAGAGACAAAATATTTGGATCCCTAGGCAAGGTCTTTGACCACAAATGGATCGGAAATGGCATAGCTCACCCCCACAACGAGAAAGACATGGAACAAGCCATACATTGGGCTAGACTTGCCGCCAAACACGATCCAAATAACACAAAAACAATCATCGTCACACCGAACAACAACTGGTACCAAAACAACAACCAACACTCAAATCCATTCCCAGATTCCCACATATTTGCACTATTCGAAGCAGACACAATACCATACGAAGAACCTAATATCCCACCCGAACTAAAAAAACCCCGAACTGAACCATCTACATTACAGATACTATGCGTCCATCATCAAAATCAAACCCTTGGCTCCCTAGAACAACTTACAGAACTTACCTCCATAACCGACAACCTAGACATACAACGACCATACACAAAACCAGCCCAACCAACACCCATACAAACCCCCGTAAACAAAAGTAAAAAATGGTCAAAATTAAACTATATCAACAACACATTAAACTACTCCGTCACACCTCCCCCTCTCCCTGACTACCCAACTCATACCACGCCAAAATTTAACCCCGCGCACAGTTATTACACCGACGGCTCCTTTAAACCACCGGAACAAATTAGCCCGGGATCTTGGCGTAGAGAAAAAGCTGGATACGGCATATATAATTCTACCAAAGAAATTAAACTAGCCAAAAGACTTCATGGACTACAAAATATTCTCAGAGCAGAACTCATGGCCATCCACAAAACACTACAAATCATCACAACAAAATACAATGATGAACCCGCACATATATTCACCGATTGTATAAATGCACTCTACCTACTTAACACTCAAATAACACACCCTACCCTCCACAATAGCCACCCCGACCGAACCATATTAACATCAATGGTCCAAATGTTACAAAACCGTACACAAATCACAACCCTCCACAAAGTAAGAGCTCATGCTAACATTTTTGGCAACGAACAAGCAGACAAACTAGCAAAAGAAGGGCGAGAAAAAACACACAAAAACGCCAAAGACCCACACGAACATGCCCATGCTACCCCATACTACTTTCAAAATGAAGATTGGCCTTCCAAAGAAGATACCCCTGATAAAGGCCCAATTAGATTTTTAGGCAAATATCTCAAAAAACAAGACCTCTACAATAACCTTGACGCAATTTCAGAAAATATTCCTAACATAGAAAAATGGACTAGCAATAACGACATAGACAATGAACTCTCTACAAATTTTTGGAAAAACCCCATCATCTCA
Organism: Bryoerythrophyllum caledonicum; assembly: GCA_963971425.1. Classification (NCBI taxonomy): domain Eukaryota; kingdom Viridiplantae; phylum Streptophyta; class Bryopsida; order Pottiales; family Pottiaceae; genus Bryoerythrophyllum; species Bryoerythrophyllum caledonicum. The sequence continues at coordinate 18,534,799 of OZ020521.1, read as the reverse complement.
GACTCGCAAATAACATGCCTCATCAAATTCCGTACGGGTCAATATATGGGAAACGCTCGCAAACAACTCTTCTTTGGAATAGAAAGATTCCCATCCATAACATGTCCCATATGCCCCTCAACGGACCCCGACACATGGTTCCATGTCCTACTCAAATGCCAAAACCACCACATACACTCTCTAATTGTTAAAAGACATAATAAAGCGTTATGGGAAATCCGAAAACTAATCACCTCCTGCAATAAATCGAGATGTTTTATACTAATGAACGTAGGTACTTATAATAACAACCCACAAGAGAATACGGTCCCCCCTTGGCTACTCCCATGCTCGTGTATGACCCAAAGATGTCATTGCAACGCTAGGCTCAAACCAGACATTCTTTGTGTTAAAGGTTTACCATACAATGACCCACCACCCGATAACATCAACCTAGAATACACCATTCAATTCATTGAGTTCACATATTGTAATGATAGATTTTCCCCGGAAACAATCCAAAATAAAATAGATAAATACCAACCCCTTATTGATGACATCATCGCCCTCAGGTGGAATGTCGACCCCCTTATTGTAATCACATCCGGCGCCCGTGCCACCACCTTTATCCCATCTATGAAATCTCTTGAAGATGCCTTCAAAATACCCATTGATACAATTAAAACCACCTTTAAATACATTAACACCATAGCTATTCAACATGCCATGTCCATTCTTCTACATAAACGCAAAATTGAAAACAACCAAACCCTCCCCGATGCGCAGGACCCCACATAAATTCTTCCCCCCACCTTCGGAGAT